>JARQOD010000002.1:13868086-13943467 GCA_033576555.1 Oophaga sylvatica
CGGGGTCCACCGTGCAGGCGAAGCCCGCTGCTAATAAGATGGCAAAAGTAGCGAACTCTGTTATCCCGCAGAGTCGCAAAAATAAACGCCGTAGCGCGTTGTGGCAGTAAGTGCGAACTCTGTTAATCCCAGAGCCGCTAACGGGATGCCACAGCGCTATATGGCGATAGGTGCGAACTCACTTAACTTCAGTGAGCCGCAAAGTAAAACGCTAGGGCGCTGTCTAGCGTCAAAAGCGAACCCTGTTACGTCACAGAGCCGCTGAGAAAAAGTACCGTGTCCTGTCAGGCTCTCAGTTACACGGATAATTGCTAAGCGAGCATAATACGTGGTCATGCGCTAATGTCCTCGCGGGAGTCACCCGCAATCTATGGCGTCTGAACGCCAGACCCTGAATACGGCAATCAAACTCCTCACCGGTTATGCCGGTAATCTAGGGCATCTAGGACACCGACCCTGACCAGCTAGCACACCAAACTCCTCACCGATTAAGTCGGTATTCTAGTGGCTTATTTCAGCCGGGTCCCTAACCACACACACGCATGACCACACTGGCGCATAGCATACAATGGTTGATATTAGCGCATGGCGGCCCAGCCATGCTACCCTTTTATAGCAACAGCTACAGGACCTTCCAGGAACAAGGACCAATGAGAAACCTGTTCCAGAAGACTCGTAGTAACAGGGCCTTCCTGGCGGGCCAATAGGAGCTGCTGCAGTACCTGAGCATGTGACCCCTGATCTCCAATGAGAGATCTCACTCTGGGCATGCTCAGAAGGGAAAATGCAGTACTTTGTCCCAAAGACGTCTGCTCCAGCATTGACTATAATAGCAGATCCAGGAAAGGCAGCAACAAGTCACTGCCCAGTAGTGGAGTGGGCAAGACGCCTGGACCGACGCCTTTGCTAAGCAGGCTCCGCTGCGGCCGGAGATGAATGGGAGACCGCAGCGGGACGGGTTCGAGACTCCCCTTGTGCAGCAGCGGGAAATCGAACCCTAACATTACCCCCCTTCTCTGGGCCTCGCTGCGCTCAAAGGCAGCGATGAGCTGCGGAGCGTGAACATGCTCGGCAGGCTCCCAGGATCTATCCTCAGGCCCATAACCCCTCCAATCCACCAAATAAAATTTTTTTGCCTCATACCACCTTGCACCCAACAATGGCGTTCACCTCATGATCGTCGGTAGATGAACCCGACGTCCCAGCAGATGACTCGGAAAACCGGGAAATGGCCACGGGTTTCAAGAGGGACACGTGAAAGGTGTCAGTGATACCAAGGCGAGGCGGAAGGGCTAGGCGGTAAACTACCGGGTTCACCTGCTCAAGAACTTTAAAGGGGCCCAAAAAGCGAGGTGCCAACTTGGTGGACTCTACCCGTAGCCTGATGTTTCGGGCAGAAAGCCACACTAGGTCACCCGGAGCAAACGTAGGAGCGGGGCGCCGATGGGCATCGGCCGAAGACCTCATCCTCTCTTTGGAGGCCTGAATGGCATCCTGAGTGCGGTCCCAAATGTCCCGTGCCTCCACAGCCCAGTCTGCCACCCTGGAATCGGCGTAAGACACGGGCATAGTCACTGGTACCCGCGGATGCTGACCGTAGTTCAGGAGGAATGGGGTCTCTCCGGTGGAGTCAGCCACAGCATTATTTAGAGCAAACTCAGCCCACGGTAGCAAGGATGCCCAGTCATCCTGCCTGGCAGAGACAAAATGTCACAAGTATGTGACCAAGGTCTGGTTGGCCCTCTCTACCAACCCATTCGTCTCGGGATGGTATGCAGAGGAGAGATTCAACTCAATGCTGAGTAAACGACACAGCTCTCTCCAGAACCGAGACGCAAACTGGGGACCTCGATCACTAACAATTTTGTCTGGCATACCGTGTAGGCGGAAAATATGCCTAATGAATAATGCTGCCAAGGCCCGTGCAGACGGTAACCGTGGTAACGGCACCAAGTGCACCATTTTGGAGAAGTGGTCGGTTATCACCCAGATGATGGTGCAGCCCCGAGACTTGGGTAAGCCAACCACAAAATCCATCCCGACCATCTCCCAGGGCCTGTCTGCCACCGGTAAAGGAAAGAGTAACTCAGCTGGCCGTTGTCGAGGGGACTTATTCTTGGCGCAGGAGACGCATGCCTGAACGTATTCCCTGACGTCACGGACCATATGTGGCCACCAGTATGTCCTCGCCAGCAACTCAGATGTCCTCTTTGCCCCAAAATGTCCACCCACCCTGGACGAGTGTGCCCAAGAGAGAACCTCCGGTCGCAAATTGATGGGCAAAAAAGTCTTGCCCGGAGGCACAGACTCAAGCGAAACCGGGGCCACAGTTCTTAGGCTCTCTGTGGGGACAATCAGCCGAGGCTCCTCCTCCACCTCCTCAGAGGACACCACGGAGCGAGACAGAGCATCAGCACGAATGTTCTTCTCCACTGAGAGAAAATGGAGGGTGAAATGGAATCGGGAGAAGAACAGGGACCATCTGGCCTGACGGGAATTTAGCCGCTGGGCGGTCTGTAAATAGACCAAATTTTTGTGGTCAGTGAACACTTGGAAGGGAAAGCGAGCCCCCTCCAGGAGATGTCTCCACTCAGAAAAGGCCAACTTCATGGCTAGCAACTCCCTATCCCCAATGGAATAATTCCTCTCTGCAGGTGTGAAGGTCTTGGAGAAGAAGAAGCAAGGATGTTTACGACCTTGAGCATCCTTTTGAAAAAGGACTGCTCCAGCACCAACGGACGAGGCATCTACCTCCAATATAAAAGGCTTATCAACCTCGGGACGATGTAGGATAGGAGCGCTAGCAAAATGGGACTTGATTGAAGTAAAGGCCTTGGAGACCTCCTCTGACCACAATTTGGGATTGGCTCCTTTCTTGGTGAGGGCTACCAAGGGAGCAACCAAAGTAGAGAAGTGGGGAATGAATTGGCGATAGTAATTAATGAACCCCATAAAGCGCTGCACCGCTTTAAGAGAGTGGGGTTCTTGCCAATCCATTACAGCCTGTAGTTTGGCAGGATCCATAGCCAATCCCTGAGTGGAGATGATATAGCCCAGGAATGGCAAAGACTCCTGCTCAAACACACACTTCTCCAACTTCGCATATAAGGAATTTGCCCGCAAGAGGTCGAAGACCCTGCAAACATCTCTCCGGTGGGTGTCCATATCTGGAGAAAAGATGAGAATGTCATCCAGATAGACTACCACAGAGGTGGCAAGCATGTCCCGGAAGATGTCATTTACGAAATCTTGGAAGACGGCTGGAGCATTACAGAGCCCGAAGGGCATCACAAGATATTCGTAATGTCCATCTCTGGTATTGAACGCCGTCTTCCATTCGTCCCCCTCACGGATGCGGATCAGGTTATAGGCACCACGAAGATCCAGCTTAGTAAATACCCTTGCTCCCTGGAGCCTATCAAAGAGCTCAGATATTAGGGGCAAAGGATATTTGTTCTTAACGGTAATGGCGTTAAGACCCCTATAGTCTATACACGGTCGTAATTCTCCATTCTTCTTCTGCACAAAGAAAAATCCTGCCCCTGCTGGTGACACTGACTTCCTAATAAACCCTCTGGCCAGATTTTCCTGGATGTATTGTGACATGACCTCCGTCTCAGGAAGAGAGAGAGGATACACTCTTCCCCGAGGGGGCTCCGTTCCAGGCAAGAGGTCTATAGGACAGTCATAAGGGCGATGAGGTGGCAGAGTCTCCGCTGCCTTTTTGGAGAATACGTCTGCGTATGACCGATAAACCTTGGGAAGGGAATCAAGATCTATGGGTATCTCCGTTGTGGAAACCTGAACAACCTCTCTGAGACATTTGTCTCTGCAATGATCACCCCAACCCAGTATTCTCCCAGAGGACCACTCAATATGGGGAGAGTGGTGGCGAAGCCAGGGTAATCCCAACAAAACCTCATCTATTCCCTCGGGAAGGACAAAAAGGGATATATTCTCCTGATGTGAAGGAGACATAGACAGAGGTAGAGTGACAGTCTGGTGGGTGATTTGTGAGGGCTGGATTGCTCCATTCAACACTCTCACCGATATTGGCTCGGCGAGCGTCACCAGCGGTATGGAATGGCGAGAGGCAAAGGAGGAGGACATAAAATTCCCCTCTGCCCCAGAGTCCACACAAAGCTTGGCGGGAAGGGTGGATGAACCTAGAGAGATTAACCCTTTAAGGAGCATCTTCGGAGCAAAATCCCTCGCGTCTAATGACCCTGCACCCATGGTCACGGAACATGACCGTTTACTTATTCGCTGGGGACATCGGTTGGCATAATGTCCTGACTGCTGACACACTCTACAGACCACGGATACTCGAGTGGTCCGAGACTTAGATCCCACTCGAGTATTCTCGACGGTCTCTGGGGAGTCAGACGCCCCGAACGGGAAATTCCAGAGGTTTGGCAAAGGTGGGTGCCAGCCGAAACCTCTGCCTACACTGGGTCCGCTCTAACCTCCGCTCGTGAAAACGGAGGTCGATGCGGGTAGATATAGAAATGAGTTTCTCCAGTGTGGCAGGAATCTCCCTGGTAGCCAAAGCGTCCTTTACATGGTCTGCCAGTCCTCTCCAGAACACTGGAATAAGAACTTTATCTGGCCACTCTAATTCAGAGGCCAAAGTCCGAAATTGGACTGAGAACTGGCTGACCATGGACAAGCCCTGTGACATTGTCAGTAGTTGGAGTGCGGTATCGTGCGTGACCTGAGGTCCTAAAAAGACCTTTTTCAGAGCCTCCAAAAACCGAGGAGCACTCCGCACCACACGATCGTCACGCTCCCACAGCGGTGTTGCCCACTCCAACGCTCTGCCCGAGAGTAGAGACAGTACAAAACCCACTTGTGCCCGGTCCGTGGGGAAACGTGCAGCCAGAAGCTCGAGCTGTATAGAGCACTGACTCACGAATCCCCGACATTGCTTGCTGTCACCGGCAAACTTGTCAGGAAGCGGGAGGTGGGATAATGTAGGGACAGAGGTAGCAGAGGACAAACTGGCTGCAGCCACGCTAGCAGCCTGAACAGCGACTGCGGTAATATCCACAGCTGAGGTTGTGCGCTCAAGAGCCGCCAACCTTCCCTCCAGCTGCTGGATATACTGCCTTAGACGCTGGTCATCCGCCATTTTACTAGCCAGACCCTGGCGCTAATATTATGTTAGGGTCTGCGGAACGCACCTAATAGATATAATAGAGAGGTGCGTTCGCAGCCCGGGGTCCACCGTGCAGGCGAAGCTAATAAGATGGCGAAAGTAGCGAACTCTGTTATCCGCAGAGTCGCAAAAATAAACGCCGTAGCGCGTTGTGGCAGTAAGTGCGAACTCTGTTAATCCCAGAGCCGCTAACGGGATGCCACAGCGCTATATGGCGATAGGTGCGAACTCACTTAACTTCAGTGAGCCGCAAAGTAAAACGCTAGGGCGCTGTCTAGCGTCAAAAGCGAACCCTGTTACGTCACAGAGCCGCTGAGAAAAAGTACCGTGTCCTGTCAGGCTCTCAGGTACACGGATAATTGCTAAGCGAGCATAATACGTGGTCATGCGCTAATGTCCTCGCGGGAGTCACCCGCAATCTATGGCGTCTGAACGCCAGACCCTGAATACGGCAATCAAACTCCTCACCGGTTATGCCGGTAATCTAGGGCATCTAGGACACCGACCCTGACCAGCTAGCACACCAAACTCCTCACCGATTAAGTCGGTATTCTAGTGGCTTATTTCAGCCGGGTCCCTAACCACACACACGCATGACCACACTGGCGCATAGCATACAATGGTTGATATTAGCGCATGGCGGCCCAGCCATGCTACCCTTTTATAGCAACAGCTACAGGACCTTCCAGGAACAAGTGAAAATATATCGTCGCACTCCCGTGGTGGTGCACAAGTAGGTTTCCCAACCCGTGTATAGTAAGGTAGATAAACTTGGCACTCAACTTATAGATGATAATCCCAATTTTTTATTGCAGTCACAGAACAGATGAGACGTTTCGGTCCAAATAAGGGCCTTCCTCAGTCTGACAGCAAAATTTGAAGGATATTATAGACACAAGAAAATCAATAAATAAAATTCTAACAAAATAAAATAAAATTCTAACAAAAAATAAATACAGTTCTAACAAAAAACCATATCAAAGAGTACTATATACATATTTACATATGTCCAAGAGACCAATCTAGAGAAAAGTAACAAGGAGGAGAGCACCTATGGTGGATTTATTGTATATTAGGTGAGAATATAGTTTAGTAATGTGATAGAAAGGTACCTATACTTACCCGACTGCTTGTGGCAAGAAGAATAGTATGATTGAAGGCAGCTTGCCTGAGATGAGGATATAGTATTGTATTACATTTAAAGGCTGGTGTAGTCCTAGGTAGGACAATCAAAGGAATATACCTAGTCATGAGTAGAGATTTAATATTAAATACCTTAGTAGAAAGACACTCATATATTTAATCCCTGGTCGGCCTTCATATGAGGTGATTACAAGGAAAGATCTGAGAAGTAAAGTAATAAATACTCTTGTCTAATCATGAATATAAAATTAAAAGTAAATAAAGAAGGAAGAGGTAGTCTGTGGGTATATCGGTAAAAGGACTTACATTATCCTAGTCAGGATCGGTTATAGTGGGCCACTGTGGCTCCTTAAAAAACCTAGAATATCAAAAAAATATATGGCGTTGGAAAGGTGGAAAAGATCTATAACAGGTTGCTCAAAGAGTGATAGCCTGTGGTTTCTGGTAGAAGGTAGGTCAAAGGGGTACCTATGATACATATAGCAGGGGTATCTGTGAACCATAGTGTGCAATATAAGTAGGTACTAAAGTATTAGAAAGTTCCTAAGGGGTATGATACCCTGATTAAGGAGAGTAGATAATGGGAGCATATTCATAGCTTGATCAGGAAAGATGTGTAGTTGGAGCATATATATAGCAGTACTTACAATGTAGGCGTCCGGTATGGGTGTGTGTCTCTCCTCTGATGCGGTATCCACCGCTTGTCAGGTGGAGAGATCGCGCCGTATCTCGCCTTAAAAAGGCAGAGGGAGGAGAGAGGTAGCGTGTGACGTCACAGGAAGTGACGTTTTGCGTTCCACTATGCGTTTCAGCGGGTATGGTGTCCGCTGAGGGGCATACATGTATGCCAGACGCTAGCTGGGCGTCATAAATGTATTAAAGCTGAAATTAAAGTGGTGTATGTAAAAAAATTATTAAAGTAGATAATGGAGGATGGAAATCTTTTTACGGAACTGTTAGATGGATAATGGGTTAGAAAAAACTAGAATAAGGAAAAAAGGGGGAGACAAGGGGAAGGGACCTAGAGAGGGAACTACGACATCAGATCAATTTTGAACTACACTACGCTACGCTATCCGAATACCTACGTATGAAGAGGATCCCTAGAGGTTTGAGGGTATCACTACAACCAACCTTGTTTCGGGATTCCCCCGATTTCTGCCTCAAATTCGAGCAGATTCTCAACAAGTGCTCATTTGATCTTATGACTCTTACTATCGAACATCTACAATCGGCCATTACTAAAACCAAGGAAGAAATTGTTAATATTGAAACCCAGCTGACCTCAGTAGGTACTCCAGAAGAACTCACGACGCTTAAAAATCGTATTAAATCTGTGATAGATCAACACAGGAAGGACACAGAACACAGAAAAAGAATCAAATTTCAAAGGGACGCTGATGATTACGAGCAGGGTCGTGTCTATCGTTGGCAGTACACTAACAATTTTCGCTCATCCCGTAATAGGCCGAATTATAGATCCTTTTCTGACATCTCCACCTCAGGATCCGAAACGGAACGGAGAGACCCACATCCGGGACCAGGCCGTTTTTTAGGACAACGATCCAGACATCGTCGAGGAAGAGGATACGGAGAGGACAACGCAAGAAGAGATACGGATCAAGTTGTGAAGCGCTCACAGGTATATGCCCACTTGTAACCAACATTTCCTCACGTACACTTAGTATAGCAGAACATCACCTCTTACAGAGGGGATTGTCATTCTGCCCGGCATACCGACTGAACACTTTCAACCTTGACATGGAACTCCAAAGGTTCTATCGTAACCTCCGCCTGAAGATTCACTTTGCTAATCAACCACAGACTCTACCTGAACCACCACATGATGGGGCATCACTCTCTATCTCAAAATTAGGCCTTAGAACTAAGAGCACCTATATTCCACCACGAGGCTCTCATGCATTGGAGGCATTCATTGAGTTTGTCGACCAAGCCTCAAAACGACTGAGACACGATATGGAGAATGGGAAATTACATCTGAATCCCAATCTTAATCCACTTGACCAACAGGCTCTGCGCTCACTACGGGAGGATAAGACTATTATTTTGAAGCCGGCCGACAAGGGCGGCTCTATAGTAGTTATGAATAGATCTGATTATCTTAAAGAGATCCACCGACAACTCAATGACACCACTGTTTATGTTAAACTATCTAGGAATCCCACTAGTGACATCAGAAACCTAATCAATTCAGTACTCTCAAGATTTCTTGAATTAGGTGTGATCGACATAAAAACTAAAGATTATCTTACAAAAAGGGATCCCATTGTACCGGTGTTTTACACCCTGCCAAAAATACATAAAAATTTGGAAAACCCCCCAGGCAGACCCATAGTCGCATCAACAGAGTCGATCCTATCACCATTGTCTATCTTCCTAGAGAAAATACTCACCCCTCTGGTCCGGAAAATCCCATCTTTCATCTTGGACACAGGCGACTTCCTTAATACAATAGGCTCACTAGGTACACTAAATGATACATCTATCCTGGTAACATTAGACGTCAAAGACCTCTATACTTCAATACCACATGAGAAGGGGATCTCTTGTGCCAGGCAATTACTACAAATGTCTAACATGCAAACTGATCCCATCCAACTATGTGTGGAATTGCTAACTATCGTCCTAACCAAAAACTTCTTTCTATTTGAAGAATCCTTCTATCTACAGGTGAAGGGCACGGCCATGGGGTCAAACGTTGCTCCCCCGTACGCCATCTGCTACATGGCCCGTTTTGAGGATGAGGTAGTCTACAAGAATACTCTATTTCACACCCACTGTCGTCTATGGAAAAGATACATAGACGACATTTTCTGCATCTGGGATGGTCCCATCTCGAGCTTAAAGGAATTCTTCATTACTCTAAATGAATCTTGGCTAGGCCTAACCTTCACCATGTCAGAAAGTCTAGAAAAAATCAGTTTTCTTGATGTGACAGTAACTAAAGATGCTAATGGCAATCTCAGCACGGATCTCTTTACGAAAGAGACCGACCGCAACAGCCTGCTACACTTCAATAGTTTACATCCACCAGCAACTAAGAAGTCGATACCACGCTCACAATTTAAACGATTACAGAGAATTGTATCCAATAGTGACACTCTCCCCCTCCGTCAAAGGGAAATGCACAATAAATTTCTGGAACGTGGGTATCCCTCTGGCCTCCTCACTGAGGCAGCGACACCATCTTCCAGACCAAATTCACAGATGGGCAAAAGAATTCCTTTTGTCCACACATATCATCCCTTTGTGGGAGTACTTCATAATACAATTAGACGGCATTGGGGCCTTCTTAGTAAGGCCCATCCTGAAGTACCCGAATTTCGCAACCCTTTCCTTCCGTGCTTCAAAAGGGCACCCAATCTCCGAGACGATCTGGTCAGAGCGGATATTGGAGATAACAGACCGACACAATCTCAGAGATTCCTATCCACACCTAAAACAGGCACATACCCTTGCCTTCACTGTAATCAATGCCATAATGTGATGAAAGGTAACATCATACACCATCCCCACTCCGGCAAGAGCTATAACATCAAGTGCTACGCTACCTGCAACTCAACATTTGTGGTCTACCTGATTAAATGCCCATGTGGCCTCCTCTATGTGGGGAAACCACGCAGGCCATCAAGGAAAGGATTTCCAAACATAAGAGTACTATTAGGTGTAAAAACCTTCTTCTTCCACTACCCTCTCATTTCATCTCTAAAGGTCACCAGATCTCACAACTAAAATTCCAGGTGATAGAACAAATACATGCCCCCAGGAGAGGGGGGGATAGAATACGCCTCCTCAAAAAACGGGAAGCGTATTGGATACACGAATTACAGACCCTTTCACCTAAGGGTTTGAATCGGGAGTATGATCTATACTCCTTTATCTAAAACACTCATTGTTATCCAGAGTCCACTATCGGATGCGCTAAATATATTATATCAGTAGACAGGATATATAACTTAACATTCAGTATACCATTATGTCTCTTTTTGTGTACTTTTCTCCTGTATCCCTCCAGCACGATATGTATCGGATATGCGGTTTATGTACAAATTTATTAACTCTTGTTCTTCTCTTCACAGAGTCGTTTATATTGAATATGTCTACTAGGACCCACACCCTTGGCACTTCCTACCCGACTGCATTTCAGCACCCTGTATTATTTTGATTCACCCTCCGCCTGTTTTTCAATTACTTTCCTGATCACAATAAATATATCATTATCATTATTCCTTTTTTCACTGGTTTTTACTCATTAGACACAACCATACTCTGTGGTGTCTTTACCTTATGATTTAGATACATTAACTCTCTCCCCCTTTTTTCCTTATTCTAGTTTTTTCTAACCCCATTATCCATCTAACAGTTCCGTAAAAAGATTTCCATCCTCCATTATCTACTTTAATAATTTTTTTACATACACCACTTTAATTTCAGCTTTAATACATTTATGACGCCCAGCTAGCGTCTGGCATACATGTATGCCCCTCAGCGGACACCATACCCGCTGAAACGCATAGTGGAACGCAAAACGTCACTTCCTGTGACGTCACACGCTACCTCTCTCCTCCCTCTGCCTTTTTAAGGCGAGATACGGCGCGATCTCTCCACCTGACAAGCGGTGGATACCGCATCAGAGGAGAGACACACACCCATACCGGACGCCTACATTGTAAGTACTGCTATATATATGCTCCAACTACACATCTTTCCTGATCAAGCTATGAATATGCTCCTATTATCTACTCTCCTTAATCAGGGTATCATACCCCTTAGGAACTTTCTAATACTTTAGTACCTACTTATATTGCACACTATGGTTCACAGATACCCCTGCTATATGTATCATAGGTACCCCTTTGACCTACCTTCTACCAGAAACCACAGGCTATCACTCTTTGAGCAACCTGTTATAGATCTTTTCCACCTTTCCAACGCCATATATTTTTTTGATATTCTAGGTTTTTTAAGGAGCCACAGTGGCCCACTATAACCGATCCTGACTAGGATAATGTAAGTCCTTTTACCGATATACCCACAGACTACCTCTTCCTTCTTTATTTACTTTTAATTTTATATTCATGATTAGACAAGAGTATTTATTACTTTACTTCTCAGATCTTTCCTTGTAATCACCTCATATGAAGGCCGACCAGGATTAAATATATGAGTGTCTTTCTACTAAGGTATTTAATATTAAATCTCTACTCATGACTAGGTATATTCCTTTGATTGTCCTACCTAGGACTACACCAGCCTTTAAATGTAATACAATACTATATCCTCATCTCAGGCAAGCTGCCTTCAATCATACTATTCTTCTTGCCACAAGCAGTCGGGTAAGTATAGGTACCTTTCTATCACATTACTAAACTATATTCTCACCTAATATACAATAAATCCACCATAGGTGCTCTCCTCCTTGTTACTTTTCTCTAGATTGGTCTCTTGGACATATGTAAATATGTATATAGTACTCTTTGATATGGTTTTTTGTTAGAACTGTATTTATTTTTTGTTAGAATTTTATTTTATTTTGTTAGAATTTTATTTATTGATTTTCTTGTGTCTATAATATCCTTCAAATTTTGCTGTCAGACTGAGGAAGGCCCTTATTTGGACCGAAACGTCTCATCTGTTCTGTGACTGCAATAAAAAATTGGGATTATCATCTATAAGTTGAGTGCCAAGTTTATCTACCTTACTTCCAGGAACAAGGACCAATGAGAAACCTGTTCCAGAAGACTCGTAGTAACAGGGCCTTCCTGGCGGGCCAATAGGAGCTGCTGCAGTACCTGAGCATGTGACCCCTGATCTCCAATGAGAGATCTCACTCTGGGCATGCTCAGAAGGGAAAATGCAGTACTTTGTCCCAAAGACATCTGCTCCAGCATTGACTATAATAGCAGATCCAGGAAAGGCAGCAACAAGTCACTGCCCAGTAGTGGAGTGGGCAAGATGCCTGGACTGGCGCCTCTGCTGAGCAGGCTCCACTGCAGCCGGAGATGAATGGGAGACCGCAGCGGGACGGGTTTGAGACTCCCCTTGTGCAGCAACGGGAAATCGAACCCTAACAGGGGGAAGTGCTGGCAGCAGCCAGCTGACATTCCAGAGGGCGGTAGGAAAAAAAAAAAAAAGCCTACGCTACCAGACAAAAGTTTTAAAGTACTCTTCTTTTTGTTTTATCATTTTACAATCAGTTTTTTCCACCTCTTTTCTGTTTTTAATTAGCTGTTTTAGTAACAAGGGTTGTTTTTCAGAGTTTTATGATTAATACGGTTTTTCTTTCTCCCCTTTTTGGTGAATTTATTTTTTTTTTCCTTTTTCTAGAGTTTTTTTTTTTAAGTACATTTTTAAATAATTTTGGAAAGGTTTTTCTAATCAATTTATTTTAGAGTTTTATTCTCCAACCATTTTTTTTTTTTTTTCTCCTTTACCAGCCTGCTTTATACCAAGGTCACTCCATAGATAAGGAAAATTACAGGCTGAGGGAGAGAGCACACACAAACTGCGCAGCGGTTTGACTAGCCCCTCCCGTCGGGCATTCGGTGAGGACGCACAAGAACCAGAGCGCAGCAGTTTTCAGATTTTTAAATCACCTTTGTTGAATAGGTTTTTGGAATAGACACAGTACGTAAGAATCGAAGGGCTAGGCATGTGAATAGAAGGTCAGAGTACGTGAGAAGCAAATAGACAGGCAGCCTTTACGCTGCATAATGAAATGTTTTTTCTTGTTTTTGTTATTTGAAAGGTAACGGGAAAGTTTGTTAATAGATTACCATCTGCTATAAAAGAGCAGTGGTGCATCGTGTAGAAGGTACAGCAAGTTAATTTGAACGGACCAGGAAGTGATTTTTTATGTGAATAAGTTTGAAAAAAGTGTTAAATCGTCTGTGAGAAAAAGATCACTGACATGTCACAAGAGCAGAATTCAGAGTCACACACATCACATGTCCATCATGTGGAGACACGGGACAGGTGTAGGCTGCTCCCATTGAGTAAGGAGCCTTGTACAGGGAAAAACGCTCCCCGCCTCTCTCCACAGGGAGAAGGCATTTTTGTTTCAACCATCCCCTCTCAAGAGTCACAGGGGGGACACCCTCTCCTTTTTCTTCTCTCTGTCCCTTTCTCCTTCTTCTTCAGACTTTTCTCCTCTTTCCTCGCTGCCATCCCTCTCATTCCTTCTTTCCCCTCCCTCACATCTCTGACACATCCATTTTCTTCATCTTCCTCTTCTTCTATCCCTTCCTCTCCAACTCTCAAATCTTCTTCTTCATCTTCTTATACTTCTCCCCCTCCATCTTTCTCCTCTCTCTTTCCTCCATCTTTCTCTCTTTCCCCCTTTCACTCTTCTCTCCCTCCCCTCTTTCCTTTTCCTCCCTTTCTCCTCCCACACCACACCCACCTGCTCATGCTTGCTCTCCTCCTTCCTCCTCCTCTCAGGCAAATTCCACCTTTTCTTCACCCTCCTCTCCATCTCTCTCCCCTCCTCTTTCTCTCGCTCCTCCCTCACACCTCCCTTCTCTTCCTCTTTTTTCTACTTCGTTATCAACTGGGTCAACGCCCAATCCAAGCAATGTGGTGTCCCTGTATTCAGTGTCTCCAGCACAGGGCACCCTGTCTATCCAAAGCACAGTACAAACATTGCCAGTCATTATATCAGGAGAAGAAAGTGCAAATCTCCCTACAGAAAACGTTACATGCTAGGGCTTCACAGGGGGGTGGTATAGCTACAGAGACAAATGAGGAACCTCAGTGCAGAGCAGGGCTGCCAGCATGGAACCATGACACTGATCCACCGCAGCCTCAGCAAGGAAGCGGGAAATCCCCATGCAGCAAGACAACTTTAAAGCCCAAATCTCACCCAGTGTATGCACCAAGTACACCAGGTCACTTCTTATCTGATGAAGATGAAGATGCAACGTCACACATGCTGCCCAATACTAGGGAAGAAAACACACATGCGCCAATAGAGCAGGGACAGGTAGAGGCACCATCCTATGAGCCCTTCATCCCAAGCCAGGTGATCAGTATGCTGCCAGACCCAGGGATACACCCCATGCTATTTTGCCAAAAAATGCAGCAGATCCAGCAAACTATACAGCAGCCTGGATTGATCTCTGGACCAAAATGGAAATAAAAGCAGGTGATGCATTCTGGTCAATTATGAGAGAACACTTCAAGCTTCCAGCAGAGTTAGATGTGTATGCCTGGGAGACAGGACCAAAGCTAATTGAACAACTCAGAGAATGGGCCAAAAGCAGACTGACAGGACAAACTCTCAGCCTACATGTCACGAGTCAAGACAAGACAGAGTCTGTGGAGAAGTTCCATGACAGAGTAATGCAAGTGTTTCAAGATTTGGGCCTCATTACCCATGATCAGACACACAGACGGATGTTTGGCACAGGCTTTTGTGCATGGACTGAGAGAACCAATCAGGAAACCACTGGTAGCAGCCAGGCCTGAGTACACGTCAATAGCAATGGATACCCTGCTCACAGTAGCAAAAAGGATTGAGTCCCGCTGGGACAGAAGGGATGTCAAGTGTTACAACTGTGACGAGTTTGGTCATTTCCGGAACCGGTGCAGAACACTGACTTCACCCAGAAAAAGAGGAAACACAGAAAGCAGTGAAGAACCCCGTCCATAGGACAAGAGCACACCAAGTCCACAGGGAACCCCACAAGTGGGACCAATATCCTGAGAGTGGATGGTGTAGTCAGATCTTTTCTTGTGGAACTCCGCAACCTCACCTATCAGAATCTTCTGCTTCCTGCATGGGAATTGATGGTCAAGTCAGATATTTCCAGATTATGAAGCCCCTGAGCGTGTGGACTCAGCCAGAACACTCCATTATGTCCCAGTTTGTTGTGTAAAAAACCTGCACCCTCAACCTATTGGGAGTGGACCTACTGCAGAAGCTGAAAGCGACCAGAGTGTTCCAGGAAGATGGGACCATGACACTTTCTTCACCCCTGACCCAAGAAGAAACAGGAACCTCAAACAAACCACACTGCAGACCTATCACAGGAGGTGCTGGACATAGTACCAGAAAAGCCACTCCATCACCCAGAGTCAAGATGTCTCTGACCAACTGAAGGTCTAAGTAAAATCGCCTAAGAAGACGGCCTGAGAACTTTGACATTGGCCAGGATATTCAACTCAAGAAGGACCCTACTCGCTTCATGGAATGGCAACACCTCATCCAGCTCCAACGCCAGAGGTTCATCTTTTGCAAGCACCAGGAGGTGCCCCCTGCAATCAACCAGTTCACCCAGGCCCTAGACCGGCAAAAGGCCACTCAGCTCTTCAAACTTGTGCACAAATACTGACCTGAGACCGAGCTGGAGAAAAAGAAACTACTGATGGCCCGTGCTGAGAGAAAAGCAGCCGTTTAAGGAGACGTCCCAACAAGAAGACCCCCTGTGACCAGAGCAGGTGCTAACACAGTGACTGTCTTGGTGGAGAACAAGAAAGCCAGCTGGTCGTCATCTCTCATGATGTGGATCCTAGTAGACGGCTTGTTTTCCCGCCAGCTCTGCACCAGCAGATGGGAGTCCCCTGCCGCATACTGAAGGACAAGGCCAAACTGGGCTGCCTCGCCCATCGGAATTAATCCCAGCTTTCCACAGTGAAGAAAAAGACTGTAAACCCCACTGAGTTCAGAATGGTGCAAGGCCTGGAGGCCGCGAAAGAGGCTACGGTATTTGAAACCCCAACAGTGCTGAACCATCACACTCTGCTCTCAAGAGTCCCAGTCACCGCAACGGTATTCACGGTGATCAACCTGGCCAGTACCTTCTTCAGTGTTTCCCCTCCACCTGGAGGCCTGCTTTCACGCACCAGTGCAGTGCATATGGACAATGTTGCCTCAAGGTGCTCAAAAACAAGCCCTTCAAGTTTCACCAAGACAATGTCCTCCATCCTCGTCAACTGGATTGCAGAATATGCAAGAGTCACTCTTCTACAACACGTGGATGACCTTCTCTTTTGTTTGGTTGACATCGACACCTGCACAGTCTATTCCTTGTCTCTCCTACTCTACCTGGAAGAACAGCAACGTAAGGTCTGGAAGAACAAAGTCCAGTGATGCCAGAAGCAAGTTACATCCCTGGGACACTGTATTGCCCACCAGACGAAACACATGTCAAAAGACTGGAAGACCACTGTGGAGAAGATGGCTCCCCCAACAACTCCAAGAATGCTGCAGGCCTTCCTGGTCTAGTGTCGTATTGCAGAACCTGGATCCCTGATGCCTCAGTCCTAATGCAGCCTCTGTACGCTTGCATCAACGCAACCCCGCTCCTTCTATCAGACGCAGCCTTCAACCCATTCAGGAGATTGGAGGAACTCCACAGTCTCAGCGCCAATACCAGGCCTACCTGACTATGAAAAGTCTTTCCGTCTACCTGATGGAAGAAAGAAGGTCATGCTACTGGAGTCCTGGCACGGATTCACGGGGGAAAACAGAGACTTTTAGGCTGCCTCTCAGCCCGCTTGGATCCAGTTGCAAGAAGAGCACCCTCCTGCCTGATGGCAGTATCTGCAGCACACACCCTCCTGGACAAGGTTACTGACATCAATCTTGGACAGCCACTGGAAACTCTCACTCCACATGACATCTTGGCAATCTTCAATCAAGCTCAACCAACAGTAATCTCCCCACCGCCAGGCATCTTTGTGGCGCCTCTATTGCCTATGTCTCATAATGTCACCGTCTCCAGACCTACAGTCCTCAGCCCGGCCACTCTACTCCCACTCCCAAGGGGGGATACTTGGATGGCTCCAGATTTGCAGATGATGAAGAAGTTTCAACACAGGAAGTGCAGTGACCAGCAATCAAGAAATCCTGTGGTCCAGAAGTCTGTCACCTAGCCTGTCAGCCCAGGAAGCAGAACTGATAGCGCTGACGAAGGCCTGCCAGATGGCAGAAGGCAAGACTGCAAACATCTACACGGACTACAGGTACTCGCATGGCATAGCACACGACTTTAGACCCATCTGGACTACAAGGGACTTCATCACAGCAAACGGGACAACCGTGAAGCATCATGGAGCCTTCAGGGACCTACTGGGTATACTCCAACTTCCAAAATAGTGGCAATTTGAAAAATCAAAGTGCATGGAAAACTGAGAACAGAAGAGGCGTGAGGCAATAACATGGCGGACATGGCAGCCAAAGAAGCAGCCAAAGGAAGACAACATGGAGAAGTGGGAGAGGTCGTAGAGCCGGACGGCTACTACATGACGACTGAAGACAAGAAACCTGACAAAGAGACGTCCTGGAATCTGCTCAAGAAGTTACAAGACCAAACTCCAAAAGGAGAAGAAGAGCTGAATGCGAAAAAAGCAACACGTGAAGAAGGAAGGCTATCAATAATAGACTTCAAACTCTGCCTACCACAAAGTATGCACCCTATGGTGGTCCAATGGGTACATGGACCCACATCCACATATCAAAGACACAGATGAATGATCTGATTGGTGCTTACTGTTTCGCTTCAGGGATCTCCACCCTAACAGCCAAATTCACCAGCAGCTGTTTGACCTGCGGCAAATGCAAGCCTGGATGTATGGAAGAAAGTCCCCCTCACCTCATCTGGAAAGACCACTCTACCAGCTTCAAAGGATCCAGATAGACCACATCCAGATATCGCCAAGTGAAGGATTCAAATACGCCATTGTGGTTAAAAGAAGTATTTTCAAGATGAACAGAAGCCTTCCAAGTCAGCAAAGACTACTGCAACGAAGCTACTTTCAGAAAATAGTGTGCAGATACGGGGTTCCAGAAATGATAGAGAGTAATCAGGGACCCGCATTCACAGCAAATCTGACACATGAGACCCGATTAGCAGTAGGGTCAGACCTAGGCCTACACACTCCTTACCACCCCCAGAGCAGCAGGAAGGTAGAAAAAACTGAACGAAACACTTAAGAATAGAACGCTAAAAATTGCCCAAGAGACACGCAAACCATGGCATGACACACTCCCAATTGCACTGTTTAGCGTAAGGCACACTCCCAGAGACCCAGAAAAGCTGTCACCATACGAAATTTTGTTTGGGTCTAGTCCCAAGTTAGGTGCATTCTTCCCTCAGCAGCAGAATATGAAAAAATTATATCTTGTTTGCTTATATAAGGAAGTTTCCCTCCCATCAGGGTTGCCGGTGATCAATTGTTCTGGTCTCATCCTTGATTCCTGTTCACTTTGTAGCTTGCTGTTTCGTGCCTGCATCTTCTGCTAACAGATAAGACATTTTCTTCTTTTAGTTTTTTTGGTGCTTGTTTTTTTGCATTTTGTCCTGCACTTCTGTGGGGGTCTGCCGGGTCCCCTTCGGGGCTTGTGCTCCTCTCAGTTTAGTTCAGCCACTGTTGTTTTTTTTTCATTTGCCTTTTCCAGTTTTTTTTCAGTGGCTGCTGTTTAGTTTTTGTTACACCAGAGAACTAATTTAGGTGTAGAGGTCGTGTGATCTCAGGTGTTTTTGAAATTAGTAGAGTTGGTACTTTTCAGGGGTTTTTGGGATTGCAGTAAGTGCCTTTCCTATCCTTTTCTATTTAGGAAGTTTGGGCCCCAATGTTTGCTCATACCATTTTCTGTCTGTGTCAGTATTTCTTCTTGTCTAACCGCCATTACATGTGTGGGGGCTTTCTATGTTCTTTGGGGATCTGCTCCGGGGCAGATAGCTTTCCTCTTTCTATCTTTAGGTGTAGTTAGCTTCTCAGGCTGTGACGAGGCGTCTAGGACCAACGTAGGTACGCTCCACGGCTGCCTTTAGTTGTGGTGGTTAGTCAGGGTACTGCAATCCCATAGATTCCAACCTCTCTGGTGTATTGCCTTTTTTGCCTGCTCTCCTCAGCTACCAAATCATAACACTTATGTAATTGAATTGGTCAAAAACTAATGTCCATTCTCGAGTTTTTCTCTTCACTGCCAGATTTGATGGTCCTGTCCAAGAGCCCCAGATGACACCAACCTCTGTGTAACTAGAGGGAAAGCCTGTTTGGATCCACGTATCGCATTGCAAGGAAGCTCCCGTACCAGGAGAGACACCTAAGCCATGAAGGATGTCGTGGATACTCTGACTGACCAGACAGATGACCTACCTGATGAAGAATACACACGTTTTTTTTTCTGAACATGCAGTTAAATAAAGAGACTATGATTGCAAACACATAAACCCCCGACAGGGACAGTCCTCCTGACCGCCTATTTGCGAAAAGTCTGTATTCGGTGGGGGAGGCATGCGCTAGGGGTGTCTCAACTCGCCGGCAGCACAAAATAGTTGCAGCGCTTTGGGCCAGGAGCAGGTTTTTAGGGCAAGTGGTATCTAAGGGGGGACTGTCATGGAAATATATATGTATTCCATATATTCAAAGTATATTCACATATATGCATTCACAGTTCACAGTTAGATAGATCTCACTTGCTAAAAATCCTGTGCTCACATATATCTATGCCAGCTATAATCAGTCGTTTTAAACAAGTCTGGCCTTCATAAGGAACAAGTACATAGAGTACATAGAGTCTTATTAGATATCTGTTGTTTACCTTATAGTCATGCAAGAAAACTAGGGCAAAAGAATATAAAACAAATAATTCTGCAACTTCAGCTCTTTTATCATGATTATCATAATTATCGTATTTACACTAGAGCAGCCAATAATCTAGCAGCTTTTAATTGTATGTTAATTGACTAACCAGCCCCTTTTTGTAAACGTATAAAACCTTGAATGAATAATAAATGTATGTCTTGACGAACTGCTATACTGACACTTCCGCTGTGGACAGTTTCATTTCGTTCTGAGCGCTCAAAAAGACATTTAATAGAGATTTGGAAAAGCAAGCAGCAAACACGGAAGGATAAATTCATCCTTAAATTTAAAATATTACATAACAGGAGTAAGACATTTTAATTACTGTAACAAGGAAAATACTTTATCTAGTTTAACTCCTGACCCTGCTCAACACATCATGTTGCCGAATGCGTTACTCAACCTTGCTCTGTTACGTGTTCAGTATGTCACTGTTCCTGCGTGTGACGCAACATCTCGCCTCACGTTTCCATCCGCTCAACACCGCAGTTTTCGAGCTGTAGCACGCACACTGTCTGTGTACTGTGTCATGTCATGTTCCTCTTGACGGCACAGCTGGTCCACCCTGTTCTTTCTCATCTCTGGGCTCCAACACGCCAGTTGTTGCTCGGAAGTGCTGTTAGCACAGTCAACACTTGCTCCTGTGTTACTGCGGTTCAGTAATGTCAGCTGTTCCCCTGCTGTGTGTACGGCAAAAGTCCTGCTGCCTCCACTCTGTTCTCCTCTCATCCCTGGGCTCCAACACCGCCAGTTGTTGCTCGGAAGTGCTGTTAGCACAGTCAACACTTGCTCCTGTGTTACTGGGGTTCAGTAATGTCAGCTGTTCCCCTGCTGTGTGAACGGCAAAAAGTCCTGCTGCCTCCACTCTGTTCTCTCTCATTCCTGGGCTCCAACACCGCCAGTTGTTGCTCGGAAGTGCTGTTAGCAGTCAACACTTGCTCCTGTGTTACTGGGTTCAGTAATGTCAGCTGTTCCCCTGCTGTGTGTACGGCAACAGTCCTGCTGCCTCCACCCTGTTCTCTTCTCATCCCTGGGCTCCAACACCGCCAGTTGTTGCTCGGAAGTGCTGTTAGCACAGTCAACACTTGCTCCTGTGTTACTGTGGTTCAATAATGTCAGCTGTTCCCCTGCTGTGTGTACGGCAACAGTCCTGCTGCCTCCACCTGTTCTTCTCTCATCCTGGGCTCCAACACCGCCGTTGTTGCTCGGAAGTGCTGTTAGCACAGACAACACTTGCTCCTGTGTTACTGGGGTTCAGTAATGTCAGCTGTTCCCCTGCTGTGTGAACGGCAAAAAGTCCTGCTGCCTCCACCTGTTCTCCTCTCATCCCTGGGCTCCAACACCCCAGTTGTTGCTCGGAAGTGCTGTTAGCACAGTCAACACTTGCTCCTGTGTTACTGGGTTCAGTAATGTCAGCTGTTCCCCTGCTGTGTGTACGGCAACAGTCCTGCTGCCTCCACCCTGTTCTCTTCTCATCCCTGGGCTCCAACACCGCCAGTTGTTGCTCGGAAGTGCTGTTAGCACAGTCAACACTTGCTCCTGTGTTACTGTGGTTCAATAATGTCAGCTGTTCCCCTGCTGTGTGTACGGCAACAGTCCTGCTGCCTCCACCCTGTTCTCTCTCATCCCTGGGCTCCAACACCCCGGTTGTTGCTCGGAAGTGCTGTTAGCACAGACAACACTTGCTCCTGTGTTACTGGGGTTCAGTAATGTCAGCTGTTCCCCTGCTGTGTGAACGGCAAAAAGTCCTGCTGCCTCCACCTGTTCTCCTCTCATCCCTGGGCTCCAACACCACCAGTTGTTGCTCGGAAGTGCTGTTAGCACAGTCAACACTTGTCCTGTGTTACTGGGTTCAGTAATGTCAGTTGTTCCCCTGCTGTGTGTACGCAACAGTCGCTGCTGCTCCACCTGATCTCTGTCAATCCCTGGGCTCCAACAACCGCCATTTGTTGCTCGTAAGTGCTGTTAGTAGAGTTGAGCGATACTTTCCGATATCCAAAAGTATCGAATCGAATGTATCGCCGATACCATTAAAATATCGGCGATACCCGATACCGATACGGAAGTCCTGTAATCTATGGGAACAAATCGCACTAAAAAACCTCTTTCTTTCCTTGTAACACTAAATATACACACATAGAATACATATGTATATATAATGTCATTGTGACATATTATATACATATATGTATAGTTAACACTTCTACATAGTAAATATCTCTGATTCAATGCCGGTAAAGCCGGCTCTGTGAAAAGACAGAAGCACCCGACATGAATGACACTTGTGACATAGGTTAACCATGTCTTTTCATGTCCTTTGCTATCTGATTTGCACAAACAATTACATCAGTCTATGTGTGCAAAATTTCACACCTGTAGGGGTTAATTAAAGGTGTAAATTCGTTGTAAAAAAAACGGACTTTTTTGCTACGAATTTACACCTTTAATTAACCCCTACAGGTGTGAAATTTTGCACACTTACACTCATGTAATTGTTTGTGCAAATCAGATATCAAACTACATGAAAAGACATGGTTAACCCTATGTACACCAAGTGTCATTTCATGTCGGGTTCTGCATTTTCACAAAAGCCGGCAATTGAATTAGCGGCTATTATACTATGTAGAAGTGTATGAACTATAAATATAAATATATATATATATGTGTCACAAATTCAATGACATGTATATATATATATGAGGTGTAAAATTGCTGAAAAAAAATGTGTGGGCTTCCGCCCTATTTTCGCAACCAGACAGACAAAGCCAGTGAGTGGGGGCAGATAATAATAGCCCAGAGAGGGACCATTTTTTTTGGCCCCCCCCGGCTACTTAACATCTGCCCCCAGACACCCCAGAAAGGGCAAATCTCTAATTAGATTTGCCCTTTCTGGCACTTTGCCCGTCTATTCCCATTGCCCTGTAGCGGTGGCGAATGGGTTAATAAGGGGTTAAAATGACCTTGCAATTGAAAGGTCACTTTAAGCCAGGTTAATAATTGAGAGCTGTCAATTAGACAACTATCAATTATTAATCCTATTGTATGAAAGAAAAATCAAACACACACACTTTAATAAAAAAGAAGTTTAATGAAATAATCACACAGTTTTTGACCATATTTTATTTACCTGCTAAAACCATTTCCTGTAATAAAAATAAAATAATAAAGCAAAATTATTCTTACCAATTCGATGCATAGTCAGGTCCCACGGTGTAATCCTTCAGAAAGGGTTAATGTTTACTGCAGGGACCGCAGCTAATGCTGCAGCCTCACAGTAAACCCCCAAATGAATGAGCTCCTCTCCTGGCTGACAGGAGAGGAAGTGGAAAGCTTAATTGATTGCTTTCCACTTTCACTTCAGGTCAGCCAGGGACACCATCAGTGACGTCAGAGGGAACTGATTAACAAAAATAGGGGTTCCCTTCGAAAAAAAAATGGCGTGGGGTCCCCCCTATTTTTGTTAACCAGCCAGATGAAGCAGACCGCTGAGGCCTGGATTTTCAGGCTGTTAAGGAGCCAAGATCCATGGACCTTGCCAGCCTGATAATACCAGGCCACAGCAGTCTGCATATCTTGGCTGATTAACAAAAATAGGGGATCCCCTCGAAAAAAATTGGCGTGGGGTCCCCCCTATTTTTGTTAACCAGCCAGATGAAGCAGACCGCTGAGGCCTGGATTTTCAGGCTGTTAAGGAGCCAAGATCCATGGACCTTGCCAGCCTGATAATACCAGGCCACAGCAGTCTGCATATCTTGGCTGATTAACAAAAATAGGGGATCCCCTCGAAAAAGATTGGCGTGGGGTCCCCCCTATTTTTGTTAACCAGCCAGATGAAGCAGACCGCTGAGGCCTGGTTTTTCAGGCTGGTAAGGATCCAATATCCATGGACCTTGCAAGCCTGATAATACCAGGCCACAGCAGTCTGCTTAGCTTGGCTGGTTAACAAAAATAGGGGATCCCCTCGAAAAAAAAACGGCGTAGGGGTCCCCCTATTTTTGTTAACCAGCCAAGTAAAATGCAGACTGCTGCGGCCTGGTATTAAAAGACTGTCAAGGCCCATGGATTTTGTCCCTCAACAGCCTGATAATACCGGGCTACAGCAGCCCCACATTTGGCGCATCAAAAGATGTGCCAATTGTGGCACTTTACCCGGCTCTTCCCACTGCCCTGTAGCGGTGGCAAGTGGGGTAATAAGGGGTTAATGTCACCGTTGATTGCATGGTGACAATAAGCCCGGTTAATAATGGAGAGGCGTCAATAAGACACCGATCCATTATTAATCCCAAAGTTTTTAAATGTGTAAAAAAAAGACACAGCAAGAAAAAAGTATTTTAATGAAATAAAAGAGACAACACAGTTTTCATTTTTTTTATTACTCTCTCATTCCTGCGACGCCATCGATCTCCTGTAAAAAAAGAAAAAAAAAAAACCAACAGTATACCACCTGTCCGACGCAGTCCATAACGACAGTCCCACGACGATCCAGCTCTGCTACATCGGAATGACAGGCAGAGCCTGACATCCCGGCGCAGCACAGCTGCTTACCAGCTTCCCTGGCGGTGACGTCATCGGACTGCTTTACGGCCGCGATTACCCAGCAGTCACTGCAGTTATCGCGAGAAACTGCATGTGACCGCCGGGGAGAAGAGGATGGCGGCCATTAAGCAGTCCGGGATGTGACCGCCGGAGATCTTCTGCCGGGTAAGTGCCGCTGACTCCTGACAGACCCGACCGACGGACACTGACAGTGACAGTGACAATCCCGATTCCGGTATCCGATATGACGAAAATATCGGTACTCGGAATCGGAATTCCGATACAGCCAATATTGGCCGATACCCGATATTTGCAGTATCGGAATGCTCAACCCTAGCTGTTAGCACAGTCAACACTTGCTCCTGTGTTACTGGGGTTCAGTAATGTCAGCTGTTCCCCTGCTGTGTGTACGGCAAACAGTCCTGCTGCCTCCACCCTGTTCTCTTCTCATCCCTGGGCTCCAACACCGCCAGTTGTTGCTCGGAAGTACTTGGCACGAGTACTGACTCCTGCCCAGCCTGGTTACAGCACGACAGCTGTTTCCTGGCAGTGTCAACGTCAATTAGCCTCCAATAAGTTGTCCTGTCGTGTTGCATTCGGGTTAGCCGACTCTATGGTGCCTGCAGTTTAGGTGATTCCTATGTGTGCTGTGGGATATGTAAATAAAGGCTGTTTCAGTTGTGACAATAGGACAAGCACCCACTGTAGGACTGTGTGATTCGGTAACTGAGGATGGCTTGCGGCCTGTCAACTTACATTTTCATGGGTGCCTTATGGTACCCGTCCGGGTTCCAGTACCGTCAGCTGGTTCTCCGCAGTGCCTTTGGCCTAGGTGCCTCCATCTCGGTATCCAAGTTCCAGCAACGTCTGCTGGTCCTTGGTAGTGCTTTGGAGCACAGGTACCTCCTGCTTAGTAACCGTGTCCCAGTAACGTCAGCTTGTCCTCGGTTGTGCCATTGGCTCTTTTCCTTCTGCTGCCCCTCCGGGTTCCAGCACAGTCAGCTGGTCCTCGTTACTTGCATTGGCTCTTGTACCATCTGATACCCGTCCGGGTTCCAGTAACGTCAGCTGGTTCTCGGAAGTTAGTCAGCCTTCTTGTACCTTCAGCTACATTTACAAATTGAAGATTTTTTAAATGTTTTTTTGGGTAATCACTCTGGATCTCCAACAATGAAGACGACGACCATGATGACCACCCCGAAGAAGATGACGACCACAAGGACGACGAGCATCAAGCCAACCAGCCTGAACACCATCACAAAGAAGAAATAAAAGATTACCCAGAAGAAGATCACCAACAGGACAAAGAAAGTTAAGACAAACTACAAGATACAGAAAAAGAGACAGAAGAACAATAAGCAGAAGATCAAAAAGCATAAGAACATGAAGTATAAGACCAAAATGAAGAGCAAAATATATGCTCTAAATTATAAGCAGAAAAAGACTAAGCAGTGTATGGGGGTGAGTCCGTTCCTCCTCGTGGTGCCCCTGGAAAATGCCTGCTGCTGCAGGCTAAACTGAACATGGACAAATACTGTTGTAATTTAAATTTTTTGTGACAGCAAGAACGGAAGGATGAAAAATTCATACTTTTACAGATTACAAGTACAGGAATCTCTGTCACAAATAAGAATATGATGAAGAAGATGAAGAGGAAGAAGATGAAGAAGTAGAATATGAAGAAGAATAATAGTTTAATAAGAACAATATGAGTAATGTTAACAAAAAGATGAATAGCAAGAAGTTTAAGAAGAAGATAAAGAAGGTGAAGAAGAAGAATAATTTGATGAAAAAGATGATGCTGCTGAAGATTATGAAGGAGAAAGTGTGGCAGAAGTTAAAAAGGTGAAGAGCATGGAAGTTGTGAAACATACATATTTGCCAAAATATAAAAAAGGTTAACAACATTGTCAATTTCTTCGTCAATCCGAACATCTTTAAAAAAAAAAATATTTATGCTATTCCATTTGATTAGGTTAAACATGTATGCCTTTAATGTCTCCTCAACCTTCCCCAATACATTCTACATTACTCTTTGTTGTTTTCCTTCATGTACAATTAACCAACAAGGCAAGAATGGGTTTTTTTTAATTCCGATATTTTGTTCCCATAACCTTACATTGGATTTCCGGTATCGGTATCGGGTATCGCCGATACTTTTTGGGTATCGGCGATACCCATTCCGATCCGATACTTACTGATATCGGAAAGTATCGCTCAACTCTAGTTGTGGCAGATCGCACCACTAGTTACATTAAAGAGGCAGTCTCATCATTATTAATGGGCAAAATTGCAAAGTGCTTGTATAAATAGGCAACTTTTCAATTCTCCTCTAATTAAAAATAATCTCTGTTCTCAAGAAAGGACAGATTTTTCTTTCTTTCTTTCTTCTAGATGCCTAGATTACCGGCCCCCATTGTGGACGTGGATGGGGGACGATTTCCAAGGCAAGAAGTCTTGTTCTTGCAAGATTTTTTTTATAGAGCATGCAATCGCTGGTCGGATGCCGGTCAGATGGTCGGATCTGACCAGTTTCGCTGCCCCTACGCTCCTCTGGTGCTGCAGAGTCATGTCAATCTTCAGGAGGTAGAGGAGCTGTGTGCTCCTGAAGATATGAGAATAGCCCCTTAAAGGGGGTGTCACTGTGGACAATCTCTTTATTCTACACTATAGAGGTCTGGAGGTTGGTATGCTAATCACAGAACAGGACCACCAGTGATTATCTATTATCTAAAGAGAGAACTTAAAAAATGTGCTTACTTTCTTTCCTACAGGAAGTCAGGACATATAGGAGCACTATGCTCCCGAAGAAATGAGAATAGCCCCTTTAACGGGTGTGTCATTTTTGACAATCGCTTTATCCTATAAGGGTCTGCAGGTTGGTATGCTAATGAAAGAAGGGTACCCCTAGTGATCATCTATTATCTAAAGAGAGAACTTATAAAATGTGTTCACTTTTTTCCTACAGGAAGGTGGGACACATAGGAGCAGTACGCTCCTGAAGAAATGAGAATAGCCCTTTAAAGGGGTGTCACTATGGATAATCTTTTTATCCTATAAGTGTCTGCAGATTAGTATGCGAATCACAGAAGGGCCCCCAGGGATCATCTATTTCTAAAAAACTTTTAAAATATGTTTTTTCTACAGTAAGGCAGGAGGCAGAGGTGCGGTGTGCGCCTGAAGAAGCAAGAATAACCCTTTAAAGGAGGTGTCAATTTGGACAATCTTTTTTTCCTACAAGGGTCCACGGTTGATATGCTCATCATATAACGGGACCCCCAGTGATCATTTATTATATAATGAGAAAACTTATAAAATGTGTTCACTTTTTTCCACAGGAAGGCAGGAGGCAGAGGAGCGGTGTGCTCCTGGAGATATAAGAATCATCCTTTAAAAGGGGGTGTCACTTTGGACAATTTCTTTTTCATAAAGGGATCTGTGGTTGGTATGCTAATCACAGGACAGGATCCTAAGTGATCATTTATTATCTAAAGAGAAAACTTATAAAATCCGCTCACCTTTGTTTTTCTACAGTGCCTCCACAGGAAAAATGAGGTATTACACCTTATGCATAGAAATCAATAGACATTTTGTATTGGGTCCTCCAAAGTGAGAGATGTTTTGGGGGATTATTATCTACTTTGTCTCATATATACGGATTCTGAATGGAGTTTTTCTTTTCTATGGTGCAGACTTCTAACAAGTTCCCTTTAAGACATCAAAGAAGACAAAATATATTTTATTTCATTATTTTTAAAAAAGCCGTGTGAACGGGAAACATCTCGATGAGTAAAACAATTTATCTAATGTGCCAGTACTTTTTAATTTATTTCAATAGGCTTATTGGTGTCGGCCGGGGCTATTTTTTTTTATGTTAGATAGCATTTGAGAATGTAATTGCTAAATATGTCTTTTCTTTTTTTTTTCCTCTTCGAAATATGCAAATCCTATCTGCTAAACTTACATTTTGTTTAACTTGGTAATTTTTTGAACTCCGCTCCTTGACGTAGGCAGATTGAAGACGTTGGGATAAAAAAAGGAATTGCTTTGTCTAGGGTAGAACTTAATGTTCTAACGCTCACATGCTTATGTTTGTCAAAAAATACCGGTGCCTTTAGGCAAAGCTTATTCCTGAAAAAAATCCTCATAAATAAATAACAATAAATAGCACAAAAACTTCTAAGAATTTCATTATAATAAAACAAATCACACTTCTCAGGACAGACTTGTTTGGCCCTCCGGGACGGTGAAATTTTGGGTTTCGCGTACAAATGGTGATGAACAGCGAGAAACAAACAAAGCAAATTACCGTATTTTCCGGCGTATAAGACGACCCCCCAACTTTTCCAGTCAAAATATAAAATCTTCTTAAAAGTGTGGGGGGGTCTTCTTATACGCCGAGTGTCGTCTTATAAGGCGGTGCGGAGGAGTGGTCCCAATGACAAGGTGAGGGGGGCGTCCCACAGGGAAGGTGTATATGAAGTACCATTACCTCCTTGCGGTGCTCTGTGCGGCTGTCTGCGCTTGGAGGGGCGGCGGCGGCTCTAGATCAGCATTGGGGACTCGGCCGGCGGCTCTTGATCAGCATTGGGGGCTCAGCCGGCGGCTCCTTATGCAGCGTGGGGGGGCTCCGCCAGCATTTCCTCAGAGCCCGGAGGCCACCGCAGCTCCATTGCTGCGATGCTGTGGCCTCCGGCAAAATGGCCGCTGGTGGGCGGCGCATGCTCAGATACAGATCTCGGCAATGAGATCTCGTCTCGAGATCTCGCCTCCCGAGATCTCGGGACGAGGTCTGAATCTGAGCACCAGCGGCCATTTTGTCAGAGGCCACCGCATCGCAGCAATGGAGCTGCGGTGGCCTCCGGGCTCTGAGGAAATGCCGGCAAAGCCACCCACGCTGCATAAGGAGCCGCCGGCTGAGCCCCCAATGCTGATCAAGAGCCGACGCCGCCCCTCCAAGCACGGACAGCCGCACAGAGCACCGCAAGGAGGTAATGGTACTTCATATATACCTTCCCTGTGGGACGCCCCCTCACCTCGTCATTGGGACCATTCCTCCGCACCGCCCTATAAGACGACCCCCGACTTTCCAGAGGATTTTCTGGGGTTAAAAAGTCGTCTTATACGCCGGAAAATACGGTAAGTCAGAATTGAACATTTCTAATTGGATGAAATTGGTTATGTAAACATCTATCATCAGGCCTCGATTATTGGGACTTTATGTGGAATGTTTTTCTTGGAGTTTTCACCACTTTTTGAAGCTAGGGACCATCACCTACTTTGGTGGCCAATATGGGGATAATATCTTAAACATTCCCACACACATCATTATCCGCTCTTTACTTCACATCTGCATATTTTATCTTTAGAGATGAATGGTTGTGTAAACACACTGAATTGAAAAAACTTATACTGATCATAAGATTCAATCTGCATTAAACTTCAGAGCTGAATTCTGAAGTCTGATCATTGCTGTTGGAAACACCCAACAGACACAGTTCCCACCAAAGTAGATGAGCTCCTACAATTTAGGTAGCAATTTTTTCCTACATCATTTTATGGCACCCTTACCTGGTATGAAGAAGATAATTATCAGCTTACAAACTGCTCATACAAGCTCTGTGCAGAAATTAAACAAGAGGGGAGATTACAGTCGGAATTGTGTAGAATTATGAAAGAAGCTCTGGAGTATAATATAGGATGTTACTCAGGATCAGTAATGTAATGTATGTACATAGTGACTGCACCAGCAGAACAGTGAGTGCAGCTCTGGAGTATAATACAGGATGTAACTCAGGATCAGTAATGTAATGTATGTACACAGTGACTGCACCAGCAGAATAGTGAGTGCAGCTCTGGAGTATAATACAGGAGGTAACTCAGGATCAGTAATGTAATGTATGTACACAGTGACTGCACCAGCAGAATAGTGAGTGCAGCTCTGGAGTATAATACAGGATGTAACTCAGGATCAGTAATGTAATGTATGTACACAGTGACTGCACCAGCAGAACAGTGAGTGCAGCTCTGGAGTATAATACAGGATGTAACTCAGGATCAGTAATGTAATGTATGTACACAGTGACTGCACCAGCAGAATAGTGAGTGCAGCTCTGGAGTATAATACAGGATGTAACTCAGGATCAGTAATGTAATGTATGTACACAGTGACTGCACCAGCAGAATAGTGAGTGCAGCTCTGGAGTATAATACAGGATGTAACTCAGGATCAGTAATGTAATATATGTACACAGTGACTGCACCAGCAGAATAGTGAGTGCAGCTCTGGGGTATAATACAGGATGTAACTCAGGATCAGTAATGTAATGTATGTACACAGTGACTGCACCAGCAGAATAGTGAGTGCAGCTCTGGAGTATAATACAGGATGTAACTCAGGATCAGTAATGTAATGTATGTACACAGTGACTGCACCAGCAGAATAGCGAGTGCAGCTCTGGAGTATAATACAGGATGTAACTCAGGATCAGTAATGTAATGTATGTACACAGTGACTGCACCAGCAGAATAGTGAGTGCAGCTCTGGAGTATAATACAGGATGTAACTCAGGATCAGTAATGTAATGAATGTACACAGTGACTGCACCAGCAGAATAGTGAGTGCAGCTCTGGGGTATAATACAGGATGTAACTCAGGATCAGTACAGGATCAGTAATGTAATGTATGTACACAGTGACTGCACCAGCAGAATAGTGAGTGCAGCTCTGGAGTATAATACAGGATGTAACTCAGGGTCAGTAATGTAATGAATGTACACAGTGACTGCACCAGCAGAATAGTGAGTGCAGCTTTGGAGTATAATACAAGATATAACACAGAATTAGTACCTGATAAGCTACGTAATATATTTTACTTTTACGGCATCTATAGAAGATAAGAGGTTACATAACAAAGATTATAATTGGCCCCCCATTTTTAAATTTCAAATGTTATGAGAGGTCTTTGAGATAATTCTCCCCTATATATTCTTGTTATAACACTCAAATTCCCCACTTTACTAACTGAAGTTCCGTATGACCATGGAGTTCTGTACAGGTCCTTACCACCAAATAGCAAACAGGATAAGCCCCACCAGGGCCCTAGAGCAGCCACATAGATGCTACTAAATCTTATCAACAGGTGTCCTTTAGTGATAAGCGAATGTGCTTGGTGATACTCAGATATCACTGGGTGCTCAGCACTCTTCAAGCATTAGCTGGTGCTCGGTTTTTAATGCTCGAATCTCTGCCTCACATGTTTGGCACCTGTTACACAGCCAATAAACATGCGGAATTGCCTGCCAGTGACTGTAATTGATCAAGGAAACTTTTTTTCCAGAGACCTAGCAATTGGAAAATGCATAATGCATATGGTAAGGGACGGGAAAATGGAAGTGCTGATGATGATGCATGCAGATGGCGAGGACGTGGGGCAGGTGCAACAAGCAAAATGCTCATCCACGACACAATGCGTCTTGTCCCACTTTGCAAGGAAGCATGGGACACCATTTCTGAAGCTGCACCAGTGCAAACAGGTGGTCGGTTGGATAGCAGATAATGCTTCCTGCATACTTGTCAGCACCACCTAGTCTTCCACACGGTCCAGTCTCACCACCCAAGAGTCTGAATCACTTAATCCTCATCCTGATCCTCCTTCCTCCCACCATGTTGGATCCCTGGTGACCAGTGATCCTACACTAGGACACTCCGAGGAACTCTTTACATCATCATTTCTTGATTGTGCCCTCTTGCACTGCATGTTCTAAGAGTGACAGGAGAAGATGCTATTTAGTGATGCACAAAGCTTAGAACAGCCATGGTCACAAGAAGATGACAGTGGGGAACAGCACATTTTTTCTTAGGAGGTATATGATGATGAGACACAGTTGCCAATAAGTCATGTTGTTAAGTCACCAAGTCAGGAGGACAAGGGTGAGGCAGTGGAAGATGAGGTGGTGGATGATGCCATGGCTGTTCTAAAGCTTTGTGCATCGCTAAATAGCATCTCCTCCTGTCACTCTTAGAACATGCAGTGCAAGAGGGCACAATCAAGAAATGATGCTGTAAAGAGTTCCTCGGAGTGATATCTAATAATAATAATAATCTTAATTTTCATATAGCGCTAACATATTCCGCAGCGCTTTACAGTTTTGCACACATTATCGTCGCTGTCCATGATGGGGCTCAAAATCTAGATTCCCTATCAGCATATTTTTGGAGTGTGGGAGGAAACCGGAGTACCCGGAGGAAACCCACGCAAACACGGGGAGAAAATACAAACTCCTTGCAGATGTTGTCCTTGGTGGGATTCGAACCCAAGACTCCAGCGCTGCAAGGCTGCAGTGCTATCCAGTGCTATATCTGAGTATCACCAAGCACATTCGCTTATCACTAACAGACACCTGTTGATAAGATTTAGTAGCATCTATGTGGCTGCTCTAGGGCCCTGGTGGGGCTTATCCTGTTTGCTATTTGGTGGTAAGGACCTATACAGTGCTCCATGTTCATACGGAACTTCAGTTAGTAAAGTGGGGAATTTGAGAGTTATAACAAGAATAAGTCACTGACCCAACCTTGGAAGTTGGCATGCAGAGCGGGGACAGCAGTGCTGAGGACGAGGTATTGACAGCATGAAGCAGGCAGCAAAGGGGCAGTGAGGATACCAGAGTGAGAAGGTGGGCAACTGTTACGCAGAGCACCTTCACTCGTGAATTTCCCCATCATATTTAGGTGTTCCCCAGTCTGAGACTTTTTTAAAGAGAGTTCTGAGACAAAAATTGGTCATTTCCAACAGGTGCCAAACCAAAATTAGCAGGGTCCTGACCACTAAGAGTCTATCCACTGCCAACATGATCAGGCACATATCATCTAAGAAACTGACTCGGTGGGCCAAACACTGGGGTATACAATTGGTGCCAGTGTGTGACACCACTGCCTCTTCCCTGTGTTAGGTGCTTGCCAAAATACTGGCTCAGATGCCTCCCTTCCTGCACATGTCCTTGCACATTCTGAAGCACCATCAACAGGCATCAGCATTCAGCTGTCCCTACCCCAGGCCTTGGAATGAAAAAGAAAGTTCCCAGCCACCCACCCAAAGGCCCTCATGCTAGATGGTACATTTCCATGCTGCTTGCCATGAAATTGTTGCCATTTAGGCTTGTAGACACTGAGGATGTCCGCCGACTCATGGTGGCATCTATCCTTCGGAATTCGGTCCACAGCCACCACTTTTTCTTTCGGTATGGTGTCCCCGCTTTCTACCAGCACATCTCCAAGAACATCGTCCGAACTCTTACCAACACAACTTCTGGGATTGTCCACTTAATGACTGAGACATAGACAAGACCTAGCATGGCACATGTTCTATTAATGCTGAGCATTGATGGCCCTACTTCTATCAGGATTTCCTCCACCTCCAACCCCAGTTCTTGCACCCCCTCCTGCTCTTCCTCATCTTCAATCTCCGATGTGTTATCTCAGAGCACGTCGTACTCATCAGCCGGAAGCTAGAAGCTCTGCAGCAATGCCTTTGCAAAGCGGAAACAGGATGTGCTGAAGCTAATTTGTCTAGGAGACAAACCGTACACCGCTGCAGAGTTATTGAAAGGAATAACAGGCCAAACAGATCTGTGTCTCTTTCTGCAGAACTTACAACCAGGCATGGTCATGTGTGATAATGGCTGTAACCTGATGTTGGCTGTAAATCTTGGCAAGCTGACACACGTACCATGCTAGGCCCACGTGCTCAAGTTAGTAGTTCAACGGTTTCTGAAAACTTACCCAGATTTGTCAGAGCTTCCTGTCAAGGTGCATCATGTCAGGGCCCATTTCTGCAAGTCATGTACAGATGCTGCTGCTCTGGCATTGCTGCAGCAGCGCATTCAAGTGCCAGATCACCGACTGGTGTTCAACATGACAACGCGCTGGAACTCCACACTGCACATGCTGTCAAGGCTTTGTGAGCAGAAGAGGCCAGTTGTTGAATACCAGCTCCAACATGCCCGATGATATACTGGTCAGCTTCTGCACATAACAACTGAAGATTGGGCATGGATATCTGATATTTGTGCAGTTCTCCAAGACTTTGAGGGCTCCTCAAAGATGGTGAGCAGTGATGACATAATCAGAGCAACAATACAACTTCTGTATCAATATAAACAGTCACTGCTCACAATTAAACATGAAGCTTTGCATGCAGACCAGGTAGAGATGAAGAAAGACATGATACAATGAGATACTAGCCTCCCCAGCCTCACTTTATCTGCTCAGTGCGGATTTGGTAACAATGAGGAGGTGGAGGCTGAGTAGGAAGAACAGGAGCTGGAGGCTAGTACCCACACAAGCTTCACCCCATCTCCCCTACATGGGTGGGCTGAGGAGGAGACTGAGGAGGAAGAGAGGGAGGTGGAGAAGATGGAGAGTCATCATCATGGTGGAGACAGGGAAGTGTTTTCTGTAGGGAGCTTGGCACATATAGCTGACATTATGTACCGCTGTCTTTCCTGTGACTCTCTCGTTATATCCATCTTGGCCAAAAAAAGAATACTGATTGTTCACCCTGCTAGACCCATGCTTCAAGGACAACCTTGCATCTCTCTATTTGGAGGTGGAGAGGGCTACTAAAGTGGTGGCATACCATAAGGACATTGTGGAAGATATGTTGAAAAAATTCCCATCAGACAATGCTAGCGGCAGGGCACAAGCTTCCTTACCCAACCAAGGAGATGAGGCGAGGGAGACACACACCTGGTACAGCACAGGCAGGGCTACACTGTCAAAGGCCTTGGCCAATTTCATGACACCCTCCCAGCATCCAGGCTCTGATGACCGGCTATTTTTGATAAGAGGGAACAGTTTTTAAATATGGCCAACCAAACCTGGCCGACCAAACCAGCATACTCCCTTATTCCTCTGTGACCTTCAACTATTGTGTCACAAAGCTGGACAACTGGCATGAGCTGTCCAACTATGCCTTGTAGGTGTTATGCTCCCCTGCCACTAGTGTCTTGTCTGAGTGTGTTTTTAGTGCCGCAGGGTGGGTCATAACAGACAGCAGAAAATGCTGACAGGCTCAATCTGATAAAAATGAACATAGCTTGGATTAGCTCCTATTTTCCACACCACCAGATGATAGCAGCACATAAAGTGTTTTTATTGTTCAATATTTGAATGAGGCTCTTCAGCTGTTGCCTTCAGGTGTCTATGGATGGCTCTCCTTATATTTTTTTGCAAGCTTTGCACTGTTTGCAGAGCTTTTATGAGTGTAGAAGTACTACAACTACACTTTCATAATATTTGAACGAGGCCCTTCAGCTGTTATCTTCACGGGTCTATGGATGACCCTCCGATACTTTTTTCTGGCTTTGCACTGTGTGTAGAGCCTTTACGAGGGTAGAAGTACCACAACTACATTTTATTAATATTTAAATGAGGCCCTCCAGTTGTTGCCTTCAAGGGCCTACAGATGACGACCCTTATAATTTTTCTCTGGCTTTGCACTGTGTGCAGAACCTTTATGAGTGTAGAAAGACCACAACTACACTTTGTTCACAATATTTAAATGGGGCCCTTTAGTTGTTGCCTTTAATCTGTATGAATGACCTGCATGTAATTTTTGGCAGGCATTGCATTGTGTGCACAGCTTTTATGAGTGTAGAATTACCACAACTACACTTTGTTCACAATATTTGAATGCGGCACTACAGTTCGTGCCTTCAAGGATGTATGGATGACCTTGCTTGTAATCTTTGGCAGGCTTTGCACTTAGTGCATAGCCTTTATGAGTCTAGGAGTACCACTACATGACAATTTGAACAGAATGTATATGAGACCCTCCTTTATGTCTAATACAAGGTGTAACTGAGTCCCTCTCCCATCTAATTTTTAATAGCTCTTGCTTCCTTCATAATTTACACTGAAATTTCCATTTTTTTCTAAAAACTTCAATTTTGGTTTACTTAAATTATTTCATTTTTTATCCTTTTTAAATTTGACCTTATATACAAGTCATTATACAGGAAAGAATGTTTAATTTTTTTCCCTGTAAGCTCCAATTTCTGTTTAATTTTGAATATTTTATTGTCAGTCCTTAAAGTGAAGTAAAAGTTGTTAGGTTGAACAATAAGAAATGTTCACTAGTTGCCTGCTCCTGGACTAATGGATATTGATCAAGTGTGCACTAAAGAATCACACCAGACACAGTCGGATGTAACCTCTCTTTGATCAAATCTATGGCACAGCTCCAAGAGAGTTTATTTAATCTGAACACAGAGTTATATAACCCCTGTAAGGGGCTCGGTTAGCTCTGAAATGGGGGTGATCGGATGTATTCCATTGGTTAGTGGGTTGGGCAATGGGTGCCATCGTGGACAGAACCATGAGGTCACCAGGCTGGGTTGGTCCATGAGGTCATCAGGGTGGGCGTCATCGTGGGCGGATCCATGAGGTCACCAGACTGGGTTGGTCCATGAGGTCATTAGGGTGGGCGTCATCATGGGCGGATCTATGAGGTCATCAGGGTGGGCATCATCTTGGTACTAGCACATGGTTTGTGGTGAAACAGGAAATGGCAGCCATCTTTAGTGTCACACTTGGATCTGAACAAGCTTATGTAAGGTGAAATAATACACTTTATGGGTCGTTTCTCTCAATCTCTTATGTCTTGAGGTTAATTATTTGATCTTATGGCTCTCCTCAACAGTGTGTGACACCATTGTCTTCAGCAGCGATCTGGGAGTCAGATATGCTTCCAGTGGTCTTCCCCATGCTGTTCTCCTTCCATTCTGCACTTTTTCCATCCATTTCAGCATTTTCATTTCCCCCCCAGACCTCTTTGTAGGGTTTGCCGGAAAAATGCTCGTATTTCCCATTGACTCCCATTTTACTTGTTACTTGAATCGAGCATCCGAGCAATAGGAATTGCTTGGTTTGAGTAAAGAGCATCCAACCATTTTAGTGCTGGCTTATCACTATTGTCCATGTATTGTCCATCTTGCCATCACCGAGAGCTATGAATCATGCTTGATGTGGCCCTTTGCTCCCTAGTCGCAACTGTATATTAGCCACTTGTACCTTAATTTTATATTAAGGGGGCGTCCTTAAAAATAAAACAATCAGTTTTTATAAAGGCATTGAATGGGTTTGTAGGAATATTTCATCCTCTCATCAGTAGAAGATCCGTCCATGCATTGCATGAGTGACCCTGGACTGCAGCGGCTGATAGTGTTAATGACTAGTGTTGAGCGATACTGCTCGATATCTAAAAATATCGGATCGGAATGGTATCGCCCATATCACTAAATATCGTCGATATCCGATTCCGATACCGGAAGTCCAATGTAAGTCTATGGGAACAAAATATCGCAACTAAAAAAACACTTTCTTTCGTTGTAAACACAAAATATACACACATAGAATACATATATATATATATATATATATATATATATATACATGTCATTGTGACATATATATATACATATATTTATAGTTTATACACTTCTACATAGTAAAATAGACTCTGATTCAATTGCCGGGTAAAGCCGTGACATACCCCATAGAAGTCGACGGGCTCGGTGCCGAGTACCCCCAAAACCTCTGGCTCTGTGCGACTCAACTTGGGCGTCACAAACAGGATTCTGTAGCTCGCTATAAGGCTAAGTTCACACGTTGCGGAATTGCCGCGGAAATTTCCGCGGCAATCCCGCACTTCTCCCGCAGGAAATACGCACGTTTTTTGTATGCTGATTCCCGCCAGAATAATAGCGTTTTGCAAGCGTAATTAGCTTGCAGAATGCTAGCGTTTTCCTAGCGATCTGTAGCATCGCTTGGAAAACTGATTGACAGGTTGGTCACACGAGTCAAACATAGTGTTTGACAAGTGTGACCAACTTTTTACTATTGATGCCGCCTATGCCGCATCAATAGTAAAAAGATCTAATGTAAAAATAATAAAAAAAATAATAAATAATGATATTCTCACCTTCCGGCGGCCCCCGCAGCCTTCCCGCCTTCAGCGACGCTCCCGGCAACTCCGGTCCCAGGAGTGCTTTGCGACAAATCACACCGATGACGTAGCATCTCGCGAGACCGCTATGCCATCTGGGTGATTCTCGCAAAGGACTCTTGGGACCGGAAGTTGCCGGGAGCATCGCTGAAGGCGGGAAGGCTGCGGGGGCCGCGGAAGGCTGCGGGGGCCGCCGGAAGGTGAGAATATCATTATTTTTTATTTCAATTATTGTTTTACCAGGGATATGGTACCCAGGGCCTGGAGGAGAGTCTCCTCTCCTCCAGACCCTGGGTACCATCGCACATGAACCGCTGACATTGCGCATGGTGGGCATAGCCACATGCGGAAAGTAAGTGGTTCAATGCATTCCTATGGCGGCGGAATCACCGCGATTACGCTAAATTAATGAACATGTTGCTATTTTTTCCGCGAAGCGTTTTTTTCGCGGAAAAAAACGCAACATGTGGCCAAAACATGCGGAATCAATTAACATGTATAGGATGCTTAATGCTTGCGTTTTTATCGCGTTTTTACCGCGGAAAACCGCGGAAAAACCGCGAAAAAAACGCAATTATTCCTGATCGTGTGCACTTAGCCTAAGCGAGTCCTGTGTGCCTGAATTGAACTGGTTTTGTGCTTGAGAATTGCTAAAATCATCAGAGAATGTATTTGCCATTTTTCCGCCATATCTGCGTCACGATGAGGCACTGGTGAAGAAGAAGGGCGAGCTCTTCATGGGTGTACACTCACTCAGTGGCGCGAAAACGATTGTCGACCACTCTAAATGGTACTGCAATGTAAGATCGTGCCCCACAGCTCTTGAGTTCCGCCTCCTCATCCTCCTCAGTGTGCGGAAACTAACACGAAGGTCCCGCCTCACTACAAAAGAGGGGCTTTTTCCAGATGCTAATGACACATGTGACTTGGCAGAGATGGCTAATGGACACGAGCAGAAGTGTGAAGGGATGGAGCAGTCAGAGCTCTCCCCCACGGAAGCGACCCGATCGCCACGGAACCACCGTTGGGCACCCGGCCTGGAAACCCTCCTACGCTGCAAGAAGCGGAGGATACCCTAAGAGGCCTGGCCCGGCACCGGGAGGAGGTCGCCAGGATGGAAGCCAGCTGGCGTGCCCTAAAACTAAACTTGGAGCGGTGCCAATCCCTCTTACCTGAAGTGTCTGTACCGGATGGTGAGGCACCCGTTCTAGTAGAGGAGTCCGTGCGGGCATCCCAGCCCTTGCAATGTGATCCGGTTGACGTTGTCGCAGTGGAGGCACCCGTTCCTGCAAAAACCGCTGCACCGGCAGCACCCCAGATCCCGCTGTCTGCCCCCGTCGCTGAGACAGAAGAAGCGACACCCGTCCTCATGGAGGAGGCCGCGCAGGCACCAGAGGTCTACCTGTCTGTACCGGAGCCCCGACTGTCATCTGTTCCAGAGCCAGCTGCTTCCTCCGCAGGTGAGCGCCGCCAGGACTGTCGGGCGCCAGGAGAGCTGCCGCAAACCGGACATCATAAGCTGCAGTTTGATGGTGGAGACATGGAGATGCTGGTGGAGGAGAATTACAACCGGCGTCAGGAGGAAGAGTGGAGACGTTGGGAGAGAGAAGCCGAGCGACAAAGGGAGCAGCGCGAATCCAGAAGCTTCGCCAACGTCACATCGAGAAGGACCGGGCAGATAAGGACCGGATGAGAAAAGATAAAGGAACCCTGATGGAGCCGCGGCGTAAGGGTGCAGTACGGAGCTTTAAATTGAAAGCTGGTTGGGGCTTCATCCAGGAGCCTGGACTTTATTTAGAAGTGTTTGTGACCCGGCGGGACGTGGAGACTCACCTCCCAGAAGGACACCCGGGGAGGGACCTGTTGCCAGGAGACTTGGTAACTTACACCCGACACTGGGGTTACAATGGATGGTATGCCCTAAATGTCACCAGGTGCGACCCCTGGTCCCCAGAGTGTCAGGAACCTGTGAGACCCTCGGAGCCTTCAGCCTCCCACATCCAGGCCTCTGCACAAGTGCCCACCCCACGCCGTAAATCTCCCCAGCCTCCCTCAGTGGTCTCCTCAGCAGCCCCAGCTATGGACATGATAATGATATCTGGCCCGTACCCGGCGCCTGTTAGGCCCCCTGGGGTTCGTTCAGTCCGGGACATAGGGCTCCAGACCTGGAGGGAGATGAAAGAGGTGGCCACACAGACACAGATAGCGGGTCACGACTTGACTGTACAGGCCACACGACGTCATCAGGTCCTGGTGGTCCTTGGTGTCTCGGATGTTTGGCAAGCATCAGAAGAGTACCAGGTGGTACCTGGAACACCCCTGCCAAAGAATTATAAATAACCAGGACAGGGTCCCTGTATGTAAATAGTTAAATTGTTGATGTACCCGGACGGGTGAATGTTCATAAAAAAGCTTTTTAATTTAATAAAAAAAACAACACAGTTTTCATTACTTTTATTACAGTCTCATCCTGCGACGCCATCGATCTCCTGTAAAAAAATGAAAACAAAAAACAGCAGTATACCACCTGTCCGACGCAGTCCATAGTAACGAGTGTCCCACGACGATCCAGCTCTGCTACATCACAATGACATCAGAGGCAGGCAGGCAGGCAGAGCCTGTCATCCCGGCGCAGCACAGCTGATTACCTGCTTCCCCGGCGGTGACGTCATCGGACTGACTGCTTTACGGCCGGGATTACCCAGCAGTCACTGCAGTTATCGCGAAAAAACTGCATGTGACCGCCAGGGAGAAGATAATGGCGGCCATCAAGCAGTCCAGGACGTGACCGCCGGAGATCTTCTGCCAGGTAAGTGCCGCTGACTCCTGACAGACCCGACCGACGGACACTCACAGTGACAGTGACAAATCCGATTCCGGTATCCGATATGACGAAAATATCGGTACTCGGAATCGAAAGCCCGATACAGCTAATATCGGCCGATACCCGATATTTGCAGTATCGTATCGCTCAACACTATTAATGACTTGTAAACTAAATAGCAGCATTCACAGGGGGTGGTAAGTTCTAAAGTAATATTCTGCCTGAAGTTAGTGGAAGGGGATTATTGTGTTCTATTTAAAGCTATTAACCTTGGAACTTACAGCTCAAGAGCCAGTGGCAAAGTCATTAAGAAAACTCCTGGCTCCATAATGCAGTTTTGGATTCCTCTAATATACTATATTACTATAACCGAGTTTGCTTGAAGATAATCCATTACTTCCACTGATTTTTTATTAAATAGTTCTGAACCATTCCTTGCTTCCTTCGGTAAATGCTTTTGAAAATATCCAGAAATTGAAATTATTTGAATATTTTCATGACAACTATGCAAAAAAAAATTCAGTAGACAATAGTAAATTTCACATTTTTCATTATGAATCGATGGGCAATCTTCTGTGGGTCGACCCCATCGAGAGCACTCATCCATGTGCGTCTTGCAATCACTTAGATGTGGAAGTCTTATCCTAACTTTTCAGGTGGTGATAATGTTTGCGCCTTAGTTACACTTGTAGTATCATCAATGGCCACAAGGTGTTTTGGTAAGACTCTTTGGGCAGGTGCACACGACTGTTTTCTCTCCATCTGAGAAAAATGGTCTGATTATTCTGATCAGACTCTGATGAGACTTTGATCAGAGTGCCATCAGTTTTTCTCAGACGTGGAAAAAAAAATTTCTCCACTTCTCCATTTTGTCAGTCCATGGCAATGGGACCACATGTGGATGTCATCCAAATGCAGTCTCACAGACCCATAGACTTGAATTGCCAATTTTGATCTGATATGGATCAAAATTGGACATGCCTCTGATTTTTCCTCTGATCACAAGGTCCAAGGAAAAAATCGAACATGTGCAAAGCCCCATTGTATACAATTTTAAGTACCGTATATACCCATGTATAAGCCGAGATTTTCAGCCCATTTTTTAGGGCTGAAAGTCCCCTCTCGGCTTATACGCGGGTCATATACGGGGGTCAGCGGGGGAGGGGGAGCGGGGGTGTCGGATTATACTCACCTCTCTGCCGCCGCGGTCTCTGCAGCCCACCTGCTTCTCCCACGATCTCCGGCTCCTTCCTGCAGCAGTCACATGGCACCGCTCATTAAAGTCATGAATATGCACATATTCATGACTTTAATGAGCGGTACCATGTGACCGCTGTAGGAAGGAAGCGCTGCTGAGAGCACCGGGAGAAGAGGAGAAGCTGCAGGGACGCGCGGTGGAGAGGTGAGTACAGCGATATTTACCTGTCTTCTCTCCACCGCTGTGCTGCGTCCTCGTCTGACTCCTCTGGCGGTGAATGATCAGCAGAGTGCGCGATGATGTCATTAGTGAGCGCCGCGCCCCCTGCCAGATCATTCACTGCTGAAGACCAGGAAGAGGACGCAGCGCTGCGGTGCAGAGAGGACAGGTAAATATCACAGGTGCCGGGGTTCTGAGTGAGCGGTGACCCCGGCACCTGGCCCCCAGCGACGAGAGGTGAGTATGTCATTTTTTTTATTTTTTTTGCAGCAGCATATGGGGCATAATCTGGAACATATGGGGGCATAATATGGAGCATATGGGGCATAAGCTGTGGAACATATGGGGGCATAATATGGAGCATATGGGGGCATAATATGGAGCATATGGGGGCATAAGCTGTGGAACATATGGGGGCATAATATGGAGCATATGGGGCAAAATATGGAGCATATGGGGGCATAATATGGGGGCATAAGCTGTGGAACATATGGGGGCATAATCTGGAGCATATGGGGCAAAATATGGAGCATATGGGGGCATAAGCTGTGGAACATATGAGGGCATAATCTGGAGCATATGGGGCAAAATATGGAGCATATGGGGGCATAATATGGAGCATATGGGGGCATAAGCTGTGGAACATATGGGGGCATAAGCTGTGGAACATATGGGGGCATAATCTGGAGCATATGGGGCATAATATGGAGCATATGGGGGCATAAGCTGTGGAACATATGGGGGCATTATATGGAGCATATGGGGCATAAGCTGTGGAACATATGGGGCATAATCTGTGGAATATATGGGGGCATAATCTGGAGCATATGGGGCATAATCTGGAGCATATGGGGGCATAATCTGGAGCATATAGGGGCATAAGCTGTGGAACATATGGGGGCATAATCTGGAGCATATGGGGGCATAATATGGAGCATATCGGGGCATAATCTGTGGAACATATGGGGGCATAATATGAAGCATATGGGGGCATAAGCTGTGGAACATATGGGGCATAATCTGTGGAATATATGGGGGCATAATCTGGAGCATATGGGGCATAATCTGTGGAATATATGGGGGCATAATCTGGAGCATATGGGGGCATAATATGGAGCATATGGGGGCATAAGTGTCATGTGTGCATCGCCACGAAGATCGTCGCGGTTGCACATTCTGACTTCTCACAGCTGAGTTGCTGTTTCTTTGTGTTTGGCAGTTAGGGAGTTAATTCTGTCTGTGCTCAGTTCTGGGACTGGGTGCAGTTTCTCCCGGCTGCAATTAATTATTTGTTGATTGGTTTCCTTTAAATCTCTGGTTGTCTGTGTTGGGAGTTGCCAGTGAAATTCTTCATGCAGACCACAGATAGGATTGTATCTGTATAAACTTAAGTTAAAGAGCTCCTTAGTTGTTTTAAGCTCACCTTGCTTAGAGTTTAATATCCCAGATCATTTATGTTCCTTCTGTGTTTGAGTGTGTATGCAAGTCTGTGTTTTCTCCAGTCTGTCTTATATGTCTAATCTGTGTATTTAGCAGAGATCAGCCCATATCCCTTTGGTGGTAATCAGTATCCTTCTTAGGACTGATTACAGGGTTCAGGGACTGATAGGAGACAGGGTTAGGCTGGAGACTTGGACCTCTGAACCATTATCAGTACCTCCAAGGTGAGGGATTAGTTAGTACCCCAGTTTAGGGTCAGGTTAGACCCCCGGTCCTCCTCTTTCCTGTGACAGTGTATCAAGTCCTCAAGATTAACCCTGAGTTCAACGGATATCGTGTCAGGTAAATCTATTCTATATTTACATGCTGATGTTGCTAATCTATATGTTGTTTAGAGTGTTGTTCTTTTAAGAATAGTTTACTGACATCGTACACATATCATAAGACCGCGTGACATTTTCACTGGCCCATAAAATTATTCCCAGTTGCCATGGATCCAGTAGCCCAGCTGGCTCTGCAGTTGCAGGGATTATCCATGGAGCTGACGGACATTAAGTCCAAAGTTTTGTCTCCCTCGGAGCAAACCAGATTTGAACCTAAAGTAGCTCTCCCGGACAGGTTCACTGGTGGGCGAGACAAATTTTTTACCTTCAGGGAAGCATGTAAATTGTATTTTTGGCTTCGGCCTCGATCATCAGGGAGTGATGAGCAGAGAGTGGGAATTGTTATCTCGCTCCTACAAGGGGACCCTCAATCCTGGGCCTTCTCCCTTCCTCCGGGATCCCCGGCTCTACAGTCAGTAGATCGATTTTTTACTGCCCTGGGTTTGGTATATGATGACCAGATCGGGTCTCTCTTGCTGAGACAAAATTACGTAAGATACAGCAGGGAGATCGTCCGGCGGAGGAATTTGCTTCTGAGTTCCGTAGATGGGCCACAGATACTCAGTGGAATGACCCAGCTCTTAGAAGCCAGTTTTGTCATGGGCTTTCTGACAAATTAAAGGACGTTTTGGCTCAGTATGATTCTCCTCCATCACTGGAGGCTGCTATGGCCCTAGCTATCCGTACTGATAGACGGCTCCGGGAGAGGTGCGAGGTAACTCCGCCCCCTGTTGTTACTCCACCTACTACTAAAGTCCCTTATGTTGAGGTTCCCCTTGTCTGTTCGGAGGAGCCTATGCAGTTGGGAGGGACATCATTTCGTAGGAGGGGATTGGCGGTACGCCGCAGGACTAGAAGGTGTTTCTTCTCGCGGGAAAGAGGGACATTTTGTTGGGGGATGTCCATCCCGTGCCTTGTTGAGCAAAAAGTCGCCGGAAAACTGTTAATCCCAGGTTGTGTGGTGGACGACAACCTGGGAGTATGTATTTCGTCCGCTAGTTCTTCTCAGTTCCTTGTACCAGTGGAGGTGGTGGTTGGTACGAGAGTGGAGAGATTTTCTGTTCTTCTTGATAGTGGGTCCGGGGCTAATCTGGTTGACGCTCAGTTTGCTCAGGCTCAAGGTATGCATCTGAGTGTATTGGTCAAACCGATCCCTATATTCTCCATTGACGCCAGGCCTCTCGGCCAAGGTAGCTTTGTTCATGAGGTTCATAACATTGACCTTCGGGTAGGGGCAATACATAGGGAACTATTATCTTGTTATGTGTTGGAGGGTCTACCTACTCCTATTGTGTTGGGACTTCCTTGGTTGGTTAAACATAACCCTGTGATTAATTGGCAGTCCAGAGATATAAGCCAATGGGGGGAGTTTTGCAAAAGTAACTGCATGAACACAGTCATCAGTGCGGTCGTGCCTAGTACTTTGCCTCCTTTTTTGGAGGACTTTGGGGATGTGTTCTCTGAGGAGGGGTGTCAGGAGTTGCCTCCTCATCGCGTGTATGACTGCTCTATTAATTTACTTCCTGATGCTAAGTTACCTAAAGCTAGGTTATATAACCTTTCTGGTCCTGAGAGGCAGGCTATGAAAGATTATATTTCGGAAAGTCTGGCCAAAGGGCATATTAGACCTTCATCTTCCCCAGTGGCCGCGGGGTTCTTCTTTGTGAAGAAAAAAGATGGAGGCCTACGCCCTTGCTTGGATTTCCGCGAACTTAATCGGATTACTGTTCGAGATCCGTATCCACTCCCTCTGATTCCTGATCTCTTCAATCAAATTGTTGGCGCCAAATGGTTCTCTAAATTGGATCTCAGGGGGGCGTATAATCTGATTAGGATAAAAGAGGGGGATGAGTGGAAAACGGCGTTTAACACACCGGAGAGACATTATGAGAACCTTGTCATGCCTTTTGGTCTGACTACTGCACCAGCAGTATTCCAACATTTTGTTAATGACATTTTTCGTCATCTGGTGGGGCTGTTTGTGGTCGTATATTTGGATGACATTTTAATTTACTCACCAGATCTTGTGTCTCACCAGGAGCATGTGAGACAGGTGTTGCAGATCTTGCGAGACAATAAACTATACGCCAAACTGGAAAAGTGTGTATTCGCCGTACAGGAACTTCAGTTTTTGGGTTTCTTGGTGTCAGCCTCCGGTTTCCGTATGGACCCTGAAAAGGTGAGAGCAGTGCTTGAATGGGATCAGCCAGAGGATCTTAAGGCTCTGCAGCGTTTTCTGGGGTTTGCTAACTACTACCGGAAATTTATTTGTAATTTCTCATCTGTTGTCAAACCTCTCACTGACATGACAAGAAAAGGGACGGATTTTTCTAAATGGTCGGACAAAGCTTGCCAAGCTTTTTCCTCTTTGAAAAAATGTTTTGCTTCGGCACCCGTTCTCATCCAACCAGATGCATCACAGCCGTTCGTTGTGGAGGTGGACGCGTCTGACGTAGGGGTGGGTGCAATATTGTCCCAGGGTCCGTCCCCTGGTAAATGGCATCCGTGCGCTTTCTTTTCTAAAAAATTGTCGTCCGCCGAAAGGAATTATGATATCGGCAATAGGGAACTTTTGGCCATTAAGTTGGCTTTTGAAGAATGGCGTCACTTTTTGGAGGGGGCAGTCCACCCGGTCACCGTCATTACTGATCACAAGAACCTGCTGTATTTGGAATCTGCTAAGCGTCTGAATTCCAGACAAGCTCGATGGTCGTTGTTTTTTACCAGGTTTAATTTTGTTGTCACTTATCGCCCTGGATCTAAGAATGTTAAGGCGGATGCCTTGTCTCGCAGTTTCCCAGGGGCCGGGAAAATGGATGACCCGATTCCTATCCTTCAGGAGGGGGTGGTAGTGTCGGCTGTATGTTCTGAGCTTGAGGAGGAGGTGTTAGAGGCTCAGGGGGACGCCCCTGCAGGACCTCCAGGGAGACTGTTTGTCCCAAATCAGTTGAGACAAAAGGTTATTGAGGCACATCATAATTCTGCTTTAGCAGGACATCCAGGGAGTAAGGCTACTTTAGATCTCCTTTCTCGCCGGTTTTGGTGGCCTAACGTTAATAAAGATGTTTTAACTTTTGTCGCGTCCTGTGGGTTTGTGCTCGCTCTAAGACCCCTCATACCCGTCCGTCTGGGACCCTCTTACCTTGAAACTTCCGGAGCGTCCATGGACTCATTTGTCTATGGACTTCATCACGGACCTTCCTCAGTCGTCAGGGAAGACTGTCATACTGGTGGTTGTTGACAGGTTCAGTAAGATGGCACATTTCATTGCTCTTCCTGCCCTCCCTAATGCTAAAACTCTGGCGCAGGTGTTCATTGGGGAGATTGTGATACTTCATGGGTTGCCTTCTGATGTGGTGTCAGATAGGGGGTCTCAGTTTGTGTCCAAGTTTTGGAGGGCATTTTGTTTACGTCGGGGGATGCAATTGTCATTTTCCTCGGCTTTTCATCCGCAGACCAATGGTCAGACAGAGCGTCTGAATCAAAGCCTAGAGACTTATCTTCGGTGTTTTGTCTCAGAGAACCAGGAGGACTGGTCTTCTTTCTTGCCTCTGGCAGAGTTCGCTCTTAACAACAGGCGGAGCGAGTCCACTGGTAATAACCGTTTTTTGGGGCATATGGTTTTCATCCCCAGTTTTGTACATTCAATGGGGGGGGCCCTTCTGGGGTTCCTGAGGAGGAGCGTTTCTCGTCGTCACTTGCTTCAGTGTGGAGAGGTGTATTGAATAATCTGAGTGCTATGGGGAACCGTTATAAACGTATGGCTGATAGGAGGAGAGTTTCTGGTCCAGATCTTAATGTGAACGATCTGGTATGGTTGTCTACCAGGAATATAAAACTTAAAGTTCCCTCCTGGAAGCTGGGCCCCAGATTCATCGGGCCGTACAGGATCAGTTCCATAATTAATCCTGTGGCATTTCGTCTGGACCTCCCTCCTACGTTTAAAATCCACAATGTGTTCCACAAGTCATTACTTAAGAGGTACGTGGCACCAGTCATACCATCACCTCTACCTCCTCCTCCAGTGGTGGTCAATGGTAACTTGGAGTTTCAAGTGTCAAAGATCATTGACTCACGTCTGAATCGCCGGTCCCTTCAGTACTTGGTGCATTGGAAGGGGTATGGTCCAGAGGAGAGGACGTGGGTTCCTGCGTCTGACATTAACGCAGATCGTTTGGTGCGGACCTTCCACAGAACTCACCCGGGCAAACCTGGCCCTGAGGGTCCGGAGGCCCCTCGTAGAAGGGGGGGTACTGTCATGTGTGCATCGCCACGAAGATCGTCGCGGTTGCACATTCTGACTTCTCACAGCTGAGTTGCTGTTTCTTTGTGTTTGGCAGTTAGGGAATTAATTCTGTCTGTGCTCAGTTCTGGGACTGGGTGCAGTTTCTCCCGGCTGCAATTAATTATTTGTTGATTGGTTTCCTTTAAATCTCTGGTTGTCTGTGTTGGGAGTTGCCAGTGAAATTCTTCATGCAGACCACAGATAGGATTGTATCTGTATAGACTTAAGTTAAAGAGCTCCTTAGTTGTTTTAAGCTCACCTTGCTTAGAGTTTAATATCCCAGATCATTTATGTTCCTTCTGTGTTTGAGTGTGTATGCAAGTCTGTGTTTTCTCCAGTCTGTCTTATATGTCTAATCTGTGTATTTAGCAGAGATCAGCCCATATCCCTTTGGTGGTAATCAGTATCCTTCTTAGGACTGATTACAGGGTTCAGGGACTGATAGGAGACAGGGTTAGGCTGGAGACTTGGACCTCTGAACCATTATCAGTACCTCCAAGGTGAGGGATTAGTTAGGACCCCCGTTTAGGGTCAGGTTAGACCCCCGGTCCTCCTCTTTCCTGTGACAGTGTATCAAGTCCTCAAGATTAACCCTGAGTTCAACGGATATCGTGTCAGGTAAATCTATTCTATATTTACATGCTGATGTTGCTAATCTATATGTTGTTTAGAGTGTTGTTCTTTTAAGAATAGTTTACTGACATCGTACACATATCATAAGACCGCGTGACAATAAGCTGTGGAACATATGGGGCATAATCTGTGGAATATATGGGGGCATAATCTGGAGCATATGGGGGCATAATCTGGAGCATATAGGGGCATAATCTGTGCAGCATATGGGGGCATAATCTGTGGAGCATCATATGGGGGCATAATCATTTTTCACCCTAGGCTTATACGCGAGTCAATAAGTTTTCCCAGTTTTTTGTGGCAAAATTAGGGGGTCGGCTTATACACGGGTCAGCTTATACATGAGTATATACGGTAGTTTTCCAGGAATAATTTTCAATATCTTTTTATTTAACTCCTTTACCCCGAGGGTGGTTTGCACGTTAATGACCGGGCCAATTTTTACAATTCTGACCACTGTCCCTTTATGAGGTTATAACTCTGGAACGCTTCAACGGATCTTGGCGATTCTGAGAATGTTTTTTTGAGACATATTGTATTTCATGTAAGTGGTAAAACTTCTCTGATATAACTTGTGTTTATTTGTGAAAAAAAATGGAAATTTGGCAAAAATTTAGAAAATTTAGCAATTTTCAAACTTCTAATTTTTATGCCCTTAAATCAGAGAGTTATATCGCACAAAATAGTTAATAAATAACATTTCCCACATGTCTACTTTACATCAGCACAATTTTGGAACTAAATTTCTTTTTGTTAGGAAGTTATAAGGGTTAAAAGTTGACCAGCGATTTCTCATTTTTACAACACCATTTTTTTAGGGACCACAGCACATTTGAAGTCACTTTGAGGGGTCTATATGATAGAAAATACCCAAAAGTGACACCATTCTAAAAACTGCACCCCTGAAGGTGCTCAAAACCAGATTCAAGAAGTTTATTAACCCTATAGGTGATTCACAGGAATTTTTGAAATGTTTAAAAAAATGAACATTTAAATTTTTTTCACAAAAAATTTACTTCAGATCCAATTTTTTTAAATTTTACCAAGGGTAATAGGACAAATTGGACCCTAAAAGTTGTTGTGCAATTTGTCCTGAGTACGCTGATACCTCATATGTGGGGGGAAACCATTGTTTGGGCTCACGGCAGAGCTCGGAAGGGAAGGAGCGCCTTTGACTTTTCAATGCAAAATTGGCTGGAATTGAGATCGGACGCCATGTCGCGTTTGGAGAGCCCTTGATGTGCCTAAACAGTGGAAACCCCCCACAAGTGACACAATTTTTTAAAGTAAACCCCTAAGGAACTTATCTAGATGTGTGGTGAACACTTTGAACCCCCAAGTGCTTCACAAAAGTTTATAACAAAGAGTCATAAAAATAAAAAATCATATTTTTTCCACAAAAATGATCTTTTCGCCACCAATTTTTTATTTTCCCAAGGGTAACAGGAGAATTTGGACCCCAAAAGTTGTACAATTTGTCCTGAGTATGCCGATACCCCATATGTGGGGGTAAACCACTGTTTGGGCACACAGCAGAGCTTGGAAGGGAAGGAGCACCGTTTGACTTTTTCAACGCAGAATTGGCTGGAATTGAGATCAGACGCCATGTCGCGTTTGGAGAGGCCCTGATGTGCCTAAACAGTGGAAACCCCCAATTCTAACTCCTACCCTAAACCCAACATACCCCTAACCCTAATCCCAACCCTAACCATAACCCTAATTACAAACCTAATCCCAACTGTAACCGTAATCCAAACCCTAATATCAACTCTAGCCCAAACCCTAACCCTAACTTTAGCCCCAACCCTAACCCTAACACTATCCCCAATTCTAACCCTAACCCTTATGGGAAAATGAAAATAAATGCATTTTTTTATTTTATTATTTTTCCCTAACTAAGGGGGTGATAATGGGGATTTGATTTACTATTCATAGTGGGTTTTTATAGCGGGTTTTTATGATTGGCAGCTGTCACACACTAAAAGACGCTTTTTATTGCAAAAATAGTTTTTGCATCACCACATTTTGAGATCTATAATTTTTCCAAATTTTGGCCCACAGAGTCATGTGAGGTCTTGTTTTTTGCGTGACGAGTTGACGATTTTATTGGTACCATTTTCGAGCACATGACTTTTTTTGATCGCTTTCTATTCCAATTTTTGGGAGACAGAATGAGCAAAAACCAGTAGTTCACAAATTATTTTGGGGGGTGCGTTTACACCGTTCTGCGTGTGGTAAAATTGATAAGGCGGTTTTAGGTTTTATTCTACAAGTCAGTACGATTACAGCGATGCCTCATTTATATCATTTTTTATGTTTTGGCGCTTTTATATAATAAAAAATATTTTATAGAAAAAATAATTATTTTTGCATCGCTTTATTCTGACAGCTATAACTTTTTTATTTTTCGCTGATGATGCTGTAAGGTGGCTCGTTTTTTGCAGGACAAGATGACATTTTTAGCGGTATCATGTTTATTTATATCCGTCTTTTCGATCACTTGTTATTCCACTTTTTCTTCGGCGGTATGATGATAAAGTATTGTTTTTTTGCCTTTTTTTTTATGGTGTTCACTTAAGGGGTTAACTAGTGGGACAGTTTTATAGGTCGGGTCGTTACGGATGTGGTGATACCAAATATGTGTACTTTTATTGTTTAGATTTTTTTTCCAAATTTAGTGACAGAATAAATATTGATTTTTTTTATTATTTTTTTAATTATTTTTTAAAAATATTTTTACAATTATTTAAAAAAAATGTTTTATTTAATTCTTACTTTTACACTTTGTCCCATTATGGGACAATGATTTTTTGCAGGCTGATCGCTTCTATAGCATGCAGGTGAAGCAGCATCTGCATGCTACAGAAGCTGTCAGCGCTGCACTCAGTGCACACTGACCTGTGAGACTTCCTAACATGCACTGCGCATGTCAGGAAGTTTCAGTGCTCTGGAGACATGGATGTCGTCATGACAACATTGGGTCTCCATGGCAGCGATCGGGACTCCGCTGCGTGCCGTGGGGTCTCCGTTCCAAAGGCAGAGGGGCTGTCATGGTTGTTTTTATTTTTGTTTTATTACAGGAGACCATGGCTTCAGTGGAATGGGCGATGACATGGGTACGGTTTAATTTAGATTCGTTGAAGGAGTCTATGTCATTCTTTCAATTAAAGTACTTTATTCTGCCTGTGTGTTTATATATATATATATATATATATATATATATACATATATATAACTATAGGATTAGAAATGGACAGGTGTCTTATAGACGCCTCTCCGTCACTTAGCCGTGGGCTTGATGTCATCAGACAATATAAAGGTGATATCAACCACAAAAATATGAACACCACTTGCCACTGCCACAGGGCAAGTGGGAAGATCCGGGCAAAGTGCCAGAATTGGTGCATCTAATAGATGTGACTTTTCTGGGGAGGCTGCTAGGCCACTAATTTTAGGCTGGGAGAGCAATATCCATGACCCATTTCCAGCCTGAGGATACCAGCCTCCAGGTGTCAGATTTAGCTTTGCTGGTTGTCAAAAATGGGCGGGCCCACACCATTTTTCTTATTATTTATTAAAATAATTAAAAACTATGGCATGAGAACACATCTATTCTTGATAACCAGCCTTGCTGAAGCTGACAGCTGAGGGTTGTCTCCTGCAGCTGTCAGTTTTACCAGGCTGGTTATCAGAAATACAGGAGAATCACACTTTTTTTTGAGGGGTCCCCCATTTAATAACCATGAAAGGCTAAGTATACAGCCGTGAGCTGATGTTAATAGCCTTTTCTAGGGTGGCTGCAGACTGTTATTTCTAAACTTGGTGGGCAATATCCAAGGCCCCTTACCAGCTTGAGAATACCAGCCCCCAGCTGTTTGCTTTAGCTTGGCTGGTTGTCAAAAATGAGGGGGGACCCCACACCTTTTTTCAATTTATTTAAATAAATAAAATACATGGTGTGGGGACCCCTCTATTCTTAATAACTAGCCTTGCTGAAGCTGGCAGCTGAGGGTTGCAACTGACAGCTGTCATTTTTGTCTGGTTATCAAAACTACAGGAAAACCCCACATCATTTTTTTTATTTAAATATTTAAAGTGCAGGCGGCTGATGAATACTCCCATCAGCTGTTGCCTGCTCTCGCTGTTAACAGTGACTCTGAACATTGTCCCCGCTAGTGCTGATCATAGTGACCCATTGCTGGGGAACAGCATGAACAGTACAGTTTATTCCCAGATGCCGGTATGTGTCACACTGATGACAGGGATATTATCCATGTGTCATCAGCGTGCACGTGTGCAAGACATTTTGCGTCCCATACTGCTACCCAAAACATTGATGTCTAAAAGAGCCCTTAGTGAGCTCGGTCATTTACTGAACTTTGGCCGACTTTTGGCAATTTTTAGTAAAAAATCTTTGGAATCCAAACACAAATCTGAATGAGCAACGTTCGTGCCGAATTTGAGATTGGCGAATGTTTTCTGGTGTCCTGACGGATAAGCGCATCCAGCTGTCCTCTGAAATTGTAGACTGCCTAACTTTCATCAAGATGAACAAATCTTGGATCTCCAATGACTTTTGCCCCCAAGTCGCAGACTGGGCAGACTAGGAGATGGTGGTGTTTTTAGTGTGCTGCATTGATCTGCTGGAAGGTCAAATTCACAGCCACACAGGATCCTATGTATCTGAACTAGCTGACTGACAATCAACCACCAAAATAACTGAGTATCCATTAGCAGCAGAAGAAGTGGCCTCTCTGCTCTGATACAATGGCAAAATGGCGCCAAAACAACATGTCCGCTCTTTATATGGAGAGGGACATGTGACTTTGGCATCCAAGGACACAAGCCCTAGTGTCTGGACAGTCTGGATGTTTGTCTGCTGCTCCTCTAACCTCTCCCCACCCCCTCTCATCACCACTATCCTAGCCAAAGTCATAACAAAAGCATTAGTGGAAAAGTGATCATGAGACGAACTTTGACCGAATTTCGCTGATTTTTAGTAAAAATGCTCGGGTGTCTGAACACGAATCCAAATGTGCTACGTTCATACCGAATTTGAGATTGGCATGTTTTCCGAGCAAGTTCACTAATCTCTACTGAAGACCCCCCATGTCTGTCATTACCATCATCCTGTGAAAGCAAGCCCACAGCTGGCGTTCACAGGAGATTGTGATTTTAGCAATATATAGCAGTACATCAGAATTGCTATGTTATAGCACAAGAGACCGGATGATCGTAGCTTCAAGTACCTTAAGGCTATGTGCACACGTTCGGGAATTGCCGCGGAAATTTCTGGGGCAATCCCGCACCTCCCTGCCGCATACGCATTTTATAGGTATGCGTATTCCCGCCAGAAAGTAGAGTTTTGCAAGCATAATTAGCTTGCAGAATGCCAGCGTTTTCCAAGCGATCTGTAGCATCGCTTGGAAAACTGATTGACAGGTTGGTCACACTGGTCACACATAGTGTTTGACAAGTGTGAGCAACTCTTTACTATTGATGCCGCCTATGCCGCATCAATAGTAAAAAGATCTAATATCTAATGTTAAAAATAATAAAAAAAATAATAAATCGTGATATTCTCACCTTCCGGCGGCCTCCGCATCTTTCTCCTCTCCTCCAGACCCTGGGTACCATCCGCACTTGAACCGCTCACTTTGCGCATGGTGGGCATAGCCACATGCGGAAAGTAAGCGGTTCAATGCATTCCTATGGTGGCGGATTCGCCGCGATTCTGGAAAAAGAATGAACATGCTGCATTTTCTTCCGCGATGTGGTTTTTCCGCAGAAAAAAACGCAGCATGTGCACAAAAAAAAAAAAAAGTACCAATCGTAATGACTTGGAGAATCATATTGTCAGGTGAGTTTTACCATATAGTGAACATAGTAAATAAATTAAAAAAAAAAAAAAAACAATTGTGAAATTTCACTTTTCTTGCAATTTTAACACACTCTTAATTTTTTTTTTTTACCATTCTCCAATACATTATATGGTAGAATGAAAGATACAATTCAAATGTGCAACTCGTCCTGCAAAAAAAACAAAACCTCATATTGATGGAAAAATTAAAAAACTTATGGCTCTTGGAAGAAGGGTAGCAAAAAACTGAAAACGAAAAATAGACATGGCGTAAAGGGGTTAATAATTGAACCAACTGAGCAATATCTAAATGAAAACTCTAAAATGTGTTCTTTTTTACACTAGACGCTACCTTTAAAAGGAAATCTATTATAAATGATTTTGACATGAAATGTTATAGATTCTTGTGTGATAATCTTTGTAATCTTGAATTTAATCTGATTTTCAGTATTAAATTATTTCATGAGAATTTATACTAAATTCCCACCTCCCATTTTGTCTTTCTGCAACCATCACTAGAGGGCGTTCTCCTCCTACTGTCAATAATCAAGTGGTATGTAGCCAGCTCCCTCTAGTGGTGACTGTAGACAGACCACTCTTTAACTCTATGGCTATACGGGACACGCGTAAAGAGATTTCTATTGTATTTATAACAAGGGACATACAGGCAGAAGCCTAAGGTGACAAGAAGAAAAGGGGGGCACTTCAGAGAGAAAATCAATTATTTTGTTAATTTTAGTTATTGGTGCTTACAGCAGCACTCTATATAAGTACAGCTTTGCCTATAACATGTATTAAACAATATTAAGAAATTAATTTTGGGACTAAAATGACATAAGGTGTTCACTATAAACCCGTGTGCCCATACAGTTTGACTCTTAGTTTCTGAAAATTAGTCTGGGATCACAGATATCATTTATGTGATTATTTACTATTTATTAAGAGATAATTATGACTTTATATACCCCGTTAAATAGTCGTGAGGGATGTGGCTCTTATTCCTGATATTCTTGACTCTGACTTCATGTCGGATTTCAGTTTTTGCCGGTCGGTAAATATGGCTTTAATTCTGATTTTGATCCCTGTCGCTTTCTTTTGTAATATTTTTGTCTTCATCTCTAACTTGTGAAGTCCTGACGACTTTCCTGGTGACAACCCCTGTATCTATTCCTCACTATTCTACACTTTTGGTAGGACACCAGGCATCAACAAGTGGACATTTTAAGGACTGTGGTCCTTCCTACATACTGGTTGGACATTACTTAAAAAAAAAAGTTGTCCCATTGAAGACTTTTATGACTTATTACCAGGCTATGCCACGAATGTCCAAGAGATATGCGTCTCGAAGACAAGGTATCCACTGACGATCACATCAAATGAAGAGGTCACCATGGCTGTGTGGCTCTGACCATACATTTCTTTTCGAGCAATGAAAATTGCCGAAAGGAGCTCAATTGGTAGTTTTCTTATCCATAGAAGTGGATGGAAAAGCCACCAAGGCGCAGCCGGCTTTAATTTCTAGTGTTCAAAGGGACAGCTGCAAATCCCCACTTTGGGACCACTGATGGACATCTACAGCACATCCAATATGGGACAAGTCTTTATTGTTCCGACAGTAAAGAATGAGCATAAATATATTACTCGGGAATGTCATGTGCGTAGGATGAATTAGTTACCAGGTTTCCAATCTGACAAAACCGACTCCCTCTGTCAGGCTATGCTGAGAAAAGTAGTTTCATAATAGCTGTTGAGCGCTGCTTTAGAGTATTATTTATTGTATTTACATTGCGGTATTATTTCATAGATATGTAAATCTGCAGTTTCCTATTCATATTCTCACTATAAAATGCGTCTCATTCAGGAACAGACATTGTCTATTCTCGTGCATCGGGTGGAGGTTAATTATCTGCTCTTGTATATTTGTGAAAATTAGTTTCAGGATCTTACATTCAGCCGGGAAGGTTATTACCTGATTACGAATGAGGAGACAACCTATTTTTTTTTTCAGTAATCACTGTTTACTTCCATAGATCTGGATGCTCACACGGCGCGTTTCGGAGCAGCACTGAAGTATAATGAATGGGTAGAGGCAGATAGTCTTCCACTTGATGTCGTAGATTAGATTCATTCAACAAACTTCTCCGAGGAACCCAAATGTATTTATTAATCGAAAATTCCTATGTTTAAAGCGTGAAACAATGGAATGGCGACACAATATACTTTGCCCATTTTCTACATCCCTGAAAGTGACCGAGCGTGAATGCTGCAAATTTCAATTCTTTTGTGAAGAAAATGGAAATCATACCAGAGAAATTGCAGAGAAGAGTCGCCAGATGGTAATACAATTACTAGTCGAAGATGATATATTATTTCATCTTTATTTTTTGGAGAAAAACATGTTGTATTTGTATTACTGGTTATGTTAATGAAATGAGCAGGAAAGGGTTGATGGATTTTGGGTAAATAATCCGGATATTCTTTGTCCTCGAGAAAAGCGTTTATTCCAACTCTATTTCAGATATATAATCGATATATAAGGCACTGTGTGTATTCATATGCTGGGGGGTTTTTTCCCAGAAAATGCTGGAGAACTTCTAATTGAGCAGCAAATTCATGTGGGTGAGAGGAGAGAGAAGACCCTGCTGACGATAGGAACCTTACATTTTACAGGAGAGAGAGAGGGGACCCCGCGGACCTTAAGAACTCACACTCTACAGGAGAGAGAGGACTCCACTGACCATAAGAGACTACACTCTACAGGAGAGAGAGGACCCCACTGACCATAAGAGCTTACACTCTACAGGAGAGAGAGGACACTGCTGATCATAAGAGCTTACACTCTACAGGAGAGAGAGAGGACCCACTGATCATAAGAGCTTACACTCTACAGGAGAGATAGAGAGGATTCCGTTAACTATAAAAGCTTACACTCTACAGGAGAGAGAGGACTCCACTGACCATAAGGCTTACACTCTACAGGAGAGAGGTCCCCACTGATCATAAGAGCTTACATCCTACAGGAGAGAGAGGACCCCGCTGACCATAAGAGCTTACACTCTACAGGAGAGAGAGGACTCCACTGACCATAAGAGCTTACTCTTTACAGAGAGAGAGATAACCTGGCTGACGATAAGAGTTTACACTCTACAGAAGAGAGAGAAGACCCTGCTGTCCATAAGAGCTTGCATTCTACAGTAGAGAGAAGACTCCACTGACCATAAGAGCTTACACTTTACAGAAGATAGAAAGGACCCCACTGACCATAAGAGCTTACACTCTACAAGAGAGAGGACCACAGCGACCATAAGAGCTTACACTCTTCACGAGAGAGAGGACCTTGCTGACTACAAGAGTTTATACTCTACAGGAGAGAGAGAGGACCCCACTGACCATAAGAGCTTGCACTCTGCATGAGAGAGAGAGGACCTCACTGACCATAAGAGCTTACACTCTACAGGAGAGAGAGGACCCTACTGACCATAAGAGCTTGCACTCTGCATGAGAGAGAAAGATAGGACTCCACTGATCTTAATAGATTACACTCTATATAAGACAGTGAGAGTGGACACCACTGACCATTGGAGCTTAAACTCTACATACTGTAAGAGAGACAAACTCGCTGATCATAAGAGCTTATATTCTACAGGAGAGAGAAAAAGGACCTCACTGACTATAAGAGCTTACACTTTATATAATGTAAGAGAGAGAGGACCCCACTGAAAATAACAGCTTACACTTAGCAGGATAGAGAGGATCCCACTAACGGTAAATGCTTACACTCTACAGGAGAGAGAGGACCCCGCTGACCATAAGAACTTACACTCTACATGAGAGAGAGAGGATCCCACTGACCATAAGAGCTCATACTCTACAGGAGAGAGAGAGAAAGGACCCCGCTTATCATATGAGCTTATACTCAGTAGTATAGAGAGAGGACCCCGCTGATCATATGAGCTTACACTCAGTAGTAGAGAGAGAGGACCTCTCTGACCAAGAGCTTACACTCAGCAGGAGAAAGAGAGGACCCCGGTGATCATTAAGAGCTTACACATAGCAGAAGGTAGAGGATCTCACTGACCATAGGAGCTTATACTCTACAGAAGACAGAGAGAGAGGACACCACGGATCATAAGAGCTTACACTCAGCAGGAAAGCGAAAGGATCCTGCTGAACACATGAGCTTACACTCAGCAGGAGGGATAGAGGACCCCGCTGATTATAAGAGCTTACACTTAGCAGGAGAGAGAGGATGCCACTGACCATAAAAGCTTACACTCTGCATGAAAGATAAAGGCGACCTCGCAGACCATAAGAGCTTCCACTCTTCAGGAGATAGAGAGGACCCTGCTAAAACATAGGAGCTTACACTGTACAGTAAAGAGAAAGAAAGATAGAGGACTTGCTGATTATAAGAGCTTACACTCTGCAGGAGAGCGATGACTCTGCTGTCCATAAAAGCTTACACTCTACAAGAGAGAGAGACTTACCAAGAAACTCTCGAGATGGAAAACAAGTCTGCCATACAAATTGCTCTCTGCTGGGAACTGCTGATTTTATAGTGTTCCAGGTACTGACCAACACTGTCCAAGGTCTGATAATCTAGTGGATATCATAGCTGCAGGGCATTACAGAGAAACGGACACGATCATGCAAAAAGACATTAGTTCACTCTCTGATGCTGCAGTAGTGTGGGAATTGCATGCAATATAACCAATCATAGGTACTGACGAAAGTAGGTACTGACGAAACCGCAGGTAGACGATGAAACGCGCGTCGAGGTGTTAGTAGTGCACACATCTTTCCCACCATGTGCACAGATAATATAGAATGATATCCACCATTGTGTATAAGATTCCTGTGATCCGCTAATATGATTGGTGATATGCATGGCTATAGTTCATCTTACTTTTATTCTGAGCCACAGGTTTCATATACTGTGATAGAGAATTATTGTAATCTTTTCTTATCATTACTATTAGGGCACTGTAATTTTACACATAACAGTCTTTTGTACACTCTTTGCATATTGTTCTGTAATACAATTACCCCATTACTATATTATCAAACTATTTAGGTTTGTGTATCATTTATAGCATAGTAATGGTTCACTGCATAGACATTTTCTATTGCTATTTCTGTATGTAGTGACATTAAGTCATTCTATACTTATTATATGCTACATTATATGGGACAATTGTTATATTTCTGTTATCGTGGGATGTATGGCTATACTATTTTTTTCTGTCTCCATGCCATGTGTAAATGATTCTTCTGTTCCTGTAAATTTTTATAAGATGTTATATCTATCGTATAATAAATAATATAATTAGTAATATTAATTATTATATTTATTAATTATTATATTAAGAAATAATATGTGTTTCAAAACATTTAAACTTTTTTATACTTGTTGATCATATTGCTCTTTCATAGTCGATGTAGGTTTATATCCTTTGTGGCAAAGGGATCTCCCTCTAATTTTATGAGAAAATGTTTTAAGTTTTCATATGTATGTTACCCATTGTTGATGTCATGGATTCAGCTCTAGAGTTGAGCAAAGAGATTTGTAGGACCCTAGTTCAGCGTCCATGTCAATTACTAACTGCCTATGATATAAATATACATTATGATGTGACAATGGGTCAAGAATAAAAGTTTAAATGGTGTTGTGGGTTTTTTTTTTGTTTTGCAGAACTAATGCCATTCAAAAGAGGTGCCATTTATGTATTTTGGGGTTTATTTCCATTATTTTTTTTAACAATCAGTGTTTCATTGTTCATATGATAACACTACCGAATGTTCATGAAAAATTAAACAGTGGACAATGAAATTAATAATTGTCTAACAACTATCCAAATAAATTCTAGGATCCATGGGGGTGGAGCACATTTGCTGTTACCGCCCCGGCTTATGACATTTATTAACTCCATAGTACAGAGAAAAATCCTGCCTTGTAGTAGTACATAATGCATTATCATCTAATCACGGAGCTACAGAAATCTTATTTTGAGGCTTTTTGAGATTTGTAGATGATAGATTAAAATATAATTTATAATTCCTTAGGTTAGGTTATTTATAGAGGTTTTAAATGTAAATTCAAGTCTTCCAAATGAATACAGCATTCTGAATTGAAAGAATCGTTTTGTTCTTATTCATTTATGTATTACTGAATGTGCACACATTTATGTTTTTCTGCTTTCGACAGAATGACAAGATTCCCCCCCCCACCCAGTGATAAAAAACAGTCATAGTTGAGTTCCTTCACTGACGCATTATGTATATAAATGATTGTTCATGATTCATTCTTATTTCCCCATAGGCATGTAGAAGTGGAAAATAACAGAATCAGCTTACTCACCTTCCCCAGTTCTACATCACCTTTTTTTGATGCTACCACTGACTTTGCTGACAGGCTGTATCGGTGATGATGTACACAATCCATCATGACGTCACTGCCGATACCTATCAGCAAAAACTGATGACAATGGCAAATGGGTAGCTCCGGACCTGTAGCTGGTGAGCGGAAATGTGGTTTGTTTTTTACTATGTCTGCAAGTTTATGGAGAAAAGGAAGGAAGGAAGGAAGGAAGGAAGGAAGGAAGGAAGGAAGGAAGGAAGGAAGGACAAAAATAAGCGGAGGGAATGTGGATAGATGGATGGATGGAAAGAAGTGATATGAAGAAAAGAAGGATGGAATTGGGAAGGAAAGGAGAGAAGGAGAAAAGATAAAATAAAGAAATAGGGAAGTTAGAAGAAAAGGTAAATGGGAAATGGAGATTGAATGGAGGGAGCTAAGAAGATGGAAATTTTACAGAGAGGAAAGGAGGAAGGATGGAAGGAAGGAAATAAGAACAAAAACGGGAAGAGGAAAAGAAGGGAGGGAAGGAGGGAAGGAAAGGAGGGCAAGATGGAGGGGAAGGAATGTGGATACATGGATGGAAGGAAGTGTTATGAAGAAAGTAAAGATGGAGTGGGGAAGGAAACGAGAGGAGAAAAGAAAATTGGAAATGGTGATTGAAGGGAGGAAGCAAAGAGGGAATTTGAAAGGGAGGGAAGGAGAGCAGGGAGGGGAAGATTGAGTGGAAGGAATGTGGATACATGGATGGAAGAACGTGTTATGAACAAAGTAAGGATGGAGTGGAGAAGGAAAGGAGAGAAGGAAAGGAGAGAAGGAGAAAAGAAAAATGCAAAAATTGGGAGGTAAGAGGAAAATAAAGTGGGAAATGGAAATAGAGTGGAGGGAGATAAGAAGAAAATAATTTGACAGAGAGAGAGGAAGGAAAGAAGAAAAGAAGGAGGGAAGGAAGGAAGGAAGAAAAGGGGGAGGGCGGAAGGAAGAAAGAAAGGAATGAAGGAAGGTGAAAATATGCTGGCGACAAGAGGATGCCCAGTGTGTGGCGCAATACAAGGGAAACTGTTGGAATAATGCATATTGATTTGTATGTATTGCAACAACTACTACTGCACTGTTTGATATGTTGTGCATATTGTGAGGTTGTTAACAAAGTTTTGTAAAAAAAAAACCCTCACTCACAGACAGGATGCCTCCTCCTTCTCTTCCTGTGTTGTTGTAATGTTTTTCATGCTGCAGCCATAGCTGATATCAGGCTCATCACATTTCATGCTGTGTTGTAAGCTGTCTATACTGGATGTGAATAAATCTACATTCTCTGTTGCTGACTCCGGATGTTACGCTGGTTAATCGGCTGCTAACAGGAACACCAGGGAAGATGTACAAGAAAGGTCCTGGTGTTAGGACAAAGGGAGAGGGGTCACCTCCTAACATAAACCTGAGTCAGATCTATGTGCTCCCTATTGTCCCTAGACGGGTCCTCCACCCCATGTGCGATTATATGCCTAAGTCCTCGCTGGCTCTGAAGTTATCCTGCCCAGTGCATGTATAACAGATATTTTTTAACATTATCTTTTCACATCAATGGAGACTGATATTGTTCATTAGTAGAGATGAGCGAGCACTAAAATGCTCAAAAGCTTGTTACTTGAACTGAGTAAATTCTAATGCTCGGGTGCTCGTTTCAAGTAACGAGTATAATGTGAGTCAATGGGAAATCCAAGCACTTTTCCAGAATGCATTACAGCGAAGTCTGGGGGCAGAGAAAATGTTGAAATGGATGAAAAAGAGTTGAATGGAAGGAGAACAGCATGGAGAAGAACCGTGGAAGCATCTCTGATTCCTAAATCTCTGTTGAGAACAATGATTTCACACTTTTACTCCACCTTAAGGACTGACAATAAAACATTTAAAATCAATGATAAATCAGAGTTAACAGGAAAAAAATGTTCAGAAACATTTTTTCCTGTATAATGACTTGTATATAAGGCACAATTAAAATATTATAATTTAAGTAAACAAAAATTGATTTTTTAATGAAAAAAATGGAAATTTCAGTGTAATTTATAAAGGAAGTAAGAGCTGCCAAAATTGGGGACTCAGATGCACCCGGTATTAAACTTAAAGGAGGGCCTTACACACATTTTGTTCAAATTGTCATATATTGGTAATCCTAGACTCATATAGGCGGTACGCTAAGCGTAAAGCCTGCCAAACATTGCAAGCAGTGTCATCCATAGAACCTTGAAGGCACCAACTGGAATGCCTCACCAAAATAAGTGTAATTTTGGTACCTCTACACTCATAAAGGCTTTGCACAAAATTATAAAGAGGGTCATACATAGACCATAGAAGTCAACAACTGGTGGGCCTTATTCAAATATTGAACACTAAAAGCACTTTAAGTGCTGCTGTCATCTGGTGGTGTGGAAAATTCGGGTCTAATCCAGTCTTATTCATTTTTATCAGCCTGTCAGCACTTTCTGTTAACATGCGAAAGCATCTGTCTGTTATGATGTAAGGAGGTGGTGGAGAACCTCAGGTGCCTTCTTTCCTTCTTGTGTATCGGCATGTCTGTCCCATGCGGCATCCTGATGGTTTGGCTATAAGTAACATTGTGTATCACTGTGTTATTAATGTGTAATGCTTTATATCTGCCATGTCAATGTATATTGCCACTGGACTACTATTTAATGTTTGCTCTGTGAAGTTTCCTGTAATTCTATGCCTATGTTTTGATTAGGGACAGAAGAGGTTAACAGGAGGAGGCTGGACTAGCAGCCTCAAAGAAGCAGGTAGATCCTTCTTGAGCAGAGCCCGGGCTGGACTGCCCGAGGCAGGAAGTGTGTCCCTCTCTGGGATGGAAAGGCCTCCATCTGGGGCATAGATGTATCCCTGCTTGGGACAGAAGAGACCCCTGTCTGGGGCATAAGTGTGTTCCTATCTGGAACAGTGAGGACCCCCATTTGGGGTATACGAGGATCCCCGTCTGGGACAGAAGGGACCCCCGGCTGGGGAATACAAGCTGTCGGGCAGTGGAAAAGTGCACAGGAACTGTGATAGTGCCCTCCAAGTGACTGTGAGCTTCTAGGAGCCGTTGGGAGCTGATGCTTTTGCTGCTGCTGCCGCCGATGGAGCAGCATCTTTGAATAGGGACAGCTCAGGAATTAATACCTTCTTTACTTTTTTATTAAAACGTTTCCCTGTTGGATTAGAACCGTGCCTGTGTGTTTCCCTGGATGCACATCATCAGTGATGGCAGTGAAGCGAGAAGAGAGGGTAACTGACTGTGTTATAAGTCTGGACTGTTCCTGTCTGTTTTATGTGCAAGGGGCCAGAGTACTTGTGGACTGTTGCTTTAAATGGACTCGGTCATTACTACCACCCTGTGCCTCCTTGTTACAATAACATCCCCAGTGGCACTAAAAACCTGTTCAGACAGGATGCTAGTGGCAGGGCAGCACAAAACCTCTAAGGCATAGTGTAAGGTTCTTTGTACATGTTTCTTGAAACTCAGTTTTTCCGTCGGCCATTTTGCTTTCTGTCTTGCTGCAGCTATCTTGCCCTCAGTCAATATGGAGTTTCCAGCTTTCATGTTCCCGCCCTGATTCTCTCCCTCTTGTTTCTTAAGCAGCCTCAGCTGAGCAATCAGTGCTTCAGAATCAAGCCTGCAGTGAGCCTGTGACCTGACTCCTGGAAAACCTTGGACTTTGTACTCCAGCTATTTCCTACTGAGGAACTTTGGAACACTTGTGGACTCTGGAAACCTGCTATTTGATAAATCCACGTTTGCATGGAATTACGGTAACAGAGAAGAGATCCTGAACCTGTTGTGGAGAGTTTTTGCTGAGCTTAAGTTACTCTGGCCTGCTGTGTCTCCTGCTTCTGTACCTGCAAACTGTGTGACCATTTTTGCCACTTGTATGAAGTAATACAAGTCCTTCTATATCAAACCTGTGTCTCATGTGTTTTCCCCGCACCCAAGCACAAGACGCTATATGAACTGTACACCATACATTACAAGATTCTGAAGCCAAACGTTAGTGTCTGCTGGGTCTGGGAAGGCTGTGTCTGCAGTGACTGTGGATATCAGATGTCCGGTAATACTTTCTGTGATGACAGTGGTTGTGACTTCTCACAACCATTCCAGGTGAGCAATTCCCTTAATTTTACTCTGCAGTGTTACCACAGGTAAACACTATTGTTTTTTTTTTGTTTTTTTTTTTCTCTTCTCCTTCCAGTACTCCTGTCTTAAAAGATCTGGAAGATGGAGGCTCGCATAAAGGAGCTTTGCGGAGTGACTGATACAATCCTTGCAGATATACAGACTATAAAGACCCGTTTTGCAAACCTACAGGACCTCACTAATCACAATTTGCAAGTGTTTGGACAAACTACCCAGGATTTACGAGCCAGGATTGAGGTTCTAGAGGAACGAGTCCAGGCTCCTGCCATAACCCCGAGTTCTGGGATTCCCAAGTTACCCCCTTTTCATTTTGGCGGTGAACGTGAGAAATTCAGGGGATTTATTAACCAATGCAATCTTTTTTTTTCTGCACATGCTTCACAATTTCCCACTGAACGATCTAAAGTGCTTACTATAATCATGTTGCTTACTAACAAGGCTTTGATGTGGGCAAACCCTCTGATTGAGACTGAGGATGAATGTTTGGATCATCTTGATGCTTTCATTTCAGCCATGGGGCAGGTGTTTGATGACCCCAATCGAGGTGCAACAGCTGAAGCAGCCATGTTAACTTTGCGCCAAGGTAAGCGCTCAGTAGCCGAATATGCCTTGGATTTCAGGAGATGGGCCCTCGATACCACTTGGGACAGTTCCGCCAAAAAATCTATTTTTCGAAAAGGGTTGTCTCCACTGATTAAGGATGAACTTGCTCGTGCCGACCCTCCCACTGCGTTAGGTGACTTTATTAACTACTGCATCCGTATTGATGCTCGTCTGACTGAACGCAGGCAAGAGAGATGGTTCGAAAGTAATCGCACTAACCTTTTCCTACCTTCCTCCCAGCTAAGGAACCTTTGAGTAGGATCACACGGGAACCTGAACCTGAACCCATGCAGGTGGACTCTTTACAAAGACGGGTTAGTGATGCACGCAAAGAACATCGTTTAAAGGAAAATCTATGTTTCTACTGTGGTAAGTCAGGGCACTTCATTATAAACTGCCCCAGCCGTTCTCGTAAGACTACTGCAGCAGTCATTCACTGTGAGTGTTGCGAGAGGAGATCTGTCAGGTCCGAGCCTCAGGCTCCAGAGAGATCTGCAGCAACAGATATTGATTTCTCAGACTTAAACTCCGTCACTTCTGAGGACGATGACTGTGTAAACGCTGCAATTTTTCAAGTTTCCTCAGCGGTGTCCCAGCTGAGTTGTAAGAAAAACAATTCTCATTGCTTCCTTTCCATCAAACTCTGGGTTGACTCAGTCTGGGTGTCTAGCTCTGCTATGATCGACTCAGGGGCAAGTGGAAATTTTATGGATATCTCCTTTGCTCTGAAACAGGGGATACGTTCAGTGAAGAAGGCTACTCCAGTACAGATGGAGACTGTGGATGGCTCCCTGCTGACCTCTGGACCAGTGGATCAGGAAACGGAGCCTTTGAGGGTCCTTATGGGTAAAGATCATCAAGAGAAACTGTCCTTTATGCTTATCTCTTCTCCCCACTTTCCCATTATTCTAGGGCTACCATGGCTGCAGGCTCAGAACCCTACCATTAACTGGGAGACCAAGGAATTACACTTTCCAGAGAAACAGATGAGTCCAGAAGTTTCAGCTTGCTCTGTTCCTAAAGGAACCATGTCAGTCCCTGAACTACCAGCTGTATACCAGGACTATGTGGATTTATGTGACAAGAAGAACGCTGACCAGCTTCCCCCTCACCGTCCATATGATTGTCCAATTGAATTATTGCCTGGAGCAGAGATACCTTTTGGTAAGATCTACCCCTGGCGGGGCCCGAGCTAAAGGCTTTAAAGGATTACATAGACGAAAATCTAGCCAAGGGCTTCATACGCCCCTCTTCATCTCCTGCAGGTGCACCCATCTTCTTTGTGAAGAAGAAAGATGGATCTCTGAGAACCTGCGTAGACTATAGGGAACTCAATAAGGTTACTATTAGAAACCGTTATCCATTGCCCTTAATCCCTGAGTTATTGGAGAGAGTGCGGCATGCCAAAATTTTCTCTAAACTGGATCTCCGTGGGGCCTATAACTTGGTCCGTATTAGACATGGGGATGAATGGAAGACTGCATTCAGGTCACGCTATGGACACTTTGAATATCTAGTTATGCCTTTTGGTCTGAGTACCGCCCCAGCCACTTTCCAACACTTGGTGAATGACATCTTCAGGGATCTCCTAGATACATTCGTGGTGATTTATTTGGATGATATTCTAATTTTTTCTAACTCCACAGAGGAACATCATGGACATGTGAGAATGGTCTTAGAACATCTAAGACAAAACCATCTTTACATCAAACTTGAAAAGTGTGAATTCCATAGGACCGAAATTCAATTTCTGGGGTATGTACTGTCTACACAAGGAATTAGTATGGATGGAAGCAAGACCCAAGCCATCAAGGATTGGCCAATTCCTAGAAATGTGAAGGAGGTGCAGCGCTTCATCGGATTTGCCAACTTCTATAGACGTTTCATTAGGAATTTCTCTGAGGTAGTGTCACCTATCACCCAACTTACCCGGAAAGAGTCTAGGTTCTCCTGGACCCCCCAAGCCCAGGAAGCATTTTCCTGTCTAAAGGATAAATTTACCACCGCACCTATCTTAGTACATCCCAACCCCGAACTTGCCTTCATAATAGAGGTGGATGCTTCAGACTGTGCCGTTGGAGCTATACTCTCTCAGAGAACAGGTGAGAAGAATGTCTTGCATCCCTGTGCCTTCTTTTCCCAGCAGTTGTCTTCGGCTGAGAGGAACTATGATGTGGGCAATAGAGAGTTGTTGGCCATTATTGCCGCCTTCAAAGAATGGAGACACCTTCTTCAGGGACTGCACAGCAAATAGTCGTCCTGACAGACCATCGTAACCTTGAATTTATCAGGTCGGCTAAGTGCCTGACTCCTCGCCAGGCTCGCTGGAATCTTTTCCTAAACCAATTTAATTTTGTAATTTCTTATAGGCCAGGATCGCGCAATGGAAAGGCTGATGCACTCTCTAGGATTCATTCAGCAGAGACCCGTCCACTTACTCCTCCTAAGACTATTCTTCCTGACTCTAGATTCCTGGGAGTGATTCATAATCAAGACCTACTTAAGGACATCAAGGAAGCATACCATGCGGATTCCTTGTTGGCACAACCCCCAAGGGACGTAAGTCTTGTCTTTAAGAATGGTGTGTGGATTCAGGGACAACGTCTGTATATACCTGAAACAGTCAGATTGAGAGTATTGCAACTCATCCACGATTCCAAGATAGCTGGGCATAGAGGAATTCTAAAGACACAGGAATTTCTTTCTCGTTTCTTTTGGTGGCCCACTTACAGGAAAGATGTTTTAAACTATGTCACTTCATGTGAAGTCTGTGCAAGATGCAAAACACCTCGCTCCTCACCAACTGGTCTGTTGCAACCCCTTCCCACCCCGTCCCGCCCATGGGGATCCATTTCTATGGACTTCATTGTGGAGTTACCAACCTCTCAAGGGAAGAACACCATTCTAGTGGTGGTTGATCATTTAACAAAGGCAGCTCATTTTATCCCTTGTGTCGGCTTACCCACTGCAAAACAGACATCAGATTTGATGATTAAGAATGTGTTTCGCTTACATGGAGTACCGGGTGAGGTTATTTCGGATCGAGGGGTGCAATTCACTTCAAAGTTTTGGCAAAATTTCTGTGCCGCATTGGACATTAAAGTAAACCTTTCTTCTGCTTTTCATCCCCAGACTAATGGACAGACAGAACGAACCAATCAGACCCTGGAGCAGTATCTCCGCTGCTTTATCTGCCACCTACAGGATGATTGGGTGGATCTACTTCCACTGGCTGAGTTCTCTTATAACAACTCTCAGAGCGCCTCCACTAAGCAGTCTCCTTTTTACTCCAATTTAGGTTATCATCCTAACATTCTTCCTCGATTTCCCATAGAAACGCCCTTGCCAGCAGTGGCTGAAAGAATCACTCTTTACAAAAGAATATGGATCTTCTAAAGGAAAATCTGGAATTGGCTCAGGAAAGGTACAAGAAAGCAGCAGATAAATTTCATAAACCTGCACCAGCTTTCAAGGTAGGAGACTTGGTCTGGCTGTCAACCAGAAATATTAAGTTAAGGATTCCATCGTCTAAGTTGGGACACAAGTACATTGGACCCTATAAAATCAGTAAAATTATAAGTGCCGTTGCTTGTCGTCTTCAACTGCCCAGAACTATGAGAATCCACCCTGTCTTTCATGTATCCCTACTAAAGGCTGCAACACCCAATACGTTTCCTGGACGTTCTTCTCCTTGCCCTGACCCAGTGCTAGTCGATGGTCAGGAAGAATTTGTGGTGGAAAGGATTCTAGATTCCAGGTTGTACAGAAATCAGTTACAATATTTGATTAAATGGCAGGGCTACCCAGTGGAGGACAACTCATGGGAACCAGTCAATAACGTTAATGCTCCTCGCTTGCTCCGCCAGTTTCATCAGAAGTACCCAGACAAGCCTGGTCTGAGGTCATCCGGAGGTTGTCCCTAAGGGGGGAGTAATGTAAGGTTCTTTGTACATGTTTCTTGAAACTCAGTTTTTTCCGTCGGCCATTTTGCTTTCTGTCTTGCTGCAGCTATCTTGCCCTCAGTCAATATGGAGTTTCCAGCTTTCATGTTCCCGCCCTGATTCTCTCCCTCTTGCTTCTTAAGCAGCCTCAGCTGAGCAATCAGTGCTTCAGAATCAAGCCTGCAGTGAGCCTGTGACCTGACTCCTGGAAAACCTTGGACTTTGTACTCCAGCTATTTCCTACTGAGGAACTTTGGAACACTTGTGGACTCTGGAAACCTGCTATTTGATAAATCCACGTTTGCATGGAATTACGGTAACAGAGAAGAGATCCTGAACCTGTTGTGGAGAGTTTTTGCTGAGCTTAAGTTACTCTGGCCTGCTGTGTCTCCTGCTTCTGTACCTGCAAACTGTGTGACCATTTTTGCCACTTGTATGAAGTAATACAAGTCCTTCTATATCAAACCTGTGTCTCATGTGTTTTCCTCGCACCCAAGCACAAGACGCTATATGAACTGTACACCATACATTACACATAGTTGGACAGCTCATGCCAGTTATCCAACTTTGAGACCCAATAGCTGAAGGTCGCAGAGGAAGCAGGGAGTCTGCTGGCTTTGTTGGTCAGGTATTGCTTGAATATCTTTAAAAAAATTTCCCTCCTTGTCAAAAATACACGATCATCTGGCTGTGGACGCTGGGCTGATGTCATGAAATTGGTTTAAGCCTTTCACAGCATAGCCCTGCCTCTGCTCTGTGGCTCCCTCACATCTCCTCCTTGGTTGGGCAAGGATGTTTGCCCCCTGCCGCTAGCGTTGTCTAATGGGAATTTTTTCAACATATTTTCCGCAATGGTTTTCTGATATAGCACCATTTTAAGAGACCTCTCTTCCTCAGGAAGAAGCGATGCAAAGTTCTGCTGGTAGCGTGGGTTTAGAAGGGTGAACAAACAATACTCTTTTTTGGTCAAGATGAATGAAACACAAGGGTCGCAAGAAAGACATCAGTACTTAAAGTTGGCCATTTGTGCCAAGCTCCCTACAGCCAACATTTCGCTGTCTCCTCCATGATGATGACTCTCCATCACATCCTCCTCCTCCTACCTCTCTTCCTCTTCACTCCCATCCTTAGTCCATCTATGTAGGAGAGAAGGGACGAAGGTTGTGTGGGTACTAGCCTCTGTTGCGCTAGCCAACAGCTCCTGTTCCTCCTCCTCAGTCTCCATGTGTTCATTGTTACACAATCCACACTGAGCAGATGAGATGAGGCTTGGCTGTATAGTATCTCCCATATGTTTTCCTCACTCTCCAGCTGTTTAAGCAGGCACAGAAGCGGGATTGTTGTGCCACCGTCATTGCCACCCACCATCTTTGTGGAGTCCTCAAAATCTTGGAAAATGCACAAATTTCAGACATACATGCCCGCTTTTCAGTTGTTACCAACTTGAGTGTTCGAGCTCGTACTCAACAACTGGCCTCTGCTGCTCACAATGGTTTGCCAGCATGTGCAGTGTGGAGTTTCAGTGTGTGGGCATGTCGCACACCAGTCAGCTAGCTGACACTTAAAGGGGCTGCTGCAGCACTGGCAGAGGGGCGACAGCTGTAGCTGACTTGCAGAAATGGGCACTGACGTGGTGTACCTTGACCAGAAGCTCTAGAAAATCTGGGTATGTTTTCAGAAAGCTCTGAACTGCCAAGTTGACCAAATATGCCAAGCATGGTACGTATGTGAGCTTGCCAAGTTTCACAGCCGCCACCAGATTGTGCCAATTATCACTCACGACCATGCCTGGTTGGAGGTGCTGAGCAAAAACCACAAATCTCTCTGGTCTGTTATTCCTTTAAGTAACTCTACGGCATTGTGCAGTTTGTCTGCTAGACAAATTAGCTTCAGCAGAGCCTGTTGCTGCTTCAGTGAGGCAGTGCTGCACAGCTTCTAACTTACTGCTGATGTGGACAACTTACTTTGAGATAACATATCAGAGATGCAGGATGAGCAGGAGGGGGTGCAGAAACTGATGCATGACGTGGAGGAAGCCCTGCTAGAAGTAGGTACAGTTAAGGGCACTGGTGATGTTCCTGGACATGTGTTGGTACAAGGTGGAGTCGCCACACTGGGAAAAAAGTGTCGACTGAGAACTAAGTACTGAGAGATGGCTGCCACCATGAGTCCGTGGAAATCCTGTGTCAACAAGCCTAAACGGCAACATTTCCATGGCAAGCAGCCTGGAAATGTGCCCTTTTAGCCATTGGGCCTGTGAGTGGCTGGAAACTTCCTCTTTCATTTCAAGGCCTGTGGTAGGGACAGCTGAACGATGTGCTGTGACATGGATTTGGAAGTGCATGATGATAGTGCGTCAGAATGTGCAAGGAACGGTTCAGGGCGGGAGGCATTTGCAGTGAGCCACCCGCCAGGGCCATGGGGTACTCGGCACCGAGCCCGTCGACTTCTATGGGGGATGTCACAGCGGCCACGACTCGGTCCGTGGCCCTGAGCACTCACCAAAAAGGGGATATTTACAGGGGATTAGTGTTCGTATAGTGATTTGTGACCCCACCTGTAGTATCTGGTCAGGGTGACCAGCGCTGCTATGCAGGTCCTCTGGAAGGGATGGTGTTGTGCAGCTAGATGGTAAACCTCCTACAGGTGAGGCAGTGTCCTTCCAGGGCAGGTCGATGTGGTAGTGCAGGGATGGTGCTTGTGGATGTAGCAGAGAGGAATGTGCGACGCTGGAATAATCAGGAAGACAGTCCAAGTGCAGTTTCAGGGTTTTTACTCACAGTCTGTCTGCAGTACAGGTGCCCGCTTGGCACTGTGTCCTCCGGGCGAGTGGTCCAGCAACCCTTAGGTAGATTGGTCGCACTTCCCAGGACTCCCTCTCAGTATGTTCCTTTCTGGCCTTCACTCTCTGTGCTCCTACTCCTTTCTACTTCCTAGCACCTCACCAGGCAAACTCTCAGTTCTAGAAGCTGTGAGCCTTTTTGGTCAACAGATCAATCCTATGTCTGTGCGTACTTGACCTCGTAGTGCCGCCTTTCTGTAGAGATGCTGGTGGTTGTGGCAATGACCCATAAAGTGATCACCGCCGTCGGCTTACTAGCAGGGCTTGAAGCTTTCCCACTAGTCTAGGGGCCGTGCCCTGATGGCCTTGGTCCTTCCTTCTTCAGGATGGGGGCCACAGATGGATAAAACAACGTCTGTGCCTTTTCGGACCCTTTCGCTGACTCTAGCAGTTTCTCCCTGAGGTGAACTCAGACGAAGACTCAGTCAGAGACTGGCTGCTCTCTATTCAACCACGCAGCCTAAGTGCTGCAGCTAACTCCACCCACCCATGTCTACACCCTTTGCTAACCAGGCTGAGTCAGACCATCCTCCCAAAGGGTACGTCCGTATGCTCAGCTGGCATGGTATGTGTTGGATGAGGAGTGGAGTCCTAGGGGTGCTTCCTCCTTACCTGAGAGTCAGGTGTCACACCTCTGGGTAAGATGCAACACCTCTGTGGCTAATGAACCCTCAGGGGCGCCACATTAGCAGTGTCATGGACTGGGGACATGGAATCACCTGGCACAGGGGAAGAGACAGTGGTGTCACCCGCTGGCAATGCTGGCATCAATCGTTGATCTAGACGTTCAGCCCTCCGAGTCGGGTGCTTAGATGCCATGTGCCTGATCATGCTGGTGGTGGTAGGATATTAGTGGTCAGGCCCTGCAGGACTTGGCATGGCACAGTTTGAAAATGACCATTCTTTTGTCTCTGATCTCTCTTTAAAAGAGACCCAGACTGGGGAACACCCAACTCTTTGAAAGAGATATTCAGGAGTGTCCTTGCTCTGCAGAACAGTTGCCCACCTTCTCCCTCTGAACAACCCCATGCCTCTTCCTGCCTGTTTCAGTGCTGATGATCCCTCCCATTCAGCGCTGCTGGCCTCGATCTGCATACCAGATTCCCAGGTTGGGATGGTGACTTCATCATCCACCACCTTATCTGGCTCCACCGCACCCTGGTCCTCCTGACTTCTTGACTTAACAACAATCTGACTTATCAGCAACTGTGTCTCATCATCTTCCTTCTTAGACAAAATTTGCCGTTTCACAACATGAATTACTTGCGTCCATTGCTGCTCTAAGTTTTGTGCATTACAAAACAGCCAGCACCTCCTCCTGTCCCTCTTGAAACATGCAGGGTGAGTGGCCATAATCAAGAAATTATATTGTAAAGAGCTTCTCAGAGTGTCCTAGTGTGGGAGCACTAGTTTTCTGGGACTCAACATGGTGGGAGAAAGGAGGATCAGGGTGATGATTTAGTGATCCAGACTGTTGACTGATGAGACTGTGCTGTGTGGAAGACTGGGTGGTGCTACCAAGCATGCAGGAAACCCTGAGCAATGTCTTGGTGAAATCTTTCATCGTGTTCATCGCTAACGGCACCAAGATTGGCTGGAAAAAAGTCCAAGTGAAAATGTAGAAAATGCATTTTTAGTGACATGTTGCATTTCATCAAATGATATGCTGTGAGCAGGTTGTCCACGAGTTGTTCAAAGTTCGGTGCCCTGCTGTTGCCAAGGAAGCTGAAGGTCACATCTTTAAAGGCTCTCCATGCCACTTGTTCAGCACCTTGTAAAGGACCATCAAAGCTATTGACATTCATTATATTTTTGATCTGTGGGCTAATAAAAATACCTTCTTTAATCTTTGCATCACTTATTCTTGGAAATTTCTGTTGCAAGTAAGAAAAAGCTTCCGATTCTTTGTTCATTGCTTTGACAAAATTCTTCATAAGCCCAAGTTTAATATGCAAAGGAGGGATAAATATCTTTGCTGGATCAACAAGAGGATTATATTTAACATTCTTCTGTCCAGCAACCAGGTTTTCGCGGAGTGGCCAGTCCTTTCTGAAGTAGTGCATTTCTGACGCATGACTATCCCACTTACAAATAAAACAACAATACTTGGTATATTAAAGCTGCAGTCCAAGAAGAAGTGCAACAACTTTTAGATCACC
>JARQOD010000002.1:13943567-13979501 GCA_033576555.1 Oophaga sylvatica
AAAAGTTTTGAGAGAAAAAGGCACAAGGGTTACTCTTAGAGGTCTTTGGATCTTTTTGGGACAAAACGGCACCTGCCCCAATTTCAGAGGCATCAACCTCCACCTGAAACGGTAGAGAAACATCAGGCTGCCGTAGAACAGGAGCAGAAGTGAATCTCTGCTTAAGTTCCTGAAACGCAGAGACTGCCTCAGGAGGCCAATTCACCACATCAGAACCCTTTTTGGTCAAATCAGTCAATGGTTTAACAATACCGGAGAAATTACCAATAAATTTACGATAAAAATTGGCAAAACACAAAAATCTCTGAAGAGCCTTTAATGAAGTAGGTTGGACCCAATCACAGATGGCCTGAACCATAACCGGGTCCATTTCAATAACAGACGGAGACAAAATGAATCCCAGAAATGAGACCTTCTGTACGCCAAAAAGACACTTTGATCCCTTCACATACACTGCATTCTCTCTCAAAATCTGGAACACAGTCCGAACATGTTTCACATGAGAGTCCCAGTCATTGGAAAAAATCAAGATATTATCCAAATAAACAATCAGAAATTTATCCATAAAATCCCTGAAAATATCATTTATGAAGGATTGGAAGACGGAAGGAGCATTAGTGAGCCCAAAGGGCATCACTAGGTACTCAAAATGCCCCTCTGGGGTATTAAACGCGTTCTTCCATTCATCCCCGTGCTTAATACGAATAAGGTTATACGCCCCCCCTGAGGTCAAGCTTGGTAAACCAACTAGCACTTTTCACTCTGGAAAACAGGTCAGAAATCAAGGGTAACGGATATTGATACTTCACAGTGATCTTATTCAAGAGACGATAATCAATACACGGCCTCAATGAACCATCCTTTTTGGCCACAAAGAAAAAAACGGCACCAAGAGTGAAGAGGATGGTCTGATATGACCCTTCTCCAATGACTCCTTGATATAAGATCGCATAGCATCGTGTTCAGGTACAGACAAGTTAAAAAGGCGACCTTTAGGAAATTTACCACCAGGCACTAATTCAATAGCGCAATCATAGCTCCTGTGAGGGGGCAAGGATGCAGATTTACTTTCACTAAATACATCCGAAAAATCAGTCATAAAGTCAGGAACATCCTGAGACTGAGGAGAGGCAGAAAAAACAGGAGTGTCGGCATTAACACATTGGAAGCCCCAACTGGTCACAGACACAGATTTCCAATCCAAAACAGGATTATGAGACTGTAACCAAGGGAAACCTAGTACAATAATGTCATGCAGATTATACAGCACCAGAAATTTGCAACTCTCCTGATGATCTGGTTCAACCCTCATTATCACCTGAGTAGAAAACTGGGGTTTATTCTCCGCTAAAGGGGTAGAATCAATGCCCAGTAGGGGAATAGACTTCCGCAGCGGTATCATGGGAAACCCACAACGTTTGGCAAAGTCAAAATCCATCCAACTGCTCCTGAATAGTGTTGAGCGATACGATACTGCAAATATCGGGTATCGGCCGATATTAGCTGTATCGGGCTTTCGATTCCGAGTACCGATATTTTCGTCATATCGGATACCGGAATCGGATTTGTCACTGTCACTGTGAGTGTCCGTCGGTCGGGTCTGTCAGGAGTCAGCGGCACTTACCTGGCAGAAGATCTCCGGCGGTCACGTCCTGGACTGCTTGATGGCCGCCATTATCTTCTCCCTGGCGGTCACATGCAGTTTTTCGCGATAACTGCAGTGACTGCAGGGTAATCCCGGCCGTAAACCAGTCCGATGACGTCACCGCCGGGGAAGCAGGTAATCAGCTGTGCTGCGCCGGGATGACAGGCTCTGCCTGCCTGCCTGCCTCTGATGTCATTCTGATGTAGCAGAGCTGGATCGTCGTGGGACACTCGTTACTATGGACTGCGTCGGAAAGGTGGTATACTGCTGGGTTTTTTTTTTCATTTTTTTACAGGAGATCGATGGCGTCGCAGGATGAGACTGTAATAAAAGTAATGAAAACTGTGTTGTTTTTTTTATTAAATTAAAAAACTTTTTTATGAACATTCACTCGTCCGGGTACATCAACAATTTAACTATTTACATACAGGGACCCTGTCCGGGTTATTTATAATTCTTTGGCAGGGGTATTCCAGGTACCACCTGGTACTCTTCTGATGCTTGCCAAACATCCGAGACACCAAGGACCACCAGGACCTGATGACGTCGTGTGGCCTGTACAGTCAAGTCGTGACCCGCTATCTGTGTCTGTGTGGCCACCTCTTTCATCTCCCTCCGGGTCTGGAGCCCTATGTCCCGGACTGAACGAACCCCAGGGGGCCTAACAGGCGCCGGGTACGGGCCAGCTATCATTATCATGTCCATAGCTGGGGCTGCTGAGGAGACCACTGAGGGAGGCTGGGGAGATTTACGGCGTGGGGTGGGCACTTGTGCAGAAGCCTGGATGTGGGAGGCTGAAGGCTCCGAGGGTCTCACAGGTTCCTGACACTCTGGGGACCAGGGGTCGCACCTGGTGACATTTAGGGCATACCATCCATTGTAACCCCAGTGTCGGGTGTAAGTTACCAAGTCTCCTGGCAACAGGTCCCTCCCCGGGTGTCCTTCTGGGAGGTGAGTCTCCACGTCCCGCTGGGTCACAAACACTTCTAAATAAAGTCCAGGCTCCTGGATGAAGCCCCAACCAGCTTTCAATTTAAAGCTCCGTACTGCACCCTTACACCGCGGCTCCCTCAGGGTTCCTTTATCTTTTCTCATCCGGTCCTTATCTGCCCGGTCCTTCTCGATGTGACGTTGGCGAAGCTTCTGGGATTCGCGCTGCTCCCTTTGTCGCTCGGCTTCTCTCTCCCGACGTCTCCACTCTTCCTCCTGACGCCGGTTGTAATTCTCCTCCACCAGCATCTCCATGTCTCCACCATCAAACTGCAGCTTACGATGTCCGGTTTGCGGCAGCTCTCCTGGCGCCCGACAGTCCTGGCGGCGCTCACCTGCGGAGGAAGCAGCCGGCTCTGGAACAGATGACAGTCGGGGCTCCGGTACAGACAGGTAGACCTCTGGTGCCTGCGCGGCCTCCTCCATGAGGACGGGTGTCGCTTCTTCTGTCTCAGCGACGGGGGCAGACAGCGGGATCTGGGGTGCTGCCGGTGCAGCGTTTTTTGCAGGAACGGGTGCCTCCACTGCGACAACGTCAACCGGATCACATTGCAAGGGCTGGGATGCCCGCACGGACTCCTCTACTAGAACGGGTGCCTCACCTTCTGGTACAGACACTTCAGGTAAGAGGGATTGGCGCCGCTCCAAGTTTAGTTTTAGGGCACGCCAGCTGGCTTCCATCCTGGCGACCTCCTCCCGGTGCCGGGCCAGGCCTCTTAGGGTATCCTCCGCTTCTTGCAGCGTAGGAGGGTTTCCAGGCCGGGTGCCCAACGGTGGTTCCGTGGCGATCGGGTCGCTTCCGTGGGGGGAGAGCTCTGACTGCTCCATCCCTTCACACTTCTGCTCGTGTCTATTAGCCATCTCTGCCAAGTCACATGTGTCATTAGCATCTGGAGAGGGCCCCTCTTTTGTAGTGAGGCGGGACCTTCGTGTTAGTTTCCGCACACTGAGGAGGATGAGGAGGCGGAACTCAAGAGCTGTGGGGCACGATCTTACATTGCAGTACCATTTAGAGTGGTCGGCCATCGTTTTCGCGCCACTGAGTGAGTGTACACCCTCGAAGAGCACGCCCTTCTTCTTCACCAGTGCCTCGTCGTGACGCAGATATGGCGGAAAAATGGCAAATACATTCTCTGATGATTTTAGCAATTCTCAAGCACAAAACCAGTTCAATTCAGGCACACAGGACTCGCTTATAGCGAGCTACAGAATCCTGTTCGTGACGCCCAAGTTGAGTCGCACAGAGCCAGAGGTTTTGGGGGTACTCGGCACCGAGCCCGTCGACTTCTATGGGGTATGTCACGGCTTTACCCGGCAATTGAATCAGAGTCTATTTTACTATGTAGAAGTGTATAAACTATAAATATATGTATATATATATGTCACAATGACATGTATATATATATATATATATATGTATTCTATGTGTGTATATTTTGTGTTTACAACGAAAGAAAGTGTTTTTTTAGTTGCGATATTTTGTTCCCATAGACTTACATGGGACATCCGGTATCGGAATCGGATATCGACGATATTTAGTGATATCGGCGATACCATTCCGATCCGATATTTTTAGATATCGAGCAGTATCGCTCAACACTACTCCTGAATCAACAAAAGCCTGAGCCGAAAATGTGGACATGGAACAAATGAGGGTAACAGCCAACAGAAATTTAGTCTGAACACTACCCAAGACAACTGAGAGCGCAAAACGTCTTCCCCGCTTAGGGCAGATGGAAATAGCATGGGACGCGTCACCACAGTAGAAACATAACCCATTGCGCCTACGAAACTCATGCTGCTGAGCCCCAGAAGTCACTCCATCACACTGCATGGGCTCAGGAGCTGGCTCACAAGGCAACACTATCTCACGCATACCTCTGCGCTCACGCAAACGTCTGTCAATTTGAATGGCCAAAAACATAGAATCATTGAGACCAGAGGGAACAGGGAATCCCACCATAACGTCCTTTACTTTTTCTGACAGACCCTTTTGAAAAAGGGCTGCCAAAGCATGATCATTCCATTTGGTCAGAACTGCCCACTTTCGAAATTTCTGACAGTACAACTCAGCGTCTTCAAGACCCTGATTTAATGCCAACAGGATCTTTTCAGCTTGATCAGTGACATTAGGTTCATCATACAATAACCCCAGAGCCAGAAAAAATACATCAATATCATTCAAAACAGGATCCCCAGGTGTCAGGGAAAAAGTCCAATCCTGAGGGTCGCTGCGCAGCAGGGAGATGACAATTTGAACCTGCTGTGCAGCGTTCCCTGAGGACTTAGGCCTTAAGGCAAAAAACAACTTACAGTTATTTTTGAAATTCAGAAATTTAGATCGATCCCCCAAAAACAAATCTGGCATAGGTATCCTAGGTTCCACAACCGGCAACCCAGCAAGATAGGTAGCAATACTCCGAACCTCAGTGGCAAGCTGATCCACACGGCCAGACAACTGTGCAAACTCCATTGAGAGAGAAAAAAAAATCCTACTCAGCACCCAGAGAAAAAGAGGGAAAAAATGCAACAAACAGAAAAAAAAAAATCTCTGACAACTCTGTCTACCTTTTCTCTCAGGTTGTGCGGTCACCTACGCTGGCCTATAGTTGTCCTTTGCTATATGTGCATGCTATATGTTGTCAAATAAAGTATTTTCCAATAAAGATTAATACATTGTTTATAAATTTGGACCCTATATCGTTTTTTCTGTGGTGGTAACATCACTTTGCTTGTTCAATTTCAATTGACGATGGGTTCACATTAGTAGTCCAGTCTACATGGCTTCCACAGTGTGGTTTGGTATCTGGATAGGCCAGTATTTAGTTTACCTTTCCATTTGTAATCCTTATGTACATGAGTCTAATTACTGTAATACTGCCCCCATATATAAGAATATCACTTCTATAATACTGCCCCTATATACAAGATTTATACCTACTATAATACTAGCCCTATATACAAGAATATAAGTACTGTAATACTGCTCCTATGTGCTGGAATATAATTACTAAAATACTGCTCCTATGTACAAGAATATAACTACTATAATACTGCCACTATGTACAAGAATATAACTACTGTAATACTGCCCCTATATACAAGAATATAACTACTGTAATACTGCCCCTATATACAAGAATATAACTACTATAATACTGCCCTATGTACAAGAATATAACTACTATAATACTGCCCCTATGTACAAGAATATAACTGCTATAATACTGCCCCTATGTACAAGAATATAACTACTATAATACTGTCCCATACAGTATATAGGAATATAACTACTATAATACTGCCCCTATGTACAAGAATATAACTACTATAATACTGCCACTATGTACAAGAATATGACTACTATAATACTGCTCCTATGTACAAGAATATAACTACTATAATACTGCTCCTATATACAAGAATATAACTACTATAATACTGCCCCTATGTACAAGAATATAACTACTATAATACTGCTCCTATGTACAAGAATATAGCTACTATAATACTGCCCCTATGTACAAGAATATTACTACTATAATACTGCCCCTATGTACAAGAATATAACTACTATAATACTGTCCCTATGTACAAGAATATAACTACTGTAATACTGCCCCTATATACAAGAATATAACTACTATAATACTGCCCCTATGTACAAGAATATAACTACTATAATACTGCCCCTATGTACAAGAATATAACTACTATAATACTGCCCCTATGTACAAGAATATAACTACTATAATACTGTCCCTATGTACAAGAATATAACTACTGTAATACTGCCCCTATATACAAGAATATAACTACTATAATACTGCCCCTATGTACAAGAATATAACTACTATAATACTGTCCCTATGTACAAGAATATTACTACTATAATACTGCCCCTATGTACAAGAATATTACTACTATAATACTGCCACTATGTACAAGAATATAACTACTATAATACTGCCACTATGTACAAGAATATAACTACTATAATACTGCTCCTATGTACAAGAATATAACTACTATAATACTGCTCCTATGTACAAGAATATAGCTACTATAATACTACCCCTATGTACAAGAATACAACTACTGTAATACTGCCCCTATGTACAAGAATATAAGTACTGTAATACTGCTCCTATGTGCTGGAATATAATTACTATAATACTGCCCTATGTACAAGCATATAACTACTATAATACTGCCACTATGTACAAGAATATAACTACTGTAATACTGCCCCTATATACAAGAATATAACTACTATAATACTGCCCCTATATACAAGAATATAACTAATATAATACTGCCCTATGTACAAGAATATAACTACTATAATACTGCCCCTATGTACAAGAATATAACTGCTATAATACTGCCCCTATGTACAAGAATATAACTACTATAATACTATCCCATACAGTAATAAGAATATAACTACTATAATACTGTCCCTATGTACAAGAATATTACTACTATAATACTGCCCCTATGTACAAGAATATTACTACTATAATACTGCCACTATGTACAAGAATATAACTACTATAATACTGCCACTATGTACAAGAATATAACTACTATAATACTGCTCCTATGTACAAGAATATAGCTACTATAATACTACCCCTATGTACAAGAATACAACTACTGTAATACTGCCCCTATGTACAAGAATATAAGTACTGTAATACTGCTCCTATGTGCTGGAATATAATTACTATAATACTGCTCCTATGTACAAGCATATAACTACTATAATACTGCCACTATGTACAAGAATATAACTACTGTAATACTGCCCCTATATACAAGAATATAACTACTATAATACTGCCCCTATATACAAGAATAATAACTAATATAATACTGCCCTATGTACAAGAATATAACTACTATAATACTGCCCCTATGTACAAGAATATAACTGCTATAATACTGCCCCTATGTACAAGAATATAACTACTATAATACTATCCCATACAGTATATAAGAATATAACTACTATAATGCTGCCCCTATGTACAAGAATATAACTACTATAATACTGCCACTATGTACAAGAATATAACTACTATAATACTGCTCCTATGTACAAGAAATATAACTACTATAATACTGCTCCTATATACAAGAATATAACTACTATAATACTGCCCCTATGTACAAGAATATAACTACTATAATACTGCTCCTATGTACAAGAATATAGCTACTATAATACTGCCCCTATGTACAAGAATATTACTATTATAATACTGCCCCTATGTACAAGAATATAACAACTATAATACTGTCCCTATGTACAAGAATATAACTACTGTAATACTGCCCCTATATACAAGAATATAACTACTATAATACTGCCCCTATGTACAAGAATATAATTACTATAATACTGCCCCTATGTACAAGAATATAACTACTATAATACTGCCCATATGTACAAGAATATAACTACTATAATACTGTCCCTATGTACAAGAATATAACTACTGTAATACTGCCCTATATACAAGAATATAACTACTATAATACTGCCCCTATGTACAAGAATATAACTACTATAATACTGCCCCTATTTACAAGAATATTACTACTATAATACTGCCCCTATGTACAAGAATATAACTACTATAATACTGCCACTATGTACAAGAATATAACTACTATAATACTGCTCCTATGTACAAGAATATAACTACTATAATACTGCTCCTATATACAAGAATATAACTACTTTAATACTGCCCCTATGTACAAGAATATAACTACTATAATACTGCTCCTATGTACAAGAATATAGCTACTATAATACTACCCCTATGTACAAGAATACAACTACTATAATACTGCCTCCTAGCTGAGAGGTTGTGTGTTTGTAGCTCTCCTGATGTCTGGAGCAAGCCCAGGGAGGGGCCACCCTGGGCACGGAAGCTCCCCAGGCAAGGCCCAGGCTTCCCGGCCTACACTGGGACAAGCCTCCCAGGCCTCTCCTAATGGGAATGTTAATCCCAGAGCCACTGTCAGAGCAGTGAATGCAGCGAGCCAAAGCTGCAGCAGTTCTGTGAAGGAGGAAAAAGCCGTCAGTAAAGTTTTGGGAGGAAAACCTTCTCCAAGTCCAGCAAAGAAGCAAGAAGGAAAAGTGTCGGTCAGTGATGGGTTACAGCACAATGTGAAGTCAGGTAACTCCCCAGTCACCAAGCAGCTCCTGCCAGGTGCACAGGTGAGATCAGCCCCAGCTGTGCAGATCACCTCTCCTGCTCCCAGGCAGAGACGGACGTCTTTGGAAAGACAAACCATCCAGGAGAACTTACAGCAGCATGGCAGTATGGCGCGGTCAGGACGCACATGGTCGCAGTCAGGTGGCAGCAGTAAAAGTGCTGTGGAGCCTGGAGCCATGAAATCAGCGGTGGTGAAAATTAAGGAGACGTCTGGGTTCAAGCAGCCGGGGACATCGCTGAATGCAGGATCCCAGGAGGAGACGCCATGTGCACCTGAGCTTCAGCTCGCAGAGGAGATCCCAGCACTGGTCAAGAAGTTCGGTGAGTTACAGCAGCAGAAAGACTCACTACAGATGCAGATAGACACTTGCTATAAGCTAAAGGCTATTAATCCCGGGAGTCATGATTTTTATGATGAGACTCTGAACACACTGGGTGTATTGCTGGCAAAAGTGGTGAGGGACATGGACTGCGTCTTAGAGAGGATGGGGCCCTGGCGGAGACTTATAGGAACCAGGAACTGTTTAATTCACAGAAGCAGAACTCTGCAGGTTCCAGGTCAGACATTGTCCCAGGTGGACCCCAGAAGCAGGTGCGGCCAGTGCTGCAGCCTGCAAGTTTCTGCTTCCAAAAGGGGCAAATGCCGCACCAGCAGCAGCCTGTAGTACAGACCCCAGCAGACGTACCACAAGTCTCAGAATGCCCAGCAAAACTGCCTGCAGCAGATCCAAAGCAGAAGCATGTAGTGCAGATTCCAGCAGAGGTACAACAAGTCACAGAATGCCCAGCACAACAGCCTGCAGCAGATTCCAAGCAGCAGCATGAAGGGCACATTCCAGTAGAGGTACAACAAGTCGCAGAATGCCCAGCACAGCCGCCTGCAGCAGATTCCAAGCAGCAGCATGGACATTTTTCAGCAGAGGGACTACAAGTCTCAGAATGCCAAGCACCACAGTTGGGCAGTGGACATGTGCCGGTAGTTCCTGATGGTGCCCAGCAGGGCTCTGATGCTGGGGATAACCGCGCTGTATCTGAGGGGTCGGGGGTTTGGGGGAGCACAGTATCTTTGGTGGACGCTGCGCAGTCTGATAGTGACATTGATGTTGATGATAACAATGTGCATGATGATGTCTGTGTGTAAGGTTCTATGCATATATTCCTGAAACTCAGTTTGTTCGTCAGCCATTTTACTTTCTGTCTTGCTGCAGCTATCTTGCCCTCAGTCAAAATGGAGTTTCCAGCTTGCATGTTCCCGCCCTGATTCTCTCCTTTGCTTCTTAAGCAGCCACAGCTGAGCAATCAGTGCTTCAGAATCTAGCCTGCAGTGAACCTGTGACTTGACTCCTGTAAGCCTTGGACCTTGTACTCCAGCTATTCCTACTGAGGAGCTCTGAAGCACTTGTGGACTCTGAACCCTGCTCTTTGAAAGACCCACGTTTGCATGGACTTACGGTAACAGAGAAGAAGATCCTGAATCTGTATTGGAGAGTGATTGCTGAGCTTGGATTACTCTGGCCTGCTGTGTCTCCTGTTTCTGTGTCTGCAAACTGTGTGACTATTTCTGCCAACTTGTATGAAGTAATACAGGACTTTTCTATATCAAACCTGTGACTCCTGTGTTTTCATCGCACCCAAGCACAAGACGCTATATGAACTGTACTACATACATTACAAGATTCTGAAGCCAAAATGTTAGTGTCTGCTGGGTCTGGAAGGCTGTGTCTGCTGTACTGTGGATATCAGACGTCCGGTTGTACTTTCTGTGATAACAGTGATTGTGACTTCTCACAACCATTCCAGGTGAGCAATTCCCTTAAGTTTTTTTCTTTTTGCAATGTTACCACAGGTAAACACTATTGTTTTTTTTTTTTTCCTTTCTTTTCTCTTTTTTGTCTGCTGTAACTCTGGATATCAGATGTCTGGTTGAAACTTTCTGTGATGATAGTGGTTGTGACTTCTCACAACCATTCCAGGTGAGCAGTTCCTTAATTTTTTTTTCTCTCTGCAGTGTTGCCACAGGTGAACACTATTGTTTTTTTTTTCTCTCCTCTTCTTCCAGTAATCCTGTCTTAAAAGATCTGGAAAATGGAGGCCCGCATAAAGGAACTTTGCGGAGTGACTGATAATATCCTTGCAGATTTGCAGAATATAAAGACCCGTTTTACAAATCTACAGGACCTCAATAATCACAATTTGCAAGTGGTTGGACAGACTACCCAGGATTTGCGAGCCAGGATTGAGGTTCTAGAGGGGCGAGTCCAGGCTCCTGCCGTAGCCCCGAGTGCTGGGATTCCCAAGTTGCCCCCTTTTCGTTTTGGCGGTGAACGTGAGAAATTCAGGGGATTTATTAATCAATGCAATCTTTTTTTTTCTGCACATGCTTCACAATTTCCCACTGAACGATCTAAGGTGCTTACTATAATTATGTTGCTTACCAACAAGGCTTTAATGTGGGCAAACCCTCTGATTGAGACTGAGGATGATTGTTTGAATCACCTTGATGATTTTATTTCAGCCATGGGGCAGGTGTTTGATGACCCCAATCGAGGTGCAACAGCTGAAGCAGCCATGTTAGCTTTGCGCCAAGGTAAGCACTCGGTAGCTGAATATGCCTTGGATTTCAGGAGATGGGCCCTTGATACCACCTGGGACAGTTCCGCCAAAAAATCTATTTTTCGAAAGGGGTTATCTCCACTGATTAAGGATGAACTTGCTCGTGCCGACCCTCCCACTGCGTTAGGTGACTTTATTAACTACTGCATCCGTATTGATACTCGTCTGACTGAACGCAGGCAAGAGAGATGGTTCGAAAGCAATCGTACTAACCTTTTCCTACCTTCCTCTCCAGCTAAGGAACCTTTGAGTAGGATTACACGGGAACCTGAACCTGAACCCATGCAGGTAGACTCTTTACAACGACGGGTTAGTGATGCACGCAAGGAACATCGTTTTAAGGAGAATCTATGTTTCTATTGTGGTAAGTCAGGGCACTTCATTATAAACTGCCCCAGCCGTTCTCGTAAGACTACTGCAGCACTCATTCATTGTGAGTGTTGCGAGAGGGGATCTGTCAGGTCCGAGCCTCAGGCTCCAGAGAGATCTGCAGCAACAGATCTTGATTTCTCGGACTTAAACTCCGTTACCTCTGAGGACGTTGACTGTGTAAACGCTGCCATTTTTCAAGTTTCCTCAGCGGTGTCCCAGCTGAGTTGTAAGAAAAACAATTCTCATTGCTTTCTTTCCATCAAACTCTGGGTTGACTCAGCTTGGGTGTCTAGCTCTGCTATGATCGACTCAGGGGCAAGTGGAAATTTTATGGATGTCTCCTTTGCTCTGAAACAGGGAATACGTTCAGTGAAGAAGGCTACTCCAGTACAGATGGAAACTGTGGATGGCTCCCTGCTGACCTCTGGACCAGTGGATCAGGAAACAGAGCCTTTGAGGGTTCTTATGGGTAAAGATCATCAAGAGAAACTGTCCTTTATGCTTATCTCTTCTCCCCACTTTCCCATTATTCTAGGGCTACCATGGCTGCAGGCTCAGAATCCTACCATTAACTGGGAGACCAAGGAATTACACTTTCCAGAGAAACAGATGAGTCCAAAAGTTTCAGCTTGCTCTGTTCCTAAAGGAATCATGTCAGTCCCTGAACTACCAGCTGTATACCAGGACTATGTGGATTTATGTGACAAGAAGAACGCTGACCAGCTTCCTCCTCACCGTCCATATGATTGTCCAATTGAATTATTGCCTGGAGCAGAGATACCTTTTGGTAAGATCTACCCCCTGGCGGGGCCCGAGCTAAAGGCTTTAAAGGATTACATAGATGAAAATCTACCAAGGGCTTCATACGCCCCTCTTCATCTCCTGCAGGTGCACCCATCTTCTTTGTAAAGAAGAAAGATGGATCTCTGAGACCATGCGTAGACTATAGGGAACTCAATAAGGTTACTATTAGAAACCGTTATCCATTGCCTTTAATCCCTGAGTTATTGGAGAGAGTGCGACATGCCAAAATTTTTCTAAACTAGATCTTCGTGGGGCCTATAACTTAGTCCGTATTAGACCTGGGGATGAATGGAAGACTGCATTCAGGTCACGCTATGGACACTTTGAATATCTAGTTATGCCTTTTGGTCTGAGTACCGCCCCAGCCACTTTCCAACACTTGGTGAATGACATCTTCAGGGATCTCCTAGATACATTCGTGGTAATTTATTTGGATGATATTCTAATTTTTTCTAACTCCACAGAGGAACATCATGGACATGTGAGAATGGTCTTGGAACGTCTAAGACAAAATCATCTTTACATCAAACTTGAAAAGTGTGAATTCCATAGGACCGAAATTCAATTTCTGGGGTATGTACTGTCTACACAAGGAATTAGTATGGATGGAAGCAAAACCCAAGCCATCAAGGATTGGCCAAGTCCTAGAAATGTGAAGGAGGTACAGCGCTTCATCGGGTTTGCCAACTTCTATAGACGTTTCATTAGAAATTTCTCTGAGGTAGTGTCACCTATCACTCAACTTACCCGGAAAGAGTCTAGGTTTTCCTGGACTCCCCAAGCCCAGGAAGCATTTTCCCGTCTAAAAGATAAATTTACCACTGCACCTATCCTAGTACATCCCAACCCCGAGCTTGCCTTCATAATAGAGGTGGATGCTTCAGACTGTGCCGTTGGAGCTATACTCTCTCAGAGAACAGGTGAGAAGAATGTCTTGCATCCCTGTGCCTTCTTTTCCCAGCAGTTGTCTTCGGCTGAGAGGAACTACGATGTGGGCAATAGAGAGTTGTTGGCCATTATTGCCGCCTTCAAAGAATGGAGACACCTTCTTCAGGGAATTGCACAGCAAATAGTCGTCCTGACAGACCATCGTAACCTTGAGTTTATCAGGTCGGCTAAGTGCCTGACTCCTCGCCAGGCTCGCTGGAATCTTTTCTTAAACCAATTTAATTTTATCATCTCTTATAGACCAGGATCGCGCAATGGAAAGGCTGATGCACTCTCTAGGATTTACTCAGCAGAGACACGTCCAATTACTCCTCCTAAGACTATTCTTCCTGACTCTAGATTCCTAGGAGTAATTCATAATCAAGACCTACTTAAGGACATCAAGGAAGCATACCATGCGGATTCCTTTTTGGCACAACCCCCAAGGGACGTAAGTCTTGTCTTTAAGAATGGTGTGTGGATTCAGGGACAACGTCTGTATATTCCTGAAACAGTCAGATTAAGAGTATTGCAACTCATTCACGATTCCAAGATAGCTGGGCATAGAGGAATTCTAAAGACACAGGAATTTCTTTCTCGTTTCTTTTGGTGGCCCACTTGCAGGAAGGATGTTTTGAATTATGTCACTTCATGTGAGGTCTGTGCAAGATGCAAAACACCTCGCTCCTCACCAACTGGTCTGTTACAGCCTCTTCCCACCCCATCCCGCCCGTGGGGATCCATTTCTATGGACTTCATTGTGGAGTTACCAACCTCTCAGGGAAGAACACCATTCTAGTGGTGGTTGACCGTCTAACAAAGGCAGCTCATTTTATCCCTTGTGTCGGCTTACCCACTGCAAAACAGACATCAGATTTGATGATTAAAGATGTGTTTCGCTTACATGGAGTACCGGATGAGGTTATTTCGGATCGAGGGGTGCAATTCACTTCTAGGTTTTGGCAAAATTTCTGTGCAGCATTGGACATTAAAGTAAACCTTTCTTCTGCTTTTCATCCCAGACTAATGGACAGACCGAACGAACCAATCAAACCCTGGAGCAGTATCTCCGCTGCTTTATCTGCCACCTACAGGATGATTGGGTGGATCTACTTCCATTAGCTGAGTTCTCGTATAACAACTCTCAGAGTGCCTCCACTAAACAGTCTCCTTTTTACTCTAATCTAGGTTATCATCCTAACATTCTACCACGATTTCCCATAGAAACGCCTTTACCAGCAGTGGCTGAAAGAATCACGTCTTTACAGAAGAATATGGATCTTCTAAAGGAAAATCTGGAATCGGCTCAAGAAAGGTACAAGAAAGCAGCAGATAAATTTCGTAAACCTGCACCAGCTTTCAAGGTAGGAGACTTGGTCTGGCTGTCAACCAGAAATCTTAAGTTAAGGATTCCATCGTCTAAGTTGGGACATAAGTACATTGGACCCTATAAAATCAGTAAAATTATAAGTGCCGTTGCTTGTCGTCTTCAACTGCCCAGAACTATGAGAATCCACCCTGTCTTTCATGTATCCCTACTAAAGGCTGCGACACCCAATACGTTTCCTGGACGTTCCTCTCCTTGCCCTGACCCAGTGCTAGTCGATGGTCAGGACGAATTTGTGGTGGAAAGGATTTTAGATTCCAGGTTGTATAGAAATCAGTTACAATATCTGATTAAATGGCAGGGTTACCCAGTGGAGGACAACTCATGGGAACCGGTCAATAATGTTAATGCTCCTCGCTTGCTCCGTCAGTTTCATCAGAGGTACCCACACAAGCCTGGTCTGAGGTCATCCGGAGGTTGTCCTTAAGGGGGGAGTAATGTAAGGTTCTATGTATATATTCCTGAAACTCAGTTTGTTCGTCAGCCATTTTACTTTCTGTCTTGCTGCAGCTATCTTGCCCTCAGTCAAAATGGAGTTTCCAGCTTGCATGTTCCCGCCCTGATTCTCTCCTTTGCTTCTTAAGCAGCCACAGCTGAGCAATCAGTGCTTCAGAATCTAGCCTGCAGTGAACCTGTGACTTGACTCCTGTAAGCCTTGGACCTTGTACTCCAGCTATTCCTACTGAGGAACTCTGAAGCACTTGTGGACTCTGAACCCTGCTCTTTGAAAGACCCACGTTTGCATGGACTTACGGTAACAGAGAAGAAGATCCTGAATCTGTATTGGAGAGTGATTGCTGAGCTTGGATTACTCTGGCCTGCTGTGTCTCCTGTTTCTGTGTCTGCAAACTGTGTGACTATTTCTGCCAACTTGTATGAAGTAATACAGGACTTTTCTATATCAAACCTGTGACTCCTGTGTTTTCATCGCACCCAAGCACAAGACGCTATATGAACTGTACTACATACATTACACTGTGATTTCACCCCCTTTAATTCCGAGCACACAAGGTGTAGAAGCCCCCCCTGCTGCAGACCCTCACCCCATCAGTCAGCCTAGTGTGACCCCGCAGGTTCCCCCAGTAATGCCTGGAGTCGTGGCGCTCCGTCCTTCACCTCTGGTGCCAATTTTACCGGCCAGGCGTTTACACGGAGAAACGTTGTGCGTTTCCGGCACAGAGGTGCCAAGGAGGATCTGCCAGATAGAAGGTTTGTGGTCAGGGAGCTCTTGTGTCGCCAGATGGGGTTTGCGCCAGTCAGCATCTTGGCGGTGATTAATCTTCCAGACAGGCAGGGCTATGACGTCAGCTTTAAGCTCATGAGTGACCTGGACAGGTTTTGGTCTAATTTCCCCAAGTTTAGAGACACTGAGGGCTGGAGTAAGTTCAGCTTTATTCCTATCTCTAAGCCAGATACCGTTACGGTAAATCTCATCTTCTGGAATGAGTCTGTTCCCCCGCAGGACATTGTGGTGTGGCTCCGGAGGCATTGTGACCTGGTCTCTGACCTCACCAAAAGCAGAGACAATGATGGTATCTGGACGGGAGGGTGGAGGGTTTTGGTGAAACTGCGCCAGTGCGATAATATCACTGCCCACTTACCCAACTCCTTCTTTATTGGGAGGGAGAGGGGTGTGTGTTTCTATCCTGGGCAGCCTCGTAAGTGCTTCAAATGTGGCAAGGCGGGTCACCTGGCAAATACGTGTACTGTGGTGAAGTGCAACCTGTGTGGGGAGGTCGGCCATGTGGCTGCAGACTGCCAGAACATCAGGTGCAACCTCTGTGGGAAGATCGGTCACCCTCACAGGGACTGTCCTGACGCCTGGCACAATATCTGTAGGACTATCCTGATGAGGATTTGGTGGCAGGGGCAGAGATTCTGGAGGAGGCAGCTTTACTGTCAGGGTAAATACTGGCCAGACCGGAGGCCCACCAGGGGTCTACTCAGGTGACACCAGAGCAGCAGGGTTCAGAGGGTGCACAGGGAAGTATGGAGGTTGTCCTCAGGGGAAGCAGTCACAGGGAAGCATTACTTCAGTACTACCATCTGTGTCTCAGACTAAAAGGAAGAAAAAGGACAAGACCTCCCGTAAACCTGAGAAGGAGTATGACACTGGCCAAGGAGCCAGGAAGAAGGTCCAGAGTTCTGCAGGTGTAATGGACTTATCTAATAGGTTTGTGTTCTGTCTGAGTCTGACGGTGATTTTGAGGATGACTTTAGAAGAATTGATGCAGAGTTTGATAGGGACGTAGAGGACTGTCCTCCGCCCAAGCGGAAGCCATTACCTGAGGGCTCTCGGGTAGAGTCTGAAATGGAGACCGGCGGTGACCAGAATAACTCCGACTCAGATCTGTGACGCTGTCAACCACATAATGTCCGAGCCCAGATAGATAAAATCATTAGGAAAATTAGGAAATGTTAAGTTATGGAAGGATGTGTCACTGGGTTGAAATATGATGTTTTTTTTTGTTTTTTGTTTTTTTCCAACCAGGTGTATGGACTCTTTAAGATAATTTTATATGTGTAATCCGGATATGTAATGTATGTACAATCCAAGTGAATTTATTTTTGTATTACTGGAGGAATGTCAGTATATTTGTATTTGTTTGGTTTTTACAATAAAAATTGCCCCTATGTACAAGAATATAACTACTATAATACTGCCCCTATGTACAAGAATATAACTACTATAATACTGTCCCTATGTACAAGAATATAACTACTATAATACTGCCCCTATATACTAGAATATAACTACTATAATATTGCTCCTATGTACAAGAATATAACTACTATAATACTGCCCCTATGTACAAGAATATAACTACAATAATACTGCTCCTATGTACAAGAATATTACAATAATATAACTGTTATTATTCTGGCCCTTATTTACATGATTCTAATTACTGTAATACTGCACCCATATGTAGGAATCTAACTTCTATAATATTGCCCCTATATACAAGAATATAACTACTATAATACTGTCCCATATGTACAAGAATATAACTACTATAATACTGTCCCGTATGTACAAGGATATAACTACTATAATACTGCCCCTATGTATAAGAATATAACTACTATAATACTGCTCCTATGTACAAGAATATAACTACTATAATACTGCCCCTATGTACAAGAATATAACTACTATAATACTGCTCCTATGTAAAAAAATATAACTACTATAATACTGCCCCTATATCCAAGACTATAAGAACTGTAATACTGCTCCTATGTGCAGGAATATAATTACTATAATACTGTCCCGTATGTACAAGAATATAACTACTATAATACTGTCCCGTATGTACAAGGATATAACTACTATAATACTGCCACTATGTACAAGAATATAACTACTATAATACTGTCCCGTATGTACAAGAATATAACTACTATAATACTGTCCCGTATGTACAAGGATATAACTACTATAATACTGCCCCTATATACAAGAATATAGCTATTATAATACTGCTCCTATGTACAAGAATATAACTACTATAATACTGCACCTATGTACAAGAATATAACTACTATAATACTGCCCCTATGTACAAGAATGTATCTATTATAATACTGCTCATATGTACAAGAATATAACTACTATAATACTGCCCCTATATACAAGAATATAACTACTATAATACTGCCCCTATATGCAAGAATATAACTACTATAATACTACCCCCTATGTGTAAGAATATAACTACTATAATACTGCCCTATGTACAAGAATATAACTACTATAATACTGCTCCTATGTACAAGAATATAACTACTATAATACTGCTCCTATATACAATAATATAACTACTATAATATTGCCCCTACATACAAGAATATAAACTACTATAATACTACCCCCTATGTACAAGAATATAACTACTATAATACTGCTCCTATGTACAAGAATATAACTACTATAATACTGCCCCCTATGTACAAGAATATAACTACTATAATACTGCTCCTATGTGCAGGAATATAACTACTATAATACTGCTCCTATGCACAAGAATATAACTACTATTATACTGCTCCCAAGTAGAAGAATATAACTACTATAATACTGCCCCTATGTACAAGAATATAACTACTATAATACTGCTCCTATGTACAAGAATATAACTACTATAATACTGCTCCTATGTACAAGAATATAACTACTATAATACTGCTCCTATGTACAAGAATATAACTACTATAATGCTGCCCCTATGTACAAGAATATAACTACTATAATACTGTCCCTATGTACAAGAATATAACTACTATAATACTGCCCCTATGTACAAGAATATAACTACTATAATACTGCTCCTATGGTACAAAGGATTATAACTACTATAATACTGCCCCTATGTACAAGAATATAACTACTATAATACTGCCCCTATGTACAAGAATATAACTACTATAATACTGCCCCTATGTACAAGAATATGACTTTTGTTATATATACTCTTATTGACAGGAATATGGATGTGAAGCACACACAGATTAAGTTTTTCTATTTAGAATTTCAATGACATCTATGGATTTGGAATAAAATGTTTCTGTCCTCAGAGTTAATATTTTATAATGATGCATTTGACATTGTTACATTATTTTGCAGTTATTTTAGAGATATAGCACTACACCACAATTTTTGCCCTAGGAGGTGTCCATTTATTGTGTATGTGATGGTGGTGATCATGTTAGTGAGTAATATCTATCTGCAATCCTTTATACAGGCAATTACCCGGCTTTGTAAAAGTGTATAATTTCCTAATTTGCTTTGAGATTCATACAGCTTAGCGTGAAAATATATAAGAATGTCTCAAGGTCAAATGCCCCATAATAATGCATTTATTATGTGTTTTTTTCCCTCTATATCCATTATGGAGAGCAAATCAGTGGTTGACCTTTTAAGTTACATTGATTCAATAAAACATACATTATCCTGACTTTTAGGAACATTAGTTTAATGTGATTTAAAAGATCACCTTCCATAAGAAGTGCAATAAGTTTGCATGAAACCCATAAAGCATATACCATGTAATTTAAACGTGCCCTTTAATGAACTGCCCGAGCTTCTGTACATAGAGAAATCCTACAATTTCTAAAGTAACCTTTAGCTATGGTCATGGGTTAGAAACACAAATACACACTTTGGGGAGGTCTGAATTGTTATTTGGATCATTTGATATGCCACAAATTACCTTCTTGCAAAAGATTTTTCCTGCATATGGCAGAACTGTGTGCACAGAGCCAGACTGGCAGAGAAGGACCCTTACCGTACTATGTGAAGATAGGCACTCTGTGTGGCACCCTATAAAACAGTATATTTATATGGCACTATATTACAGAAATATCCTCCCCTAGATACAATGTGTATTGGGTAGCATACCTCCAAAAAATAGTATCTAATTGAGAATTTCATGTTTTTGTAGGAAATCAGAGATATAGGAGTTGCAGTAGGGATTCACAGGATACTATTAGTGCCTTCTCACAGCTGCGTACTGCTTAAGATATGTGTGGCACCATCACACAGCCCTTAAAGGGGCTCTCCAAGAGTGAGATATTGATGGGCTATCTATACAATAGGTCATCAATATCAGAGGGTCTGATACTCCCATGAATTAGCGGATACCTGTTTTTAAGGCTGCTGTATATCCACAGAGTACAGAGCTCTCAAAAACACAAGGACAGTTCAGGAGGTCTTCTTTTATTCCAGAAGTCGCCTGATCATGCCAGAAGTTATCAAATATGCTTTAACCCCTACTCAACCTTAGATTTATCCATACGTCCATGTTGGGAAATACTTCCTGACTTTGGACGAACGGATACATCATGGTGAGAAGCTGTGAGCTCGTGATCGCCGCCAGTTGTTCAACTGTCACGTGTCACGCTGTGATAGTCGTCGGTAAGGAAGGAGATCCTCAAACTGTCCCTGGAACTGGGACCCTAACTATTACTGTCCTGGGGGTACTCTTGAAGGTAGAGAGGCCCGAGTCTCCAACCTTACTATGCTCCTGATAAACCTTGATCTGTACCCCATGAGGCATGGGACAGAAATGTAAAGTAAACAAGTCACAACGACAAAACAGGGATAACAGAACCTCTATCATACAAAAGCACTATCCAACAATAGAGAGGAGGATAGGGAGGAATAAACTAAATGAAAACAGGAACTAGGAGATAAGCACACATGTACTGCAGCAAACCACAGATCACTTCTACAACAACTCTACTCCAACTACTTAGCTTTAGCACACAGCACAGGAAGACAAATCTTTCACCGGCAGGGACAAGTAGGTCTGACCAGTTTACATAGGAAGAGGTAATGACTAGTTTAGAAGCAGCTGAAATGGAGCTACATGTTTCTAACAAGCACAGAAAGTGTTGTTAACCTATTCAGCACCAGAAGAAATTAAATCCATTTAAAATGAGATGCAAATCACACCATCTCTAAAGAAGACATGCGATTCATTACCCGACGTGATCGTCTGAATCCAGTTCTTCCAGGTGGACGTGAAACCCTAGTGACATCATGACAGCTGACACTCAGCAATCACTGCTATGGGCTACCTCTGCCCTCCGTTGCCATGGTGACCTGATGTCATCACGATGACATCCAGGTCATCAGGGCTAGCAAGCTAGTTAGATCACGCGCAGTGCACGATCCAACTAGCTTGTGTCACTGCTGCACTGACAGGTTATGAAGCATAGTAATGATCACGCATTGCAATGCTTTATAAAGCGATCAGTCTGCAAAAAGTGAAAGTACCATAGAGGGACTAAGTAAAAAAGTTAAAAAAAATTATAAAAATATATAAAAAAAAATTATACATTGTACCCAAAAATTAAAAAACCAATGAAAATACAACTATTTGGTATCGCCGCGTCTTATCAACCCAACCTATAAGAGAGAGCCCATTCAATGAACTCTGTAGAAAAAAAACTATGCTTTTTCATTATACCTCCAAACAAAAAGTGGACTAAAAGACAAATGTAAATGAATTTGGTTTAGCAGAAAATGACAACTTGTCCTGCAAAAAACAAGCCAGCATACAGTTTCATCAGTGGAAAAATAAAAAAGTTATCAATCTCAGAAAAAAGTGCTGCAAAAATAATTCTTTTTTTTATAAAATAGTTTTTATTGTGTTAAAATGCCGAAACATAAAAAAAATGATATCAATGTGGTATCACTGTAATCATACTGACAAGAAGAATGACTTATCAATTTTACCACACTCCGAACAGCATAAAAAAAACAAAAAAAAACAATTCCTGAATTGCTTTGTTCATTCTGCCTCCCAAAAATGAGACTAGGAAGTGATCAAAAATGTCTTGTGCCCAAAAATGGTACCAATAAAAACGTTAACTGGTCCCGCAAAAAAAAAAAGCCCTTACATGGCTCCGTCAGCAGAAATATGGAAAAATTATAGCTCTCAAAATATGGCGATGAGTTTTTGCAAAAGAAAAGTGTCTTTTAGTGTGAGGTAGCAGCAAAACATAAAAAACTATATAAATTTGTTATAGATATAATCGCACTGATCCAAAGTATAATTAGTCTAGTCTCTTATATCACACGAGGAACAGTGTAAAAATAAATAAAAGCAATTCTTCATCTGCTATTGATTTGTTCATTCTGCTTCCTAAAGATCCCAAAGTATGGCTTGGCTCACATTAACCCTGCGCTCTGCGCTGAGTGCTTACACCAGGATTTCTGTGTGAAAAGGTGCCATTTTTACCCATTTCCCCTTGTGAAAAAGTAAAATATGGGCTAAAACAAAATTTTGGTTATCAAAATATTCTAGTTTTTTCTTCACTGCCCAATGGAATAAAATTCTGTGACATACCCATGGTGCCAATATGATCACTGCAGCCCCAAGACGAATTCAGTGAGAGGTGTAGTTAGTAAAATGTCGACACTTATGGGGGATTTCTGCTTTTTCTGGCACCTTAGGGGCTCTGCCAATGTGACATGGCACCCTCAAACCATTCCAACAAAATCTAAACATCAGTATGCCGCTTCTTCCCTGCTGAGCTTTCCACTGTGACTCAAAAGTAATTTTTGACCATATATGGGGTATTAATGTACTCGGGAGAAATCTCACAACAAATTGTATGGTGCAATTTCTCCTGTTACACTTGTGAAAATAAAAAATTGGGTCCAAAAGAACATTTTTGTGGGAAAAAAATAATTTTTCAACATTTCAACATTATAATGAGAGTTCTAGGTGCTCACCACACATCTAGAGACATTCCTTAAGAGGTATATAAAATGGCATCACTTGTGGGGGATTTCCTCTACAAATGACATGGTGATCGCTAACAATTCCAACCAATTTTGCGTTCAAAAAGTTAAATGGTGCTCCTTCCCTTCGGAGCCCTGCTGTGCCCCCAAACAGTAGTTTTCCCCCACATATGGGATATCAGCTTACTCAGGAGAAAATACACAACAAATTGTATTTTGCAATTTCTCCTATTACCCTTGTGAAAAAAAAATAGAGGATAAATTACATTTTTATGGGGAAAATTTGATTTTTTTTATTTTCACAGCTCAGCGTTATAAATTTCTGTGAAGCACCTGGCAGTTCCTTCCAAGCCCTGCCATGTGCTAAAACAGTAATTTCCCCCCATATTGCATATCAGTGTGCTCAGGAGAAGTTGTGCAACAAATTTTGTGGTCCTTTTTCTCCTGTTGCCCTTGTGAAAATAAAAAAGGGGGTCAAAACTAAAATTTTTGTGAAAAAAGTTAAATGTTCATTTTTTCCTTCCACATTGCTTAATTTCGTGTGGAGCACCTGAAGGGTTAATAAACTTCTTGAATGTGGTTTTGAGCACATTGATGCATGCAGTTTTTAGAATGGTGTCTACTTGGGGAATTTTCTGTCACATAGGCTTTTTAACCTCTTTCTCTCATCTGACGTACTATCCCATCCATGTGCCCTGGGACTTAATTCCCATGGACGGGATAGTACGTCATATGCGATCAGCTGCGCTCCAGGGGGGAGCGCAGCTGATCGCGGCCTGGTGTCAGCTGATTATCACAGCTGACAAAAACCCCAAAAAATCATGGACTAAGAGTCATAATAAAAAAGTAAATTTTTATTTATACACATATCAATTGATAAAACCAATAAAATCAAGTAAAAATCGTAATAAACAATACAAGGGAGAAAGCAGCATCTAAATCTTAATCAAGTAAGTCATGTGTTATAATAGTTTAAATGATTTTATACAACAATACAGACAATAAATACAGTCCAAATTGATCACAGATTCTTATATATATATATTATATATACATACACCACTAAAGTTTATTCAAGATAATAAGTATTTTTCAAATATTTGTATATACATATATTTGGTCAGTATAAAGATCACACCCCCGTCATGTAAACACGCAGTGGTAGTTCAGTGCCGACAGCTGTCACAGACAGCTGACAGGCACAGCAAGCGGTGCGGGGACCTTTACCGTTGGTCCCCGCACCTACAGCGCTGTGATTGGTCAGTCAATGTGACTGACCAAACACAGCAGCGATCAGGCAGAAGAGGCTGAAATTTCAGCCTCTTCTGCCCGATCAATGCAGGAGCTCGGCGCTGCAGTGGCCGAGATTCCTGCACTGACAACCAGAAAAGTGAAAAAGTGAAACTCCCATAAAGGGACAAGGTAAAAAAAAGCATTTTTTTAAAAAAAAACTGTAAAAAAAATATTAAAAAATAATTTTAAAAAATTCCCCTAAAAAATACACATTTATATGTAATAAAAAAAACAAAAAACAAAAAAAATATACATGTTTGGAATCGCCGCGGCCATAAAAATCCCATCTTTAAAAGCATAACCCTAGTTAACCCCTTCAGTGAAAGCCGTAAAAAAAACACAAAAAAGTAGTAAATTATACTTTTTCCAAGCGATATCATCATACCGCTTGGAAAAAGTGCAATAACACGCAATGAAAAAGTCGGATATAAATAAACATGGTACCGCTGAAAACGTCATCTTGTCCCGCAAAAAACAAGCCATCATACAGCATCATCAGCGAAAAAATAAAAAAGTTATAGCTCGCGGAATAAACTGATACAAAAATAATTATTTTTCTATAAAAATTTTTATTGCGTAAAAACGCCAAAACATAAAAAAATATATAAATGAGGTATCTCTGTAATCGTAGTGACCCGAAGAATAAAGCTGCTTTATCAATTTTATCACACGCGGAACGGAGGAAAAAAAAACAATTCCTGAATTGCTGGTTTTTGTTCATTCTGCTTCCACAAAAATCGGAATAGGAAGCGATCAAAAAACGTTATGTGCCCGAATATGGTACCAATAAATACGTCAGCTCGTCACGCAACAAATAAGCCTGCACATAACTCTGTCGGATGAAATATGGAAAAATGATAGCTCTCAAATTACGGCGATGCAAAAATTTCTTACAAAAAATTCTTCCAATAAAAAGCATCTTTTAGTGTGTGACAGAAGCTAAACATGAAAAAAGGGTGTAAATCTGGTATCGCTGTAATCGCACCGATCCGAGGAATAAAGTCGCCTAATCACTAATACCGCACGAGGAACGGCGCAAAAAAGAAAACCAATTCTTCACCTTTCGTGGATTTTTTCATTCTGCCTCCCAAAGATCGCAGTAAGGCGATCACAGTGGTTCCCCCCCACATATGGGGTATCAGCGTACTCAGGACAAATTGCACATCAACTTTTGAGGTCCTATTTCTCCTGTTACCCTTATAAAAATAAAAATTTGAGGGCAAAAAGGTAATTTTAGTGGAAAAAAATATGATTTTTTATTTTCACGGCTCTACGTTATAAACTTCTGTGAAGCCCTTGGGGTTCAAAGTGCTCACCACACATCTAGATAAGTTCCTTGGGGGGTCTAGTTTGCAAAATGGGGTCACTTGTGGGGGTTTCTACTGTTTAGGCACATCAGGGGCTCTCCAAGCGCGACATGACACCCGCAGACCATTCCATTAAAGTCTGCATTTGAAAACGGTGCTCCTTCCCTTCCGAGCTCTGCCATGCATCAAAATAGTGGTTTACCCCCACAAATGGGGTATCAGCGTACTCAGAACAAATTGCACAATAACTTTTGGGGTCCTGTTACCCTTTGGAAAATAAAAATGGGGGTGTGGAAAGATATGATTTTTTAATTTTACTGCTCTACATTATAACCTTCTGTGAAGCCCTTGGGGGTTCAAAGCTCTCACCACACATCTAGATAAGTTCCTTGGGGGGTCTAGTTTCCAAAATGGGGTCAATTGTGGGGGATTTCCACTGTTTAGGCACACAGGGACTCTCCAAATGCAACATGGCGTCCAATCTCAATTACAGCCAAAAAAGTCAAATGGCGCTGCTTCCCTTCCGAGCTCTGCCATGTGCCCAAATAGTGGTTTACCCCCACATATGGGGTATCAGCGTACTCAGGACAAATTGCACAATAACTTTTGTGATCCTTTTATCCTTTGAAAAATAAAAATTGGGGGTGAAAAGATCATTTTTGTGGAAAAAATATGATTTTTAAATTTTACGGCTCTACGTTATAACCTTCTGTGAAGCCCTTGGGGGTTCAAGGCTCTCACCACACATCTAGATAAGTTCCTTGGGGGGTCTAGTTTCCAAAATGGGGTCACTTGTGGGGGGTTTCCACTGTTTAGGCACACAGGGACTCTCCAAATGCGACATGGCGTCCAATCTCAATTACAGCCAAAAAAGTCAAATGGTGCTGCTTCCCTTCCGAGCTCTGCCATGCGCCCAAATAGTGGTTTACCCCCACAAATGGGGTATCAGCGTACTCAGAACACATTGCACAATAACTTTTGGGGTCCTGTTACCCTTTGGAAAATAAAAATTGGGGGTGGAAAGATCATTTTTGTGGAAAGATATGATTTTTTAATTTTACAGCTCTACATTATAACCTTCTGTGAAGCCCTTGGGGGTTCAAAGCTCTCACCACACATCTATATAAGCTCCTTGGGGGGTCTAGTTTCCAAAATGGGGTCAATTGTGGGGGATTTCCACTGTTTAGGCACACAGGGACTCTCCAAATGCGACATGGCGTCCAATCTCAATTACAGCCAAAAAAGTCAAATGGCGCTGCTTCCCTTCCGAGCTCTGCCATGCGCCCAAATAGGGGTTTACCCCCACATATGTGGTATCAGCGTACTCAGGACAAATTGCACAATAACTTTTGTGATCCTTTTACCCTTTGAAAAATAAAAATTGGGGGTGAAAAGATCATTTTTGTGGAAAAAATATGATTTTTAAATTTTACGGCTCTACGTTATTACCTTCTGTGAAGCCCTTGGGGTTCAAAGTGCTCACCACAGATCTAGATAAGTTCCTTGGGGGTCTAGTTTCCAAAATGGGGTCACTTATGGGGGATTTCCACTGTTTAGGTACATCAAGGACTCTCCAAACGCGACATGGTGTCCGCTCTCGATTCCAGCCAATTTGACATTCAAAATCTCAAATGATGCTCCTTCCCTTCTGAGCACTGCCGTGCGCCTAAAGATTGGTTTTCCCCCACACGTGTGGTATCGGTGTACTCAGGAGAAATTGTACAACAAATATTGTGGTTCATTTTCTCCTGATACCCTTGACAAAATGTAAAAAATTGTGTCGAAAGAAAAATTTTGGGAAAAAAAAGTTAAATGTTCATTTTTTCCTTCCACATTGCTTCAATTCTTGTGAAGTACCTAAAGGGTTAATAAACTTCTTGAATGTGGCTTTGAACACCTTGAGGGGTGCAGTTTTTAGAATGGTGTCACTTTTGGGTATTTTCTGTAATATTGACTCCTCAAATTCACTTCAAATGTGAGGTGGTCCCTAAAAAAAAATGGTTTTGTAAATTTTGTTGGAAAAATGAGAAATTGCTGGTCAAATTTTAACCCTTATAATTTCCTAACAAAAAAAAATTTTGGTTCCAAAATTGTGCTGATGTAAAGTAGACATGTAGCAAATGTTATTTATTAACTATTTTTTCTGACATATCTCTCTGATTTAATGGCATAAAAATTAAAAGTTTGAAAATTGCAAAATTTTCAAAATTTTTGCCATATTTTCGTTTTTTTCATAAATAAACGCAAGTTATATCGAAGAAATTTTACCACTATCATGAAGTACAATATATCACGAGAAAACACTCTCAGAATCACACTCACCATACCTACGATCTAGCCCCAATGATCCACACTAGGAGCGCTTTCTCTTTCTTTTTTCCTCCTAACTGCAGGAATCCTCAGCGCCTCTTCAGAAGAGATTTTGGTAACTCTGGTTAAGTAGGAGGAGGTGGTTACTGGAATTGGGTCCTACTTGTTGATCATCTCTAAATTGCAGTTGAAAAAAGTACAAAAACAGCATGAACAAGAAGCGAAACCGAGAGCCGAGTAGCCTGTGTGGACTTGATTTTGCTTGTGCAGGGAGAACTTTGCAGCTGTGCAGCACCACATAAGCGATGGTCGACTTCAACCTAAAAGTAGTAAAGTTTTGAAATGTTTTTCAGCTGTAAACAGTAGGCAGATACATGGGGCTTCTAATTACAACCTATAACATATTCACTTACATTTCTAATAATTAGACAAAGCAGTAATAACATTAATTATCGTTAGATCGGTTCTAATGACTGTGTTTAAGCATTTCTGTCATTGTTCGTACACACGACTCCTGTTTATATTTGTACTGAACAGTTCTTGGTGTTTCATCCTTGAAAAATATTTCCTGCTGTTTTCTTCATCAAGTTCTCTCATCTGGAACAAAACCCACGTACGGCTTTACTAATTAAGGCTAAGTACTCTGTGCATTTTATTTAATCCAATCTGCTAGCACTCAGCACAAGTGACCCAGTGGTGACGAGCGGCGCCCTATCAGCATTCACATGCATGAAATGCCTACTGGCGCGTATTTGTCACAAACGTGCAGCAAATGTCAGACATGAAGTATAGACGGTGCATAGAGACTAACTGGTACATGGAACCTTTAGATGGACCACTGAATGCAAAGCCCCCAGAAACATTCAGATCCCCATTCATCAGTCTTTGTGTTAATTTTATTTTGTATTAAACATTTGTTTTTTTAGCCATTTTTTGACTTTCCTGCCATTTTTATGCTAGTTTTTTTTCAATCCTCATTTTGCTTTGTTTGTTCAATAGAGATGAGCGAGCACTAACATGCTCGGATGCTCGTCACTCGAATTGAGCAATTCCTAATGCTCCTATGCTCGTTTTCAGTAATGGGAAATTTGAGCATTTTTCCAGCAGACCCTACAAGGAGGTCTGAGGGGCAGTGTAAATGTTGAAATGGATGTAAAAAAAAAGTGCTGAATGGAAGGAGAACAGCATGGGAAAGACCTGTGTGTTAGGGCTGGCGGAACACACAAAATAAATATAAATAATAAGTGCATTCGCAGCCCGAGGTCCACCGTGCAGGCAGAGCCTGCTGCTAGTAAGATGGCGGTATGGCAAACTCTGTTACTTCACAGAGTCGCAACTATAGACACTGTGGCCCTATATGGCGGTGTAAGCGAACTCTGTTACACCACAGAGTCTCTAAGGTAGAAACGCAGAAATATGGACTGTGTCCTGTTAACTCCACAGGTATGCACAGACAACTGCTGTGCGGACAGCAGTCCGTAGTAACGCAATAAGCAACGCAATCAGACAATCTCCTCACCGGAGAAGCCGGTATTCTAGGGACTTATTTCAGCCGAGCCCTAAACACGTGCATACAATCTCCTCACCGGAGGTGCCGGTATTCTAGGAGCTTATTTCAGCCGAGCCCTAACACATGCGTGCAAGATCACCCTGGCGCAAAGCACATAATGTGATTGATACTAGCGCATGGCGGCACGACCATGCCACCCTTTTATAGTAGCAACTACAGGACCTGCCAGATAAGGACCAATAGGAAACTGCTCCAGAACACAAGTGGTTTCAGGACCTTCCTGTGGCGGACCAATAGGAGCTGCTGCAGTACCTGAGCAACCCTGATCTCCAATGATAGATCTTACTCTGGGCATGCTCAGAAGGGGAAAGCAAGGACTTTGTCCTAAAGATGTCTGCTCGCCGCTAACCAGTACTGGCTACAATAGCAGAGCCTGGAGAGGCAGCAGTAATCCTCTGCACAATGTTAGACTGGACGAGACGCTGGGACCGATGTCTAAGCTGAGCAGAGTCCACTGCGGCCGGAGACGGATGGGAGACCGCAGCAGGGACGGCTCGTTCCCCTTGTGCAGAAGTGGGAACTCGACCCCTAACACTGTGCCAGCGCCTCTGACTCCCAGATCACTGCTGAGAACAATGATGTCACACTTTTATTCCACTAAAAGGACTGACAATAAAACATTCATAACCGTTGAGAAATTGGAGTTTACAGGAAACATGTGTTAAGAAATATTCTATCCTGTATAATGACTTGTATAGAAGTCAATCATTTAAAAAAGGATTTAAACATAATAATTTATGTTAACCAAAATTGAAAATGTTATTAAAACATTGAAAATTTAAGTATAATTTATGAATGAAGTAAGAACTGCCAAAAATATAATGGAAGAGAGACCCTTTACTAGAGGTAAAGGAGGGCCTTAAAAACATTCTGTTCAAATTGTCATGTATTGGTACTCCAAGACTCATAAAGGATATGCACTAAGTGGAAAGCCTGCCAAAAATTACAAGCAAGGTCATCCATACACCCTTGAAGGCATCAACTGTAGTTCCTCATTAAAATATTGTGAACAAAGTGTAGTTGTGGTACTTCTACACTCATAAAAGCTCTGCACACCGAGTACCGAGGCACAAATTTGTACACCTGTAACAGGCCAAATTTGATTTTTATTTCATACCAACGAACTTTCACACAAGCCAGGGTTCACAGTAGATATGACAACAGTACATTTTTGAATAACCAAGTTTGCACACCTATAGCAGGTCAATTTTGTTTTCTATTTAAAAAGAAATAAATTTCACACAAAGCTGGTTCTACAGTATACATGACAATAGTCAATTTCTGAATCAAATCTGTACACCTGTAGCAGGCCAATTTTGGTTTTTATGGCAAACCAACAAAATTTAACACAAACCAAGTTCAACAGTACATATGACAATAGTCAATTCTTGAAGGACCAAATTTGCACACCTGTACCAGGCCAATTTTTTTTTTATTTAAACCAGCGAAATTTCACACATAGCTAGTTCTACTGTATATATGACAATAGTCAATTTTTGAACCAAATCTGTACACCTGTAGCAGGCCAATTTTGTTTTATATATTCAAACCAACAAAATTCAATACAATCCAAGTTTTGGGAACAAAAACATTTTTTGAACTGTGTCTGGCCAAGTGGTTTTTAAACATTTTAACCAACCGTGATTTTATACAAAGCACCTTAAAATTTATGGATGACTAAATGAGTCCAGTAAACATTTTTGAATGTATATAGTTGATGTACTCATACACTCATAAACGCTTTGCAGAAAGTGCAAATCCAGGAAAAAAATAGTAGACGTATAATACAGTAGTCCTCTTCAGGTCTCCGCTTCTTTTTCTCCTTCTTCTGGAGGCTGAGGGCACTGCCTCCCCTGCTTTCTGAAGCCCGATTTCCAGGTGCCTGGGCTATAAATGACCCAGCTTCGGGTACCGATAGCCCCCTGTATCATTTGCACCATCGCCTACTCCCACATAGGAGGTTGAGAACCCAAGGACAGTCTGCTCTCTCAGGGATGGTAGGCTCGTCTCGAGCTGCCTCGAGGAGCCTCTCTCAGGCCTGTTCATTACTCAAGAAGGGTTCATTTTCATTTTGCTCCCTTCCTTTTTGGATCACAACCACCGCATTCCAGAGATGCTGCACTTTCATTTTAAGGAACGTGACCTTTGCAGCTGTGAGGGCTGGCTAGGACTATGGTCTTGGCCATGGTCACAACAGCATCAGTGTCCTTGCCATCCCCTACAGTCCATTGCTGTGCGTACCTGTATCTCCAGGTTCAGGTCCCTCTGGGCACTTCTCAGACAAGGAAGATTCCTTCCCACGGTGACCCCCATCAAATGAGACACAGTCCATTGCAACTGGAACAATTTCTTTATGACAAACTTTGCACAGCATGTCCACAGTTGTTACATTTCGGGTTTCATTCTCTTCCATATGGGATTCCTATACCTTTCCTGCACTGCTGACGCTTCCTTGCAGTGCGCGCCAGGACCGGACCGTTTTAGACTGCTTCCCAGATTTCTCTCAGCTCAACCTCGCCACCATGACAATTCCCTCTGCCTGCTTCGCTCCAGGACAGAGATCATCAGTCATTAAGTTAGGCTGCCTCTGGCCTAGCATCCAACCCATCCGTACTGTTCCCTGTGAAGCTTCAGTGTCCCTTTCTTCCTTACTCACTGATCCCGTTAGCAAAGTGGTCCATCTGTCTTCGGACCCCCAAATGTCTGCCCAGGCAATCAGTTGCCATAACTTCTTCATACTGTTGTCCCAGTGTCCTTCCATCCTACAACTGTGGATACCTGAGACTATCACTTGCAAATGTTACATGGCTGTCAAGCCGTCCTGGGCTTAGAGCCGGTGTAGACACGTCGGGCACTCTGGCCCTATCTGACTAAATTTTCCTAAGACCTGCAGCTTACCACCCGACAGCCCCTCCTATTTTAACCCCCTGATAACTAAGACCTACACTAAGAAGGCTAACTAGAATGCCCCCATCTAGTGGCCCCAAAGGAAACTACACTTACCAGGAACTATGAATACTAAAGTACCCCCCTCTAGTGTCTGAAAGGTGCACTGAGAACTGTCCCTATCAACCCGGAACTAATACAATTGTACATTACAGGAACAACACACACATACAACATTGAACAGAAAATGGTAACACAGAAGAGTTTGGCAATACTATTGACTATGCAGGGTAATACATAATTTAAATGTAGCAATACCACCGAGTATTAACAATGACACTACAGTAATCAACACAGGTAAACAGTTACACATTAAGAACCATTGGGAAGCAGAGCAAGGCGGTAACCCAATGTTACCCCCTTACACAGCCTTCGAGGCAAGTGTTCAATCTTTACTGCCCAATGGTTAAACGAGGTGTGATAATTATCGAGATAACGATAATGTGTGCAAACTGTAAAGCGCTGCGGAATATGTTAGCGCTATATAAAAATAAAGATTATTATTATTATGTGAAAACGGGTTCCAAACTCTTTTATGGACCCCCATCTCCGCTGCCAGTCATACATGACAACGTCCTCCGGGATGCCAACTCTCTGTGCCTTCCAGCTAGCGGCCCCTCTAGCATGTCTCCAGCCCTCCTCCTGGCTTGCCTATGCCCTGCAGTCCGCTAACTAGTTGCTGGATCCTGGTTCTCCCATCTGCAGTCCTTAAGAATCCAGTGGTGAAAGTCACTGCCTGGGTTTGGGCCTTGGTGGATCTTGGAAATCAGATGGTTCCCGACCACAGACTCCTGCCACCTGTTGTGCCTGCTCCGATATTCCTCCGGTCCCTGCCTCAGGGGTCTCGCAGGATTTTTCCACCTTTATCACCCACTAAACACTTAATACTCTATGAGTGACTAATTAGATCTCCTAACAGAATCCCTTTTATGTTATACAAATGAGAAAAAAATGGAAACACATTTTTGAAAACATCTCAATGCATTTAGCATCGAGTAACAGGCATGTGCAGAAATCACCGCACTTACAGCCTTGACTGCTGTAAACGAAGGTTATTAATGGCTATCTGAGGATTGTTCTGGGATGAATACACTTGGGTAAATCATCAAGATTCGCTGCAGGCAGCTCCTTTTGCAATTGCCGACCAATAACGTCCGAGATGTGCTCGATGGGAGACAAGTCAGCAAACGCTGCAGGCATAGAAGTATGTTTAAGCCACGCAGACTGCTCAAAGAAGCATCAGCAACATTGTTGAGTTGAAAAATGGCTCCTTAACCCTGCTGTTCTGTTCGGGTTTACTATACACTTGTTATGTTCGGGTCATTTTTGACCCGAACCTATTAAAATGTTGTTTTGAGCCACTGAAAAGTTCTTTTTGAATACCTGTTGCATTATTATACTGTGTGTGATCATAGTTGTTCATTATCAAAGAAAAATTGAATAAAAAAACTTAATTTTTTTTAAATTTTGTGTTGATTAATGTAAAACAGCCTAATTGCATTTTACACCAAAGTAACAAACTTGTGCTTAAATAATCAACTATATCTTTTACAACAACATCAACAACAACTTTAGGTAACTATTAGTACAACTAACTTAAAACTAAAATAAATTTTAACAGTATAAAAGCATTTTGAAAAAATATAGTAAAAAATAATCAGAAAAAATAAAAATTTCAGTTTTTTTCAAAAAAAGGTTTCTACTAATCTATTTTTTTTCAATCCACGTTTTCGCATCATTTTTGCAAAACTTCAACAGTCATAAATACCACAGGTACCATGTATTCAAAGCTGTGAGGTAAACTCTGTGTGCAGCTCCAGACTCCACCTCCTCTCTCCAACAGCCTTGGAATGTCTGACTGAACTACTATACTGACAAGATAAGGGCGGAGACACACAGGCACCTTCTGCAAGGCTAAGATAACACACAACAAAATACATTCTCATTAGCTTGTCAGTTCACAAGGAAAAGAAACTATTTTCTTTTGCAATCTTGAAAACTGAATTGATTTATTTGTAGAGGAACAGCAGGCCTTTAGATACAGCAATAAAAATTGTACTGAAAGACAATGCGTATGGTTTGTACTGAAATCATTTGTATACATGTATCCATCCATTTATGTCCATCTGTGCACCACCTAAAGCAACTAGATAACTTGATAAACAATAGTAGATGCAATAAGTAGTCTCAAAATAAACTAAAAATCCTTTGTTTTACTCAAAAAATGGCTGTAGATTAGTATAGAAGGCTAACGGGTCATTTTTGACCCGAACATAACAAGTGTATAAAAAACTGTAGCGCAAAAAGTAAAGCACTGAAAAAAAAAATAAAGTACCCTTAGTATGAACCCCGTAAATTAGGAAAATAGAAGGAACCACAAGTTTCAAAATCAAAAAATGAATGAATAAAATAATATCTAATTTCCAAAACGGGTCATTTTTGACCCGAACAGAACAGCAGGGTTAATGCCAGGAAGCATAAAAGTGTCCCAGGAGCCATTTTTCAACGCAACAACACCAGGCTGCATGTTCTTCAATTTCAATGTTGAGAAATGTATGATAGTTATATTATACATGGGGATACAGTGTAACAATTATATTCTTGTACAAACAGGGCAGTAATAGTAGAGATATGCTGTTAATCAGGTTTCTTGCTGACATCTTTACATTTTCTCAGACTAGCAGTATACTTTAAGAAATCCCAAGGCTCCTTTTATTCATAATTATTATTAAACTTGTCATTTTTTTACTTTTCTGCCATCACCATTTTATGCTGTTGACACAATTCTGGGCTAAAATAAGGAACACATCAGATAATTATAAGGCTTACTTGATGAAAACAGCTGGCAAAGCATTAAATTGAAGCTGGATAGGACATGCTTATTATGATCAGCTGTGAACATAAAAGTTCTCTTAAAATTTCTTTAAGTAAAATGAATATCAACTAAGTTAAGATAATTTAAGGCACTGTCATTTGTGGGCAAAAGATTGGCAGAGCTAGTGATGGGCGAGCACTAAAATGCTCGGGTGCTCGTTGCTCGGGTTGAGCAAATTGGAATACTCCGATACTCGGACAGAACAACGAGCCCAATGTAAGTCTAAGGGAGACCGGAGCATTTTTACCGCGATCCCCTAAAAACGTCTGAAAATTATGGAAATGACACAGGGACATCATGGGGATCGCCCAAGGAAGCATTCATGACTCCTAGTTCACAGCTGTAAACAATGTAGTCAGAGTTTTCATGCCATTTTTACCGGTGCATCAAAAACATACCAAAACTAAA
>JARQOD010000002.1:13979601-14098385 GCA_033576555.1 Oophaga sylvatica
ATGGCAAATACATTCTCTGATGATTTTAGCAATTCTCAAGCACAAAACCAGTGCAATTCAGGCACACAGGACTCGCTTATAGCGAGCTACAGAATCCTGTTCGTGACGCCCAAGTTGAGTCGCACAGAGCCAGAGGTTTTTGGGGTACTCGGCACCGAGCCCGTCGACTTCTATGAGGTATGTCACGTCTCTACCCGGCAATTGAATTAGAGTCGATTTTACTATGTAGAAGTGTATAAACTATAAATATATGTATATATTATATGTCACAATGACATGTATATATATATATATATATGTATTCTATGTGTGTATATTTAGTGTTTACAAGGAAATAAAGTTTTTTTTTAATTTCGATATTTTGTTCCCATAGACTTACATGGGACTTCCGCTATCGAAATCGGATATCGACGATATTTAGTGCTATCGGCGATACAATTTCGATACGATATTTTTAGATATCGAGCAATATTGCTCAACACTAGTCTATAATCCCTATTGTAACTGTCAATAAAAACGTAGATTGATTCAACTACGTATATTATAACCAACAGAGGTTTATAAACTACACTAAGGATGCATTAAAGGGAATAGCTTAGCAGCTGGAGCCCACATTCACTATAGCTTTCCGAGAGGATGGTGATGGCCATGATTTTCCTATAAAACCCCCAAAGACCAATTCAATTTATTAGACAGGGATAAACATATATCTGATTTCCACATGTGTAAAGACTTTATCAAGGGGGACAAAGGCTTAACATTGCTCATCTAATGGACAGCTCAGATGTCATGATCCATGTACTGTGTTTTCTCCTTGTTTTTTGTGTTTGTCACTGTCCCTTGTGTGGTATTATCTGCAGTGGTGAGGCTAGCGCCCTTGCGGCCAGTGCACTAGTCAGGACAGTGTTAGGTAACAGTGAGGGATGAGGTGCTTGATGGTGGTGGGGAAGGACCCACTTAGGGCGTTAAGGGAGTGCAGGGACAGGCTCTGGTTAAGTTCAGGTGGTGACCGTCCCTATTTCCCTACAGTAGGGCCTTCCTTTCCCCATTTTTCCCATCCCTTTATGTGTGTTGCGCCATTCACTGACCAACCACCTGTTGGGTCATATCACATCGTGATATCAGGTTAATAATTGATTTAGGGGGGACTGTGAAGGAGAGAATGACTAATGAAATCAATTATTAAACCTTACATGTCAGTTCAGATAAGATGTACCAAGATGGTGTTTGTCTTCAAGCAGTATTGTTATGAATGTGCTAAAAATGGTTTCTGAGCAGAGGCTCCCTCTGGTGGTTACTGACAGTACTGAACCTTTCAGCGAGGAGTGGCAATCTGGGATCACGGACTGGTCTGATATAAGGGAGGTTCCCTCCCATGATGGTTGCCGGTGATCAATTGTTCTTGTCTCAATTGTGGTTCCTGGTTCATTTGGAAGCTTGCTGAGTCTTGCCTGCATCTTCTGCTATCAGATAAGATATTTTCTGCTTTTATTTTTGTGCTTGCTTTTTGCATTGTTCCCTGCACTTCTGTGGAGGTCAGCCAGGTCCCCTCTGGGGGGCTTGTGCTCCTCTCAGTTTATCTGGAGCCACTGTTGTTTGTTCATTTGCTTTTTCCTGTTTTTCAGTGGCTGCGGCTTGGTTTTGTTACACCAGAGAACTGATTTAGGTGGTAGAGGTCGTGTGATCTCAGGTGTTTTTGCAATCAGAAGAGTTGGTATTTTTTAGGGTTTTTTTTTGGATTGCAGTGAGTATCCTTTCCTGTACTTTTCTGTCTAGACAGATTGGGCCCAGTGTTTGCTCATTCTATTTTCTGTCTGTGTCCGTGTTTCTTCTTGTCTAACCGCCATTACATGTTTGGGGGCTTCCTATTTTCTTTGGGGATCTTCTCCGGGGCAGATAGCTTTCATCTTTCTGCCTTTAGGTGTAGTTATCTCTCAGGCTGTGATGAGGCGTCTAGGATCAACGTAGGAACGCTCCACGGCTACCTCTAGTTGTGTGTTAGTTCAGGTTACTGCAATCCAATAGGTTCCAGCCTCTCTGGTGTATTGCCGTTTTTGCTTACTCTCCTCAGCTACCAAAACATAACACAGTATCCTGAAAGGAATCCTTGGAATGTGAAGTTGGAAATGGACCTCTCATAGACTTACACTGGCTATTCAGAAGTTGTGCAACACCCATTTCCTGTCTGAAGCGTGTTTCTTTGTCTTGAAAATAAAGCAGTTGTGTGTAAGCCTTTGCTGAGAGAGGAAGTGTGTATCTGTCTCTGTGTATTAGATACATTCTTTGGCCTCTAGCTAGCACTCAGCTTATTTTGGTCAGGTACAAGCAATCATATAGATCTCGCTTTAAGGCTAAGTGCACACGTTCAGGAATATTTGAGGTTTTTTTGCGTTTTTTCCGGAATTTTCAACGGTAAAAACGCGAAAAAAACGCAAGCATTAAGCATCCTATACATGTTAATTGATTCCGCATGTTTTGGCCACATGTTGCGTTTTTTTCCGCGAAAAAAACGCTTTGCGGAAAAAATAGCAGAATGTTCATTAATTTTGCGGAATTAAGCGGTTCATGTGCGATGGTACCATATCCCTGGTAAAACAATAATTAAAATAAAAAATAATGATATCTCACCTTCCGGGGCCCCCGCAGCCTTCCCGCCTTCAGCGACGCTCCGGCAACTCCCGGTCCCAGGAGTCCTTTGCGAGAATCACCCAGATGGCATAGCGGTCTTGCGAGATGCTACGTCATCGGGGTGATTTGTCGCAAAGGACTCTGGGACCGGGAGTTGCCGGGAGCGTCGCTGAAGGCGGGAAAGCTGCGGGGGCGCCGGAAGGTGAGAATATCATTATTTATTATTTTTTTATTATTTTTACATTAGATCTTTTTACTATTGATGCGGCATAGGCGGCATCAATAGTAAAAAGTTGGTCACACGTGTCAAACACTATGTTTGACTCGTGTGACCAACCTGTCAATCAGTTTTCCAAGCGATGCTATAGATCGCTAGGAAAACCTAGCATTCTGCAAGCTAATTACGCTTGCAAAACGCTATTTCTGGCGGGAATACGCATACAAAAAAAATGCGCATTTCCCGCGGGAGAAGTGCGGGATTGCCGCAACGTGTGAACTTAGCCTGAGGGATCACCCTCACACTAGGCGTAATAACAAGGAGAAAAAGCGACTTGTTTCAACTGCAACTTTGTTTTTTTTCTTTTGCAGGCTGCAAATCGAATCTCAGTGTTCAAATTTGCATCAAACCACAAATTTCAGCAAATTTAATTTGAACTTAAACCTCTTTAGTGAGTACCCCTAGTTCCTTATTGTTTAGTGTCTGTACCATTGCATTTAAAGAATGGCTATATAAAATTATTAATAATGTCAGCCCAATCTACCATGCTTTCACTTTGAGACTGCATCATGCACCACAGGTTCTAGAAAATACTTTCAGGAGTAAGTGGTGAATCCTTCATATTAACATTATGCCTAGAATTGTGATCTTACGCATCACTTTTTCTGCAGATATAACTGTTGTAATCTTATTAGATGCAAGCTCTTTCGGATAGGAGTTCTGCTGAGTCCAGCTGTATGGCAATGTATGGCACACCATGTTTGGCACATCTTGTATGGCACACCATGTTCGGCACACCATATTTGGCACACTCTGTATGGCACACCATGTTTGGCACACTCTGTATGGCACACCATGTTTGGCACATCTTGTATGGCACACCATGTTCGGCACACCATATTTGGCACACTCTGTATGGCACACCATGTTTGGCACACTCTGTATGGCACACCATGTTTGGCACAATCTGTATAGCACACCATGTTTGGCACACCCTGTTGGGTCATTTAGATAAATAGTCATCCATATAAGATCAATTTTCCCTCTCTATATGCGTTTTGGTGCATCCAGCTTCCTTCACATAACTGAATGGGCGAATCGATTCTTACACTGCTAAAACTACATTTACCACAATCACCGTTTCTCCTCAATTCTGCATTTCATCCTATGCGCTCCTCACTAGTTCAACCATATTGAATGTAGGATTCACCTTATGCTCCTCTTCACTCTCTGCTCCTGTACAGTACCATGTGTGGCTGATTTTATCTTCTTCCATCTACATCAATATGGTTGCATATTTTTTTTACATCATTGCTACCTGGTTTCTAGCAGAGCTCAATTCTCCTGCACTCATCCGTAAAGAAGCTTGTAATAACTAGGCAGTGCAAAGTTGAGCTATGTTTGTTACCTGCTGCAGGCAGATGAGTGATGTGGAAGTGCACATGCTGATGCATAAGAAAATGCATCAGATAACCTTCTGCCATATGAATCTCCTGTTCTATTCCTAGCCCCAATAAGAGTATGTTATACCCAATAGATATGCTTTCAATTTTACATCCAGATTGGAGGGCAGAGAACTTGTAGCATTTTACTGCGGCAGCAAAGTGGATGAAGTCGTAACAAATCTCATGCAGAAAAAAGATCCACAAGCAAATTAACAAGTGAGACTTCTTTGTAATGAGGGATCCTGTTGATATTTTATTCTGCACTCGTTGGAATGGTTTCCTTTAACTTTTTGCCTCTGCTCGGAACTTGGATTTACGTTAGAAAAATTAAGTTCCAACTGTTTAAACCAAAAAATCAGAACAGAAATTTGGAACAAAAAATGTACTGATGTTTTAAGGTGAAGATTCACAACATAAATTTGCATACATTATCTTACTTTATGTGAATATACAATATATATTAATTTGTGTAAGTATTTTTTTTACTGCTATACAATAAAGCAGAAGGTGTTTCAGTCTTAATTATTTACGGTACCCCTGAGGGTGTACTGGGGTCAGAGCTGAGGAATTTGCTACATTGGCTTCTTGTAGTCAGAATTCATGGAGGTCTCAACAGAGAATTCATTCAACACAAAACCAAAATAAAATCTAAGGTTGTACTGGGACCTAAGGAAAGGAAGTAAATCATTGGGATCACACTTGTTGCTGAAACCTTTAGAGACTTTCTGATATACAAACATACATAAAGAACTATGGACATAAAGAGGTAAAAACATTGTAACTTGTAGTTGAACTTTATAGACTTGTCTGATTTTAGAATTCCATTTTCAGATAAGGAACACTGAGCTAATAGTAGGATACTGTCACCTTTAGGACCCGTCCCTCATGTATCAAATGGAGCAGACAAGGGCTTCAAAAGACATTTTTCATTGAACCAGTTACATTTGCTCATTAAAGACAATGGGAGCTGTGTAATGCTTCATTTGAACCTGTAGTGGCACTGCAGGAAAATTAAACAATTGATGCTAGGTTGGTCCTCCCCCAAAAATTATGCCTGATTTCTAGGGTTCCCAGGAACTGCTTCTGAGTTCTGACCAAAAATAGAAATGTGATTGATAACTAGACGAGCCCTTTTAATTCCAAAATGCAAGTGATTATTAGAAACATTAGGTATAATCCCTGCCAATATGAACTTACAATCAAGGGGGTATTACAATAAAGAGAGCTGGGTATAGATCCAAAAAGTAAAAAAAGTAGTAGCAGCTCTAAAGACATCTGGACAATGAGACGTTATCTATTAAAACAGCATTAAAATATACTTAACGCAACATCAGCAAAGACTGATCTAATACAGCATCAAAAGATACTGTCACAACTCTGTTGTTGTGTGTCCGGGACCAGGGTCTCCTTCCATGTCCCTAATGCTAAGGGTGCCCTTGCTCTCCCTATTCACCGGATTACTTCTGATGGTGAAGATGCCGGGGCCACATACCTTGCCTTAGCTCCTGAATCCATCCTCAGTCTATACCCTTCCCTCACCCATGAAAGAGGTGAGTAGTAGTGTACCGTAATACTCTAACCAGACTAACAAGGTAATACGAACAGGGTTAATAGAAAATACCAAACGTACAAATATACTCACACACATAACAGATGAATGCACCGGGAGTGGAGGATGGGGTAAAAACCAAAATAGGATAAGAAAGGGAATTATCACACACTCAAAACCTAGTAATAGTCACAGATAAATCCACCAAATGCCTTGTTCAATAATAACCACCAACAACCTGCAGCCATGCAGCATAAGCTAGCTCTGACAATGAGTGCTAGCCAAGAACCAGATTATATAGGAGATGGAAGTGGCTAATAGTGCACAGCTGAGAGCCTTAGCTCCTGGAGTTCTCAACAAGGCAGATTAACCTCTGCACTGCCCAAAGAAATTTCCCCCTTTTAATAAAGGTGGAGTGCTTCTAATCCATGCAGGAGTAGGAGAAATCAGACGAGCTTACACAACATTAAAAGATACTTACAGCAGCATCAGCAAGACTGATCTAACACAGCATGAAAAGATACAAGAACATCAGCATAGATGGAATTAGTAGCATCACCAAAAGATACAGCAGCATCAGCAAAGAGTTATCTCATAACAAAGCATCAAAGGTCACTCATAGGTGCACAAGCAAAGATCAATATCCTAACTCAACATTAAAAGATCGTTATAGACTGATCTGACAACACAGCATTAAAAGATACAACCGCATGAGCAAAGACTGAAAATATGCTCACACCAGCCTCAGTATAAACTGATTTCTTAATATAGAATCAGCAAAGAGAAATCAAGCACAACATTAAAAGATACTTACAGCAGCATCAGCAAGACCGATCTAACACAGCATGAAAAGCATGAATGGGAGGAGACACAGATTAGATATTAGAAAAAACTTTTTGACAGTTAGGGTGATGAGTGGAACAGGCTGCCACGAGAGGTGGTAAGTTCTCCTTCAATGGAAGTCTTCAAACAGAGGCTGGACAGACATCTGTCTGGGATGATTTAGAGAATCCTGCTTTGAGCAGGGGGTTGGACCAGATGACCCAGGAGATCCCTTCCAACGCTACCATTCTATGATTCTAAAAGATACTCACAGCAGAATCATCACAACCTTTTTTCCTAATACAGATTAAGAATTTACAAAATCACCAAAGATTAATATCCACACATAGCATTAAAAGATACTTGTATGTGTGTCAGCAAAGACGACTCTCCTGCATATAAGTTGCATATATTTCAGAAAGGTCTTATTTATACACATTAACTAAGACGATGAAGTGCTCCTACCACTGGGAACCCAGTAGCCTTGTAACAGTGTATAACACATTGAAGAAGTTGCTTCTCCCATGTTTTATACACTATTTGTAGCAGTGTTTAGTGCTGTCAGGTGTTTAATGCCATTTATTGCTCTGTTACTATATTACATTCATAGCGAATCACACTGGAATACAATATACAGCTGACGCGCAAACAAATGTTTGTTCACAGGCTGCGCGTTCCAGCAGATATGCGTGAAGCGATACACATGGGTGAACGCAGTAAATCTAAAGCTCAGGCGTCTCCTTACAAACTCACTTTATGATTCTGTAAATGTGTTCCTAGACGCAGTAACTCTGCAATAATCGGAACCTATTCCAATGGCCGACGTGATATGAAGCCGTCACTGGTGCTACATGTTCCGCTTACATCTAATCGCTACCTGGCAAAATACAATACCTATATAGAATGTTATTGTTCCCTGACAATGGTGTCCTGCTGATTTATAATGTAGGTATTTTATAATAATACATAAATATAAATCTTATACAACATAAAATCCGACATAAACAATCCCATGTATAATTTACTTTTTTATTTTATTTAACCCCTTAACGACCTGGTGTATTTCCATTTTTGCGTTTCGTTTTTCGCTCCCCTTCTTCCCAGAGCCATAACTTTTTCATTTTTCTGTCAATATGGCCATGTTAGGATTTGTTTTTTGCGGAACAAGTTTTACTTTTGATCAACACCCATATCGTGTACTGGAAAACAGGAAAAGAATTCTATGCTCGGTGAAATTGTGTAATTCCACACTTGTTATTAGGTTTTTTTTTTCATGTTCACTAAATGCTAAAACTGACCTGTTGTTATGATTCCCCAGGTCATTATGGTTCACAAACACCAAATATGTCTAGGTTCTGTTTTATTTAAGTGGTAAAGAAAATGCAAAGTTTGTAAAAAAAAAATGGTGTCATTTTGCAAGACCCGTAATGTCGAGATTTTTCGAGATCTGGGGCTGGGAGAAGGCTTATTTTTTGTGCACCGAGCTGACATTTTTATGATACCATTTTGTGATAGATACGATGTTTTGATTGCCCGTTATTGCATTTTATTGCAATGTTGCAGCAACCAAAACAGATCAGAGCCCATGTTTTCCGACAGCGTGGCAAACAACGGATGTTCGGACCCCCCCCACTCATCTGAATGGGGTCCAGCTTCTGGTACCAAATTTTTTTTTAGATGTTTGACCGAACCTGATGGACCTGAACATCCACGAGTTCACCCATCACTATTCAGTTCACTATAGAACCAATATGCCATAAGCTTTTCAATTCCATCAGTGGTGTCAGCTAGAAATGAAAATATATACTTTTACTATTTGGAACCAATTTTTTTTTGATTGCTTCTTTTGCTTTTTTGCCCTAGTTTTGGTGTTTTCCGCTGTTTTTCATTTGCCCCTTCTTATAATTTGCGCTTTTTCAAATTCTATCTAAATGTCTTTTTATGTTCGTCATTGTGACCTGGGTTTGTGATTTTCCAGATATTTTTGGCTGGTTCATTATTTGTGACTTTTTAAAAAAGTCACTAAATGTTTGCAAAAATTTACTCCAAACTCTCCAGGAGTGATTTTCTATACATTTACATTTTTGTGCTCAAATTTTGAGCCATGTTAGGGAACCACGTGCCTTTTTTATGTTAAAAAGTAGCATAATAGGTTGAAGACAAACATAGAGTGTACCTAGGACAGGTGGGTACATAGCTTTTGTTCATTTTGAACCTCTTCCGGCTCTTAAAAGGATCCAGCAATATAGCAGCCAGCTAGCAGCCATTTTTCTCCATTAATATGAGTACAATCTTAAAAATGGTGGATTTGCCAGAATCTGAGATTTTGGGAAATGATTTACTCATTTCTGTTAATAGCGTTTCAACTTTTTATGCAGTCACAATGGCACAGAGGGTGGCAGCCATCGTCCATTGGCTCTCATCTCTATTGTGTACATCCTCCTGCCCTATAACAATGAGAGAAGGCGGGAAAGAGTCGATGCCATCAGCTGTAATCTGAAAGCAGTCAGGAACTACAATAAGGGTGCATTAACACTGGATGGTTTTTGAGATTGAATATCTATTGGAACACCCATTTCCTGATAATCTTAAAGTGTAAAAAAAAGTCCCCAATCACCCAATGAACCATCAAAACACTCATACATTGGGTAAAATGATTTTTTACTTTGCTCAAAAACAATGACAATCTATGGGCACAGAAGGATCTATTGACAATCATTTTATTAGAAGCACAGTATGTCTGTCCAAACAGGCTATTAGACATCCTCCAATCACGAAACATGGTGGATCAGTGGTCTTTTAAAGCCATAAGTTCATAGAATCATAGAGTCATAGAATGGTAGAGTTGGAAGGGACCACCTGGGTCATCTGGTCCAAGTTGGTAAGTGTAAGGGCCACGTTACATGCTTCAATGTCCCAACGATCCCACGTGGATGGGATCGCTGGGACATCGTTAGCTGATTGCTGGTGAGCTGTCACATAGGCAGACTCACCAGCGATCAGGACCAGCGAGCACGCTGGTATCCAGGGTAAACAGCGGGTAACTAAGTGTCGCGCTGCGCTTAGTTACCCGCTGTTTACCCTGGATACCAGCTCCCAGCATCTGCTGTACGGCGCTGGGAGCTCACTGTTCGTTGGTCTCCCGCTGTCACAGGCAGCGATGTGTGCTGCCCAACGGGAGACCAACGATAAATTTATTGTCCAGTACATTCTGCAATGATTAACGATCAGCCGACTGATCGTTCGTCGTTACTACGTGTCACACGCAACGATGTCGTTTCGACATCGCTGCAACGTCACTAAACGGGTGACGTTGCAACGATATCGTTCACGATATCGTAGCGTGTAACGGGGCCTTAAGCCTGCCCTAAGAATTTTGGATCTTTGTCAAAGTCAGCTCCGCAACCAGCTATATGAAGAGGAAATGGTAGATCATTTTAAGTGGATACGTTTTAGAAGCAATTTATAATCAATTTTGCATTTAGAAAGCAAAGAACAATAACAAAAAATATGTGCAGAGGTGTCCATAGCCTAGGGGAAAACTTTGGGTCCCTGGTTTCCAATAGCATTTATCTCCTAGTTCCCATTATTATGGACTCATGAAGGAATACCTGTCATCTTCTCATTTAAGATGCATAATTATAATTACCAACGACGTTCAATAAATATTTATGTTCTTAAAAAAGGTAATTAACAAAAAAAAAAATCTTCCAGCAGCACTATGTAATAATTACTCTTTCTCAGACTTTTCATCAATATAACTGATGCCTAATTATGCTGCAAATTTCCATAGTTCAATTTTTCTTTCTTTTTTTTTAAATTCCCAAGTATGTGTTTAGACCCTATTAAAATAATATACTGCATAGCATAAATCTATATTTAGATTAGCAGTGCTGTGGAGCTCAACATTATATTATGAGGAGAATACTTAGCATTAGAAATGTTACACAATGAATGGAAAGATAGTTAAAGGATAAAATTAAAATATTGCTTCTGTGTCACACAAAAAAAATAGAAAAATAAACAAAAATAAAAAAACTAGAAAAAAAAGTAAAAAATGTCTTCTGGCTCTGGCATTGATACATGAGCATGTATCAGTGTGATCTCCCTCTTTCCAAGATCTGCCATCTGATCCAAGTTATTGGGGTCTAGCTTGAGGTTGGTCCCTCCTGTTTGATGGACTGGGGAATAGATGGATCCTATCGTCTCTAATTTTGGAAGTCTAAGTCTAATTCTGTTGGGCAGCGTCTGATGGGTTTTTTTTGTAATTGGCAGATGGGCTCACACAATTTGATCAAAATGTGCAAAAAAAAAACCACATCAATGTTATAGTAAAAATAGCAGTAATTCAACTCTAAAAAAAAAAAATTGGTGTATTCAATGTTAACATTAGTTGTCACGTTTGTTGTGTGCTCATTTACCTTTTGTGTTTGTTTTTACATTTTTTACTATATAGTTTGGATGTTCTCGTCTGCTGAATTTTCTTTGCATGACACATTATGACTAAGGAGACCCCACCATATTGAAAATGGAAGCGAAAGGCAAGAGACTAGAGACACACAACCACAGCAAAATATATAGAGTTGAGAGTCCTCAGTGGTTGATACCTTTTAATGGCTAACTGAAAAGATGGTAACAAATTGCAAGCTTTCCAGACTACTCAGGTCTCTTCATCAGGCAAAGACTATGTACTGGCTAACATGGTACAAAGATATACAACCACAGGAAATCATTTTCCATTGAAATTGTAAAACACTCACCTGGTCCTCACCTGTCTTCTTCTGACATCATAACAAGTTACCAGGGCTTCATGTGGCTTCATGATGTCTACTGACCCGTCACGTTAGAGGCGTCAAAGAGTAAGGACTAAAGAGAAGTTGAGCAGGAAAGAAGCAGACAGCGGTTTACTACAGAGGGGGCTGGGGTGGCCGGATACTTGAGAAGTGACATGGTATAATATTTTATTAAAATAACGCAACCCTTTCCCAACCCTTTTTGGTGACATTTTGAACAAATTTGATCAGCTTTGATTTGATTCAATATTTTCTACTGCAATGGAAGCTTGACATACCAAGTATGATGGTGGCATCATGGATTCATACTAAAGCACTTAAAGCGAGATATTTTTGAAGTGATATGATCCTGCACTGGCCTTTCCATAAGTCAAACCCTAAGGTGTCAGAGTCTCTTGCCAATGGGGTTTTCATCCAGTAGAGTAGACTAGAAAACTTGCTTTAATTTTGACCACCATCTTCTATAACATATTTGTAATTATTATCTATTTATATAGCACCATTGATTCCATGGTGCTGTACATGGGGGGTTACATACAAATTACAAATATCACTTACACTAAACAAACTAACAATGGTACACTGACACAGAGGGGAGAGGACCCTGCCCTTGTAGACTAACATTCTACATTACAATTTATGATGTAAAGTGTCAAACAAGAAGCTGTCTTAATTCATATTTACTTTTACTGTCGAGTATAAGAAAAACATTAAACTTTTTGGAGAAAAAAAAATATTACTTTCCCCCCGTCATCTAAAAAATCCAGAATAGAAATCAAATCTAATATATAAAGCTGAATGTATGTATGTGTGTATGTATGTTGGGTATGTTTGTCCGGGATTGGAATCCGCACCGTCGCACTTATGGGCATGAAATTTTGCACGCCCGCACGTCTCGACCCCGAAAGAGTCCTAGGCTATGTGTTGAATCGAAATTTTAACCCGCGCGTTCCAAATCGCCAAACAATTTTGGCCCTATCTACATAATGGGGAGAAAGCTGAATGCTTGTGTGTATGTCCGGCATAGGAATCTGCATTTACGGGCATGAAATTTTGCACACCCGCACGTCTCGACCCCGGGAGCGTCATAGGCTAGGTTTTTAGTCGAAATTTTAACCCCGCGCATTCCAAATCGGCAAATAATTTTGGCCCGGGATAGGAATCTGCACCGTTGTACTTACGGGCATGAAATTTTGCATGCCCGCACATCTCAACCCCAGGAGCATCATAGGCTATGTGTTGAATGGAAATTTTAACCCCCGCACGTTCCAAATCGCCAAACAATTTTGGCCCTATCTACATAATGGGGAGAAAGCTGAATGCTTGTGTGTATGTCCGATAGGAATCTGCATTTACGGGCATGAAATTTTGCACACCGCACGTCTCGACCCGGAGCGTCATTAGGCTAGGTTTTGAGTCGAAATTTTTAACCGCGCATCCAAATCGGCAAATAATTTTGGCCCGGATAGGAATCTGCACCGTTGTACTTACGGGCATGAAAATTTTGCATGCCCGCACATCTCAACCCCAGGAGCATCATAGGCTATGTGTTGAATGGAAATTTTAACCCCCGCACGTTCCAAATCGCCAAACAATTTTGGCCCTATCTACATAATGGGAGAAAGCTGAATGCTTGTGTGTATGTCCGGCATAGGAATCTGCATTTACGGGCATGAAATTTTGCACACCCGCACGTCTCGACCCCGGGAGCGTCATAGGCTAGGTTTTGAGTCGAAATTTTTAACCCCGCGCATTCCAAATCGGCAAATAATTTTGGCCCGGGATAGGAATCTGCACCGTTGTACTTACGGGCATGAAATTTTGCATGCCCGCACATCTCAACCCAAGGAGCATCATAGGCTATGTGTTGAATGGAAATTTTAACCCCCGCACGTTCCAAATCGCCAAACTATTTTGGCCCTATCTACATAATGGGGAGAAAGCTGAATACTTGTATATAGATATAATCATTACAATTTGTTATAACTAACCGTAGTTAGGTACTATGCCCGGGCAGCGCCGGGCTCTTCAGCTAGTAAAATATAAAACAGTAAAGAATAAACGTGTTGGCTCTCCGTCACCTAAAAAAAACTAATGAAAAATAGAAATAGAAAAAAAAATGAAACAGTAAATAATAAAGGTGTTGCCTTTCCATCTGCTAAAAAGAATAATGAAAAATCGAAAAAAAAAAAAACAGTTAAGAACAAAAAAATTAAAAAGTAAAGAATAAAAAGAAAAACGAAACAATAAAAATAAAATTGTTGCTTCTTCGTCACCTAAAGGTAAAACAATTAAATAAAAAACAGAAATAGAAAAAAAAATGAAACAGTAAAGGATAAATGAAAAGGAACAAAAGTGTTTCCTCTATGTTACATAAAAAAATAATAAAATATGAAACAGTAAAGACTAAAAGTGTTGCCTCCCTGTCAATAAAAAAATAATAATGGAAAACAGAGATAGAAAAAAAAGTAACAGTAAAGAATAAAAAGAAAAATGAAACAAAGAATAAAAATGTTGACTCCCCGTCACCTAAAAAATTAGAACAAAAGTGTTGCTTCCCATCACCGAAATGGAAAAATAGAAAATAGAAAAAAAATGTAACAGTAAAGAATAAGAATGTTTGGGTTCTCCGCGTTCCGACGAACTTTAGCCTTAAGATCGGTTTGGGTACCAGAACTTGACCCAAAACTGGACTCCACAGAAGCCAATGGTAACCTGAACTTTGGTGCTGTAAAACAGATGCAAAATGGTTGTAGTAAGGGCTAGGGGGCTGCAAAATTAAGCAAAATGGGGGTAAGAGCAGGACAATTGCCCTGTAAACAAAAGTGGAGAGTCAAATTACTTAAAATAACAGAATAAAAAATAAATAATAATCTTGACCAGGAGAGGAGATCTAAGTGGAGGTGTGGAGCAGTGCCTTGCGTGTGACGTTTACTATACTTGTTAAATAAATAAATGAAAAAAATGACATGAGGACCCACCTGTTTTTAATAACAAGCCAAGGAAAAGCAAATAGCTATGAGCTTGTCTTTTCATGTTGGTAAGTGGCCAATACTTACAGATCTTCCAAGCTTATTAATATCAGCTCCCAGCTCTCTTTGTTACGGATCTGCAACTAAGGAATAGGACTGGAGGGAAAGAAGCTGACCCTGAGACTAGACTCGATCCCTACGATGGGGCGGGCGACCAATTAATTGAGAATAGACCCACCGACGTTTCCTAGACTCGAGCGAAAACCTGAAGGTGGGGTTAAGGGTATCTCTTAAAGATCTAGGGACTGGGAACAAAACACTGGTAACCTCCTAGCAGGGAAATAGAGGAAGCTGCAGAAAAAAAGGAAAAACAAAAAGACTAAGCAAGCAGAACTAGAGTTCCCAAGACTGCACAAAGTATAACACAACAAGCTATCAAAGCTCCTAGCCAGAACTAAAGCTGATTAACACTGATGTCCAGCAAGGACAGGGAGGCAGGTGCAGGGGTAATAAAGGGTGATACAACCACCTGACTAACGACAAGCCCAACAACCGAGGAAAAAGACCAGCAGCCAGAAAACCACAACAAGATGGTGGATGATCAAACTAAATAGATTCTAACAGTACCTCTTCTTGGTCGAGCCTTATTCGGAAATCTCCTGTAAAAAGCCTAAATCAACCTTGAGGCCGAGACATCCTCAACTTTCACCCAGGAATTATCCTTGGGACCGAAACCCTTCCAGGACACGAGATACTGCAATGTTATGTTTCGGTAGCTGAGGAGTGCAGGCAAAAAAGGCAATACACCAGAGCAGTTGGAATCTATGAGATTGCAGTACCCTGACTAACCACAACAACTAGAGGCAGCCGTGGAGCGTTCCTACGTTGGTCCTAGACGCCTCGTCACAGCCTGAGAAACTAACTACACCTAAAGATAGATATAGGAAAGCTATCTGGCCCGGAGCAGATCCCCAAAGAACATAGAAAGCCCCCAAACATGTAATGGCGGTTAGACAAGAAGAAATACAGACACAGACAGAAAATAGTATGAGCAAACGTTGGGGCCCAAACTAACTAAATAGAAAAGGAAAGGAAGGGTACTTACTGCAATCCCAGAAAACCCTGAAAAGCACCAACTCTACTAATTTCAAAAACACCTGAGATCACACGACCTCTACACCTAAATTAGTTCTCTGGTGTAACAAAATCAAAACAGCAGCCACTGAAAAAACTGGAAAAAGCAAAGGTACAAACATCAGTGGCTGAACTAAACTGAGAGGGCAAAAGCCCCCGGAGGGGACCCTGAAGGCCCCCACAGAAGTGCAGGACAAAATGCAAAAATCAAGCACAAAAACAAAAAGAAGAAAATGTCTTATCTGTTAGCAGGAGATGCAGACACGACACAGCAGGCTACAAAGGAAACAAGAATCAGGATTCAGACCAGAACAATTGATCACCGCGCAACCCTGATGGGAAGGTGACTCCCTTATATAAGACTAGTCAGTAACACCTGATTCCCAATCCTCACAATCTTCACAATCTTCACTGGACAGACCAGCACCGCTTGTAACCACCAGAGGGAGCCTCTGCTCAGAACTCATCCCAAGCCCACTCACAACAGTACCCCCACTTGAGGAGGGGTCACCGAACCCTCATTTGAGCAACCAGGTCGGTCAGGATGAGTTCTATGGTACGCACGGATGAGTCTCCTAGCATGGATGTCCGAAGCAAACACCCAAGAATTGTCTTCCTGACCATAACCTCTCCACTTAACCAAATACTGGAGTTTCCGTCTAGAAAAACAAGAATCTAATATTTTCTCAACCACATACTCCAGATTGCCCTCAACCAAAACAGGGTCAGGAGGCACAGCAGCAGGAACCACTGGCTCAACAAACCTCTTCAACAAGGACTTGTGGAACACGTTATGGATCTTAAATGTCCCTGGAAGAAGCAAACGAAAAGAAACAGGATTAAGAATCTCTATGATCTTATAAGGTCCAATGAACCTAGGCTTAAATTTAGGAGATGCTACTCTCATAGGAATATTTTTTGAGGACAACCAGACCAAGTCCCCCACTTTAAACCGAGGACCATCAGTCCTATGCCGGTTAGCAAACCGCTGGGCCCTCTCCTGAGAGAGGACAACCTCTCCACTACCTGGTCCCAAATCTGTTGCATACGCTCCACAACAGAGTCAACACCTGGACAGACAGAAGCCTCCGTCTGTCCTGAAGAAAATCGAGGGTGAAACCCAGAATTACAGAAAAACGGAGACATCAAATGGCAGAGCTAGCCCTATTATTAAGAGCAAACTCAGCCAAAGGCAAAAAAGAGACCCAGTCATCCTGATCAGCAGACACAAAGCATCTTAGATAAGTCTCCAATGTCTGGTTTGTTCTCTCAGTTTGACCATTGGTCTGAGGATGAAATGCGAGGAGAAAGACAATTGAACACCCAGTTTAGAACAAAAAGTCCTCCAAAATCTGGAAACAAACTGGACTCCTCTGTCAGACACTATGTTCTCAGGAATGCCGTGTAAACGAACCACGTGCTGAAGGAACAACGGCACCAATTCAGAGGAGGAAGGCAACTTAGGTAATGGCACAAGATGTATCATCTTAGAAAACCTATCACAAATCACCCAGATGGCGGTCATTCTCTGAGAAACAGGAAGGTCGGAAATTAAATCCATAGAGATATGGGTCCATGGTCTCTTGGGCACAGGCAATGGCATCAACAAACCACTAGAGCGAGAGCAAGGCTTGGAGCGAGAGCAAGTCCCGCAGGACTGCACAAATTCCCTGACATCACGAGACAAGGTAGGCCACCAAAAGGACCGACTAACCAAGTCTCTGGTACCAAAAATTCCGGGATGCCCAGCCAACGCGGAACAATGAATCTCAGACATCACACTCTTTTTCCACTGGTCCGGGACAAACAATTTTCCAACAGGGCAGCGCTCGGGCCTATCCTCCTGACACCCCTCCAGAGCAAGTCTCAAATTAGGTGAGATGGCGGAAAGAACTACACCCTCTTTCAAAATAACAGAAGGATCAGATAACTCAGGAGAGTCCGCAAGGAAGCTCCTCGAGAGGGCATCTGCCTTAACATTCTTAGTGCCAGGAAGAAAGGAAACCACAAAATTAAAATGTGTGAAAAACAAGGCCCACCTGGCCTGTCTAGGATTGAGTCGCTTGGCTGATTCCAGATAAACCAGATTCTTATTGTCAGTAAGGACCACCACCTGATGTTTGGCTCCCTCCAGCCAATGTCTCCACTCTTCAAAAGCCCACTTCATGGCCAATAACTCCCAATTACCCACGTCATAATTACGTTCAGTAGGAGAAAATTTTCGAGAGAAAAAGGCACAAGGGTTACTTTTAGAGGTCTCTGGATCTTTTTGGGACAAAACGGCACCTGCCCCAATTTCAGAGGCATCAACCTCCACCTGAAATGGCAGAGAAACATCATGGCTGCCGTAGAACAGGAGCAGAAGTGAATCTCTGCTTAAGTTCCTGAAATGCAGAGACTGCCTCAGGAGGCCAATTCACCACATCAGAACCCTTTTTGGTCAAATCAGTTAATGGTTTAACAATAACCGAGAAATTACCAATAAATTTACGATAAAAATTGGCAAAACCCAAAAATCTTTGAAGAGCCTTTAATGAAGTAGGTTGGACCCAATCACAGATGGCCTGAACCTTGACCGGGTCCATTTCAATAACAGATGGGGACAAAATGAATCCCAGAAATGAGATCCTCTGTACGCCAAAAAGACACTTTGATCCCTTCACATACAGAGCATTCTCTCTCAAAATCTGGAATACAGTTCGAACATGTTTCACATGAGAGTCCCAGTCATTAGAAAAAATCAAGATATCATCCAAATAAACAATCAAAATTTATCCACAAAATCCCTGAAAATGTCATTCATGAAGGACTGGAAGACAGAAGGAGCATTAGTGAGCCCAAAGGGCATCACAAGGTACTCAAAATGCCCCTCTGGGGTATTGAATGCCGTCTACCATTCATCCCCGTGCTTAATGCGAATAAGGTTATATGCCCCCCTGAGGTCAAGCTTGGTAAACCAAGTAGCGTTTTTCACCCTGGAAAACAGGTCAGAAATCAAGGGTAACGGGTATTGATATTTCACAGTAATATTGTTCAAAAGACGATAATCAATACACGGCCTTAATGAACCATCCTTTTTGGCCACAAAGAGAAAACCGGCACCTAAGGGTGAAGAGGATGGTCTGATATGACCCTTCTCCAATGACTCCTTGATATAAGACCGCATAGCGTCATGTTCAGGTACAGACAAGTTAAAAAGGCGACCTTTAGGGAATTTACTACCAGGCACTAATTCAATAGTGCAGTCATAGCTCCTATGGGGAGGCAAGGATGCAGATTTACTTTCGCTAAATACATCAGAAAAATCAATCAAAAAGTCAGGAACATCCTGAGCCTGGGGGGAGGCAGAAAAAACAGGAGTGTTGGTATTAACACATTGGCAGCCCCAACTGGTTACAGACACAGATTTCCAATCCAAAACAGGATTATGAGACTGTAACCAAGGGAAACCCAGTACGATAATATCATGCAGATTATACAGAACCAAAAATTTGCAGCACTCTTGATGATCAGGTTCAACCCTCATTATCACCTGAGTAGAGAACTGAGGTTTATTCTCAGCCAAAGGGGTAGAATCGATCCCCAGTAGGGGAATAGACTTCTGTAGGGGTATCAAGGGAAACCCACAACGTTTAGCAAAATCATAATCCATCAGGTTAATAGCTGCTCCAGAATCAACGAAAGCCTGAGCAGAAAATGAGGACAGAGAGCATATCAGAGTGACAGTTAATAAAAACTTAGTCTGAACACTACCCAAGACAACTGAGCGTGCAAAACGTTTTCCCCGCTTAGGGCAGACTGAAATAGCATGAGAGGCATCACCACAGTAGAAACATAACCCATTGCGCTTTCGAAACTCATGACGCTGTGCCCCAGACACCACTCTATCACACTGCATGGATTCAGAAGCAGGTTCACAAGACAACACTATTCCACGCATACTTCTCCGCTCACGCAAACGTCTGTCAATTTGAATCGCTAATGACATAGAATCATTGAGACCAGAGGGGACAGGGAATCCCACCATAACATCCTTTACATTATCTGACAGACCCTTCCGAAAAAGGGCCGCCAAAGCGTCGTCATTCCACTTGGTCAGGACTGCCCACCTACGGAATCTCTGACAGTATAACTCAGCGTCATCAAGCCCCTGATTTAATGCCAACAAGGCTTTTTCAGCTTGATCAGTGACATTAGGCTCATCGTACAATAACCCCAAAGCCTGAAAAAATGCATCAACATCACTCAAAACAGGATCCCCAAGTGTCAGGGAAAAAGCCCAATCCTGAGGATCGCCGCGCAGGAGAGAGATGAACCTGCTGCGCTGCGTTCCCTGAGGACTTAGATTTTAAGGCAAAAAACAATTATTTTTGAAATTCTGAAAGTTAGCTCGATCCCCTAAAAACAAATCTGGCATGGGAATCCTAGGTTCCACAACAGGCAACCTAGCAAGATATGCAGCAATACTCTGAACCTCAGTGGCAAGCTGATCAACACGGCCAGACAACTGTGCAAACTCCATTGAGAGAAAAAATCCTCCCCAGCACCCAGAGATACAGAGGGAAAAAAAAAAAAAATGCAACAAACAGAAAAATATCTCTGACAACTCTGACAACCGTTTTTTCTTTCACAAATTTTTTCCCTTCTGTGAGTACCATACAATTTTAAATTTTAGGCCGGTGATACTGTTATGTTTCGGTAGCTGAGGAGTGCAGGCAAAAAAGGCAATACACCAGAGCAGTTGGAATCTATGAGATTGCAGTACCCTGACTAACCACAACAACTAGAGGCAGCCGTGGAGCGTTCCTACGTTGGTCCTAGACGCCTCGTCACAGCCTGAGAAACTAACTACACCTAAAGATAGATATAGGAAAGCTATCTGCCCCGGAGCAGAACCCCAAAGATAATAGAAAGCCCCCAAACATGTAATGGCGGTTAGACAAGAAGAAATACAGACACAGACAGAAAATAGTATGAGCAAACGTTGGGGCCCAAACTAACTAAATAGAAAAGGAAAGGAAGGGTACTTACTGCAATCCCAGAAAACCCTGAAAAGCACCAACTCTACTAATTTCAAAAACACCTGAGATCACACGACCTCTACCACCTAAATTAGTTCTCTGGTGTAACAAAATCAAAACAGCAGCCACTGAAAAAACTGGAAAAAGCAAAGGTACAAACATCAGTGGCTGAACTAAACTGAGAGGGCAAAAGCCCCCGGAGGGGACCCTGAAGGCCCCCACAGAAGTGCAGGACAAAATGCAAAAATCAAGCACAAAAACAAAAAGAAGAAAATGTCTTATCTGTTAGCAGGAGATGCAGACACGACACAGCAGGCTACAAAGGAAACAAGAATCAAGGATTCAGACCAGAACAATTGATCACCGGCAACCCTGATGGGAAGGTGACTCCCTTATATAAGACCAGTCAGTAACACCTGATTCCCAATCCTCACAATCTTCACAATCTTCACTGGACAGACCAGCACCGCTTGTAACCACCAGAGGGAGCCTCTGCTCAGAACTCATCCCAAGCCCACTCACAACACTGCAACCTTCCTCTGTGCCACCTGGAATCCAATATGCGTGAAATCTCAAGCTCGCCATCCTCATCAATTGGAGGAACAGTCGGCATCGCCTCTTTATCTGGCGTGTCAACTTTCTTCAGTAAAGATACATGAAAAACTGAACTAATTCTCCAGGATGAGGGCATGTCTAATCTCACAGCTGCTGAGTTGACAACCTGAACCACTTTGAAGGGTCCTACAAATTTAGGCCCCAGTTTTTTAGAAGGGATCTTTAAACGCAGATTCCTAGAGGACAACCAGACTATGTCCCCAACTGCGAACAATGCCTCCCTTCTTTTCTTATCAAAATATTTCTTAGATCTCCTATTCACCTCTTTCAGATTATGGCAAACATTGGTCCAAACCCTTTCCAAACTTCCAGAAAAACTCCCCTCCTCAGGCACAGCCGCCCCAATCTTAGAAAATGGACCGAAAGATGGATGTCTCCCTATACAGCAAAAAAAAGAGAACACCCAGCCGAGGTAGACGTATGATTAAGAGCAAACTCGGCTAGTGGTAGATATTCCAAACACATCTCCTGATTGTCTGCTACAAAACATCTCAAAAACTGCTCAACGTCCTGGTTCTTCCTTTCGGTCTGTCCATTGGACTCTGGATGATAACCTGACGAAAATGACAAATGATCCTTCAATCTGTCACAAAAAGCACGCCAAAAGCAAGCCACAAACTGTGGTCCTCTGTAGGAAACAATTTCCATGGGAACACCATGGAGCCTGACAATCTCTTTCACAAATGCCTTAGCTAGAGTCTTGGCGCAGGGTAATTTATTGAATGGGTCCAGATGACACATCTTACTAAACCGGTCCACAACTACCCAGATGACAGAAAAACCCTCAGAAATCGGCAGATCGATGATAAAATCCTTAGCAAGATGCATCCAAGGCAAACTAGGAACCTCCAAAGGGCACAGCAATCCTTCAGCAGGGGCATGAGAGGCCTTCGACCTAGCGCACACCGTACACTGACGCACCCACTTAATGATTTCTCTATGCCGCCCTGGCCACCAGAAACTTCGACCGATTGACTTTCTAGTTTCCGAATTCCCTGGATGACCCTCCAACCGAGACTCATGACATTCAGCAAACAAAGCTCTTCTCAAGGCTTTGGGCACAAACAATTTACCATACGGAGTGTTTGTTGGTGCAGCATTCTGGGCTTCTAGGATGCTATTCTCCAACTCAGAACACAATGCTGCCACCACCCCCCTCTCTGCAAGATAAATTCCTCCTGCTCAGTATTAACTGCTGGAGAGAAACTACGAGACAAAGCATCCGCTTTAACATTCTTTGTGCCAGGGATATATGTTACGGAGAACTGGAACCGGGCAAAAAACAGTGCCACCTAGCTTGATGGGCATTCAAACGTTTAGCAACATCCAGATATATCAGATTTTTATGATCAGTAAAAACCTGTATCGGATGTCTAGCCAAAATGTCGCCAATGCTCAAACACGAGCTTAATAGCCAGCAACTCTCAGTTCCCAACATCATAGTTGAGCTGAGTCTCCAAAAATTTTTTAGAATTGAAAGCACAGGGATGCACCCATCCTCTCCCTCCTGGGATAGAACTGCCCCCACCGCTAATGATGAGGCATCAACCTCTACCAGAAAAGGCTTGGTCTCATCTGTCTGGATAAAAACAGGAGCAGAGCTAAACCTCTCCTTGAGATGCTCAAAAGCCTTAACAGCCTCAGTGGACCATTGGACAGTATTAGAACCCTTCTTGGTGAGATCAGTTATGGGTTTAGCGATAACAGAAACATTCTTTATGAATTTTCTATAATAATTGGCAAACCCTAAAAATCTTACAATGGGGCGGGCGACCTATTCCTTGAGAATAGACCTACCGATGTTTCCTAGTCTAGACTTCAGCAAAGACCTGAAGGTGGGGGGAAGTGTATCCCTGAAAGATCTAGGGACTGGGAAAAAACACTGGTAACCTCCTAGCAGGGAAATAGAGGAACTGCAGAAACAAAAGGAAAAAACAAAAAGACTAAGCAAGCAGCACTAGAGTTCCCAGAACTGCACAAAGTATAACACAACAATCTATGAAAGCTCCTAGCCAGAACTCAAGCGGATTAACACTGATGTCCAGCAAGGACTGGGAGGCAGGTGCAGGGTAATAAAGGGTGATACAATCACCTGACCAACGACAAGCCCAGCACCCGGGGAAAAAGACCAGCAGCCAGAAAACCACAACAAGATGGCGGATGGTAAAACTAAATAGATTCTAACACTCTTCTTTGCCTTTGCTGGTTATTAAAAATGGGGAACCTCCCAAAAAATTTTCTGGGATCCCCCCAGCTGGGGCAGATATTAAAATGCAGTGTCCATGGATATTTGTCTTTCCCAGCCTAGTAAAACCAGCCCTCACCTGCCCCAGAAATGGCACACCCATTAGATGTTCCAATTCTAGCGCTTAGCTACGGCTCTTCTCGATTGCCCTTGCTCAGTGGCAATTGGTGTAATAGTTTTTGGGGTTGATATCAGCTGTGTAATGTCAGGGGGCATAAAGCCCAGTGGTTAGTAATGGAGAGGTGTCTATCAGACAACTTCATTACTAACTCCGTATTCAAAAATAAAAAGACATTTTATTTGAAAAAAGACTCCACTACACATTCTCTGGCTCACCCATTTATTATTAAAAAAGAATCCCTGCAGCTCCAACGTTCCTACGACATCCAGCGATTTTCTATTGCAACCTATGGATCGCCAGTCTGAGAACTATGCTCCATAGGCCACTCCTGGTCATATCTCACGACCAATGACATCAGTAACTCCGCCCTTCAACATGTGGTGATTTTAATTACAGCAGGTTCCTACCTACCCATAAATGCAGGCTTTACTGAGAGAGGTTTCCACATTCACCCAGGAATTCAGACATCAGCCTAAGAGAGGTATTGACATTGATACTTGGGACCCATCAGTTTTTGAGACCACCTTGACGTTGGTTGATGGGCAGGCATGAATTGGCCAAATTATGTGCAAAGCATCTCATTTTTTTTCCTTATATTTAGAAGCCATATTGCTATTCATATTTCATGTGTTTCATATTGACATGCTTTAGCACGATAGAGTGCAACTTCTTTTGTATATTGTATATGGAGGTAGCTGCTCCTGGTATGCACCTATTCACACTAGCTTGGATGTGCCAGTCAGTCTTTTGTTATTTATAGTGACATCAGTAATATCATCAGGCCATGAGACATGACAGGGAGTGACATGTGGAGCCTCGTTCTGGTTTTGTCTCAAGACCAATGACATCAGTAACATAATTGTCCGTGAGATATGACCGAGAGTGAACTATGGAACCTCATTCTGGTCATGTCTCTAGAATGATGATGTTAGTAACATCATCGCCCTTGAGACATGACCATGAGTGACCTATGGAGTGTCATTCTCACAACGGCGCTCCATAGGTTGCAGTAGAGAATCACTGAACAACATTGTGGGAAACACAAGGGATTATATCTGAGCTATGGGGATTCTTTTTTTTACTAATAATGGGCTAATCAGGGAATATGTCTGGGAGTCTTTATTCAAATACATTTTTTTCCTGCGTGTGTGTTTTTTTATTTTTAAATATGGAGTTAGTAATGGGGGTGTCTGATATATGCCTTTCCATTACTAACCCCTGGGCTTGTTGCTGACAGTACACAGCTGACATCAAATCCAAAAACTATTGAACCAATAATAGTGAATAACCTGAGGCTAAAACATATTTAGATGCAGGATAAATAAATTTTAGCATCCATCAGCGGCTAGTTCCCTGGATGTTTCCTTACTCTCATTTAGCACCCAATCTTTATTTCAAAAGACCCACAGATACAAAACCTTGATAAAGGCCCTGTTGGCCGAAACGTCGGTTATTGATCTGTGCGACCTTGGAATAAAATTTATTTATCCTGCATCGGAATATGTTTTAGGCTCATGTTATTCACTATTATTATGTTCCTTTTCCTGATGGCGCTGGCTTGCTTTTCCCATTGTTGCCTACTATTGAACCAATTGCCACCACACCAGGGCAACTGAGATGCTAACAATTGATGTGCCATTTCTGGGGTGGCCGAAGGCTGTTCTTATTAGGCTGAAAAGGGGCCAATATTCATAGACATTCCAGCCTATGTAAGCCCCTTGCTGTCTGCTTTGCTTTGGCTGGTTATTAAAAATAGCGGGGACCCAACATCATTTTTATTAGGGTCACCATCATTTTTAAAAACAAAGGCAAAGCAGAAAGCTGGGGGATGATATTAATAGGCTGGGAAGGTCCATGGATATTGGGCCCTTAACAGTATAATAAGGTCAGCTCACAGCTGTCTGCTTTACCTTGGCAGATTATTAAAACATTGGGGGCCCTACATTTATTTTTATTATTTATTTATTTTACACTGTACCTCACTCGAGCAGAATCCTGTCCTTATGCTAGTCAGAGCACAATGAAGTCGCCACTCGTGACATGGCTTAATACAAGCCGGGTCCCGTGTTGTGCAGGCCAATCATAGTGATGCCAATACTTGGCATGGCTCCAGAAGTGCCCACAGCCTAAAAGCTTGTCTGCACTGCAACCTTTCAACAAACTTTATACAGCACCAAACTAGAACAGTAAAATGGTCGTCTGGAGTTCAGCATTGCTGTATGAACCCTGAAATTTACAGTTTGGATTCACTCCTCCTCAGCAAAGAATAAAAATAAAAACGAAAGATAAGAAAAGTGTTGCCTCCCCATCAACTAAAGAATGTAAAACATTTAATGAAAAATAGAAAAAGAAAAAAGAATGAAACAGCAAAAAAATAAAAGAAACAGTAAAGAACAAAAGTGTTGCCTTGCCATCATCTGAAAAAAACCTGAATAACATATTAAACAGTGAAGAATAAAAATGTTACCTCTGTCAAATAAAAAAATGGAAATAGAAAAAAAATCAAACAGTTAATGTTAAAAAAAAATGAATAAATAGTCAAATTGTTGCCTACTTGTCACCTAAAAAAATAAAAATAGAAATAGACAAAACAATAAAGTAAGTTTTCTGAGCCACATAAAAAAGTAAATAGAAAACAATAAATAAACCAATAAGCAAAAAAATGTCATTGGTAATAATAAATGACACAGAAAAATGCTTTGAAAAAATGTCTCGAAAATAAAATTAAGTAAATAAAAAATTGAAATTTTAATAAGTGAAAAATTGTTGCTTCTGTCTAAAACAAAATAATCAAATGGAAAGACAATGCTGCTTCTGGGAAAAAAATAAATAAAATAAATACATTTTTAATGACATTACCCTCATTATGAAATGATAGCGCTTCTAATTGACTTCCATGTCTTCATATTATATTTTTCTTGTTACAACTCAACATTTTGTTGCCGAATTAGATTTTTTTGGGAGGATTGCTTCTTTTCAGTAATAGGATCCTATGGGCTCACACATCTTTTAATGGCAATATTTGTACTAAGTCATTAAATGGCATATTGTGTTACAGTCTGAGACAGCCAAATCACCCCGGTGAATTAAATATGCTTGCTGGTGCAATGCTGTCATAGTATTCAAATAATTACCCATATGTTCAGGAAAGTTTAAAATGCGCCTGTCATTCCCCTGCTAATTACAGATTGGAGCGCGGCTCGTTTTTCATTTGTCGGATAGTGTCAAACTTCTGGGACTTGATGAGCTGTTTACTCTGTGTTTTCAGAAGTTTTAGATTTGCATTGCTAATGTCGAAAAGGTGGAAAATGTATTGTCTTCATAGCCGCAAAATGCTTCTCATGTAAAGTGTCATCACCGTAGACTTGCAAGCTAATGTCTAGATTTTTACTGCTAGGTGCTAGCGTTTATCATCCACGTTCCAAACTGTTATATTAACGCGCCATAATAGTGATAACATTTTCTTTGCCAAAATCACTAAAAAAAGGTGTAAAGAGGAAAGAGGTGATAAGAGGAGAGTCGATTTAAACATGTTTAAGGCCTTTTTCAGAGACAGTAAATTCTTTTAATGCTATCCAACTTTTGTATTACTTGTATAAATCTAAAATCAAAAATGGTGCATCTCTGCAAATAAGATTTTGCAACATCGTGTGAAACGCGTTGGCCGATAGGACTTGGTCTGTAACACTCATGCTGCAGTTCGTTCGTCTTAGACTCTTTACCTTTAGGGATGGGTGAACTCGAACGGTAAAGTTCGGGTCTGTACCGAACACCTAGTGTAGAGTACCGGACCCAGAACATGGACTTTTTACTGTATGTCCGCATTCCGGTTTTGGTTCACCAGACTAGTAAAGCTTGTTGAAAGACTGCAGTGCAGCAAATCAACAAGCTTTTCGACTGTGGCCACTTCCGGAGCTATCACAGCCATGCCAAGTGTTGGAAGGACTGTCATTGGCCGGCGCATCACATGTACCAGACTGTATAAAGGCCGGATCACGAGTGCAGCCACCATTCTGCTTTCATTAATGTAGGGACAGGATGCAACCATACCGAGGGATATATTGTAACTGCGCACTCTGCAAAAAACTGCTGTGTGTACTCTCTGCAACCCATATCTGTGGGAGTACTGTGCCAAAAGCCACTGTGTGTACTCTGCAACCTATATCTTTGGAAGTACTGTGCCGATAAGCAGCTTCACAGTGGTTACGGAAAGTATTCAGACCCCTTTACATTTTTCACTTTGTTTCATTACAACCATTTGGTAAATTCAAAAAAGTTTTTTTTTTCTTATTAATGTACACTCTGCACCTCATCTTGACTGAAAAAGCAAAAAAGAAAAAATGAAATATCTCATGGTCATAAGTATTCAGACCTTTGCTCAGTTTTGAGTAGAAGCACCTTTTGAGCTAGTACAGCCATGAGTCTTCTTGGGAATGATGCAGCAAGTTTTTCACACCTGGATTTGGAGATCTTCTACCATTCTTCCTTGCAGATTCTCTTCAGTTTCGTCAAGTTGGATGGTGAACGTTGGTGGACAGCCATTTTCAGGTCTCTCCAAAGATGCTCAATTGGGTTTAGGTCAGGGCTCTGGCTGGGCCAGTCAGGAATGGTCACAGAGCTGTTCTGAAGCCACTCCTTTGTTATTTTAGCTGTGGTCTTAGAGTCATTGTCTTGTTGGAAGGTGAACCTTTGGCCAAGTCTGAGGTCCAGAGCACTCTGGAAGAGGTTTTCATCCTGGATATCTCTGTACCTGGCCGCAATAATGTTTCCTTCAATTGCAACCAGTCTCCTGTCCCTGCAGCTGAATAACACCCCCATGGCATGATGCTGCCACCACCATGTTTCACTGTTGGGATTGTATTGGGCAGATGATGAGCAGTGCCTGGTTTTCTCCACAAATACCGCTTAGAATTATCACCAAAAATTTCTATCTTTGTCTCATCAGACCAGAGAACCTTACTTCTCATAATCTGAGAGTCCTTCATGTGTATTTTTAGCAAACTCTATGCTGGCTTTCATGTGTCTGGCACTGAGGAGAGGCTTCCGTCGGGCCACTCTGCCATAAAGGCCCGACTGGTGGAGGGCTGCAGTGATAGTTGACTTTGTGGAATTTTCTCCCATCTCCCTACTGCATCTGTGGAGCTCAGCCACAGTGATCTTGGGGTTCTTCTTTACCTCTCTCACCAAGGCTCTTCACCACGATTGCTCAGTTTGTCTGGATGGCTAGGTGTAGAAAGACTTCTGGTGGTCCCAAACTTCTTCCATTTAAGGATTATGGAGGCCACTGTGCTCTTAGGAACCTTGAGTACTGCAGAAATTCTTTTGTAACCTTGGCCAGATCTGTGCCTTGCCACAATTCTGTCTCTGAGCTCCTTGGCCAGTTCCTTTGACCTCATGATTCTCATTTGGTCTGACATGCACTGTGAGCTGTGAGGTCTTATATAGACAGGTGTGTGCCTTTACAAATCAAGTCCTATCGGTTTAATTAAACACAGCTGGACTCCAATGAAGGAGTAGAACCATCTCAAGGAGGATCACAAGGAAATGGACAGCATGAGACTTAAATATGAGTGTCTGAGCAAAGGGTCTGAATTCTTCTGACCATGTGATATTTCAGTTTTTCTTTTTTAATAAATTTGCAAAAATTTCTACATTTCTGTTTTTTTTCAGTCAAGATGGGGTGCAGAATGTACATTAATGAGAAAAAAATGAACTGTTTTGAATTTACCAAATGGCTGCAACGAAACAAAGAGTGAAAATTTTAAAGGGGTCTAAATACTTTCCGTACTCACTGTATGTACTCTGCATACCCCAGCTGTGGAAGTACTGTTCCATTAAGCCGCTGTGTACTCTGCACCCCAAATGCGGGTGTGCCTGTGTACTGTGCCTTTAAGCACTTATATGTACTCTGCACCCCCACCTGTCTGAGTAGTTTTCCTTTAAGTCGCTGTGTGTTTTCTAGTAGTATGGGAAATAAATAAATAGCATCAGCCATCTCATTGCAATTTGTAGGCCAAATAAATAAATTTTCAAGATCGGTGTGTGTTTCCTGGTAGTCTCAGAAGTAAATTATTGGCATCAGCCATTTCATTGCCATTTTTAGGCCAAAAAAAAATTTATGAACCGGTGTGTGTTTTCTAGCAGTCTGGGAAATGAATAATTTGCATCAGGAGTCTTGTTGCTATTTCTAGGCAAAAGAAATACATTTTCTGGACCGGTGTGTGTTTTTTAGTAATCTGTGAATTAAATAATTGGCATCAGCCAGATCGTTGCCATATGTAGGCCAAATAAATATTTTTTCTGGACCAGTGTGTGTTTTCTAGTAGTCTGGGAAATAAATAGTTGGCATTATTAGTAAAGAATAAAAATAAAAAAGAAACACTAAAAAATAAAATTGCTGCTTCTCCATCACCTAAAGAAAAAAAATTAAATGAAAAATAGAGATAGAAAAAAAGAAACAGTAAAGAATAAATAAAAAGGAACAAAAGTGTTGCCTCCCTGTCAATAAAAACATAATAATGAAAAGCAGAAATAGAAAAAAAATAACAGTAAAGAATAAAAATAAAAATTAAAGAATAAAAATGTTGACTCCCCATCACCTAAAAAAATAGATTAAAAGTGTTGGTTCCCCGTCACCTAAAGGAAAAAAATAGATACCTTATTTTTTGGATTATAAGACGCACTTTTTCTTCCAAAAATTTTGGTGGGAAAATGGGGGTGCATCTTATAATACAGATATACCTTACCGGCAGCGGTGGAGCAGGGTCCCCGGGTCATAGAATCACAGAATGGTAGAGTTGGAAGGGACCTCCTGGGTCATCTGGTCCAACCCCTGCTTAAAGCAGGATTCACTAAATCATCCCAGACAGATGTCTGTCCAGCCTCTGTTTGAAGACTTCTATTGAAGGAGAACTCACCACCTCTTGTGGCAGCCTGTTCTACTCACTGATCACTCTAACTGTCACAAAGTTTTTTCTAATATCTAATCTGTGTCTCCTCCCATTCAGTTTCATCCCATTGCTTCTAGTCTTTCCTTGTGTAAATGAGAATAAAGATGATCCTTCTACAATGTGACAGCCCTTGAGATATTTGTAGACAGCTATTAAGTCTCCTCTCAGTCTTCTTTTTTGCAAGCTAAACATTCCCAAATCCTGTAACAGTTACTCATAGGACATGGTTTGCTGACCGGACACCATTCCGGTCGCTCTTCTCTGAACTTGCTCCAGTTTGTTGATGTCTTTTTTAAAATGTGGTGCCCAAAACTGGACACAGTATTTCAGATGAGGTCTGACCAAAGAGGAGTAGAGGGCAATAATGTCTTCATGTGAACTAGACTGTATGCTTCTGTTAATACATCCCAGAATTGTATTTGCCTTTTTTGCTGCTGCATCACACTGTTGACTCATGTTCAGTCTGTGATCTGTTAGTATACCCAAGTCTTTTTCACATGTGCTGTTGTTTAGCCCTATTCCTCCTGTTCTGTATACGCTTTTTTCATTTTTATTGCCCAGATGTATAACTTTGCATTTTTCCCTGTTAAAAACCATTCTGCTAGTTGCTGCCCACTGCTCCAGTTTATTTATATCTTTTTGAATCCTCTCTCTCTCTTCTCTAGTATTAGCTACCCCTCCTAGCTTTGTGTCATCAGCAAATTTAATCAGTTTAACCTCAATTCCTTCATTTAAATCATTGATAAAGATGTTGAACAATACAGGGCCCAAGGCAAAGGTCTGTGGTACCCCACTTGATACATTCTTTCAACTGGATGTGCAGCCATTTACTACCACTCTTTGGGTCCTATCACTAAGCCAGTTATGAATCCACCTAACAGTTGCCTTGTCTGTTATGTTTTGGTAGCTGAGGAGAGCAGGCAAAAACGGCAATACACCAGAGAGGTTGGAATCTACTGGATTGCAGTACCCTAACTAACCACCACAACTAAAGGCAGCCGTGGAGCGTTCCTAAGTTGGTCCTAGACGCCTCGTCACAGCCTGAGAGGTTAACTACACCTAAAGATAGAAAGAGGAAAGCTATCTGCCCCGGAGCAGATCCCCAAAGAACATAGGAAGCCCCCAAACATGTAATGGCGGTTAGACAAGAGGAAATACAGACACAGACAGAAAATAGTATGAGCAAACGTTGGGGCCCAAACTGCCTAGACAGAAAAAGGATAGGAAGGATACTTACTGCAATCCAAAAAACCCTAAAAAAAAACAACGCTGCTAATTGCAAAAACACCTGAGATAACACGACCTCTACCACCTAAATTAGTTCTCTTGGGTAACAAAACCAAGCCGCAGCCACTGAAAAAACTGGAAAAGGCAAATGAACAAATAACAGTGGCTCCAGAGGAACTGAGAGGAGCCCAAGCCCCCAGAGAGGGGGACCTGGCTAACTTCACAGAAATGCAGAGAAATATGCAAATGGTAAGCACAAAAACAAAAAACAGAAAATATCTTATCTGAGAGCAGGAGAAGAGGCAAGACTCAGCAAGCTTCCAAGAGAACCAGGAAACAACGTTGAGACAAGAACAATTGATCACCGGCAACCATGATGGGAGGGAACCTCCCTTATATAAGACCAGTCTGTGATTCCTGATTGCCATCCTCATTGAATGGTTCAGTACCACCAGAGGGAGCTTCTGCTCAGAATTAATTTCTAAAACATTCACAACACTTGTCCATTCCATACATTTTTTCAAGAAGGATTGTGTGAGATACTTTGTCAAATGCTTTGCTGAAGTCAAGATACACTATATCCACAGCATTTCCCTGATCCGCCCAGTCAGTGATTCTGTCATAGAAGGAAATTAAATTAGTCTGACATGACTTATTAGTTACAAACCCATGCTGACTCTGGTTAAGCACTTCATTCTTGTCCAGGTACTTACATACATGTTGTTTAATAATTTGTTCAAAGATCTTGCCTGGTATAGATGTCAGACTCACCGGCCTATAGTTCCCTGGGTCCACCTTCTTCCCCTTTTTGAAAATAGGAGCAACATTTGCTGGAGGAGTCAAGAGTAGAGTGTTGCTGCAGGCTTCAGGCTGGGATGAGGAGGTGTTCCGATGTGCACCGCTGCGGGTGTTTGGTGGTGCGGGGCTCTGCCAACATTTTGTGAAAGCCCAGAGTTCCCGCACTTACATACATGGTTTACTGTGTTGGGGTCTCCGGGAAAATTGCTGCCGGGGTATGCGCAGATAAAGATCTCAGCACCAAGATCTCGGGAGATGAGATCTCGCAGTGCAGGGGAAGCGGCGCCTGAACACAATGTGGTGGCCACCAGTGAGTTGCCAGAGCTGACAGTTCTGAGAGCAGTGGGACCACCGCTGGAGGGTGTGTGGAGCCAAAGGAACAGTGGGGACTCTTCCTCCTCCAGCGGATCCTCGTCCCACACATACATTATGGTGCAATGTCCGCATGCGGCCCATTACAGTAACGCGGCCCCTTTAAGAAAAATGTGTGAGTTGTGTCGGTTGCACCTGTGAAGAGTACCAGGGACTGTTCCATGTCCCAGAGAGGGCAGTGAGCCATGCACTGTGCCAAGGGACTGAGGTGTCAGGAGTGGCCATCTTGGTCACTGAGTAAGGATGGTGTTCGTCTGTTTTTCCCCCTCCTCCAAGTTCATTTGCTCATGTTTGCACTCCCTTGCTGGATCATGGGCCTGAAAACCCTATGAGGGTTAACTGACTGTGCGTGCGGCTGTTACAAGGACAGTATTCTCTTAACCTGGAACTGTGTCCCTTTTTACCTTGGACTAGCCCGTTAAGCACAGCGTACACATTTGCTGCTAGCCCATGATCTGTTCAAATGAGAGAGGGGGAGAACTTGATCAGGAGGACCCACGGACCAAGACGAGTCAAGACTTTAGGATAAGTTGGCCATCGGGCCAGTATAACTGTTTTACTGGTCCCAGGAGCAAGGGAACCAGGGTCAGGCGGACCTGCTTTGAGTAAGAGACTGAGACTCTTTTATTCACCATGACTGAAGTTTGAACCCTGATGATTTATCTGTATTGTTTTACCCATACAGAGGTCGTTATGGTCGTGGACGACCATGTTTTAGGGGGAGGGGTGTAAGGAGGTGGCAGAGACTCTCATCTGCCTCCCCTCTCTCCTTCCTGGTATGTGATCATTTATGTGTGTTGTACTGTAATGTTTGCTATGTATGTTAATGTATGTGCTGTGTTTGCCTCATTTTAATGTGTTGCCATTGTACCATGTAATATATATGTTAGCTTAGGGATAGTAGATAGTTAATTCAGGAGGCTGGCCCAGCAGCCTCAAAGCAGACAGGAAGTCCCTGTCTGCAGTTCAGAGCCCGGGCAGGCGTGCCCGTTGCAGGACATGCTCCGTTGTTGGGAACTTGCCATGCTCCTGGAGGTTACAGAGCTGCCAGGGGACTATCGGGCAGCGGGCACCAGGACTGAGTGAGTGCCCCACAAGAGATTTGCAGCTCCTGGGATCTATCTGGGAGTTACTGCCTGTGTTGCTGCAGCCGTTTGCTGAAGGAGCCACCCCAGTGACCAGGAACAGCGCACGAATTGTATGTTACTCTACATCACCTTTATTAAAAAAAAACTGTTGCCACTGTTGGGCCCTATATGTGACGTGTGGTGCATCCGTTTCAGCATGGAGAGGATCCAGATGTCTGAGGTAACCCACTATGACACGGGGCTGGGACCAGAACTGCTTATTCATATGCAAGAGGTTGGGGTGTGGACTGACTGTGCCTTAGTGGACTCGCCCACGACTACCACCCTGTGCCACCTTGTTACATTGGCACATTCAGATTCGTGATCGGATACACAAGCAAAATTTTATAAAATCGGAAAAAATCAGTAACATTTGGTAAAAAGTGCAGGAAATATTTGCGTTGCCACTAAAGTATTTTGAGTTCCTTGGCTAGAATAATGGCGGTGTATGATGAGCGTGGGGCATGTGTTTGATGAGTGGAGGGGGTTGGCAGAGCTCAGAGGAGCGGCATGCTTGTAAACTTTTTTTTTCTAACTTTATGTGTGCACATTTTGGCTAACCAATCAGGGTGCAGGAAGCATCCACAATGTTCTGACACCACGGCTTGTGTCATTGGCTTCTGAAATCACATGTCCCTCTCCATATAATGAGTAAACATCTTGTTTTAGCACCATTTTGATAATGTAACAGCGCAGAGAGGCTGCTCCTGTCGCTGAGACTGTTTGCTTATAGATTTTAGCTAGTTAGTTTAGATAGATATTGTCCTGTGTGGCTGTGAAATTGACCTTCCAGCAGATTTTTTTTTGTCCCATTACTGAGGTCCACAGACAAAGACAATTATCTTCATAACCCAATGGTATAGTGAGGGGTGTTTTGAAACATGTAAGATATTTAGGCAAGAATTTGGTAAAATCAGAATCACAATGTGTGAAAACTAAAATGCGGACGCAGACTTAATACATCTAATGTGGAATTGCCCACATCTTCAGAGATATTGCAGACGTCATAGATCTTATAAACTTGGTGTATGATTGTCAGATTCTTTGAGAACCCTTACGGTAATTTCTGTTCTTGGCTACGCGGCTGAAATTCCTGTGAGTAAAAATCACCGACTGGCCATTGCATGTATACTATATCAGACTCGGAGAAATATACAGTCATGGACAAAAGTTTTGAGAATGACACAAATATTAATTTTTACAAAGTCTACTGCATCACTTTTTCTAATGGCAATTTGCATATACTCCAGAATGTTATAAAGAGTGATCAGCTTAACAGCAATTACTTGCAAAGTCAATATTTGGCTAGAAAATGAACTTTATCCCCCAAAACACATTTCAACATCATTGCAGCCCTGCCTTAAAAGGACCAGCTAACCTCTTTTCAGTGATTGCTCCATTAACACAGGTGTGGGTGTTGATGAGGACATGGCTGGAGATCAATCTGTCATGATTAAGTAAGAATGAGACCACTGGACACTTTAAAAGGAGGCTGGTGCTTGGCATCATTGTTTCTCTTCTGTTAACCATGGTTATCTCTAAAGAAACACGTGCAGTCATCATTGCAATGCACAAAAATGGCCTAACAGGGAAGAGTATCGCAGCTAGAAAGATTGCACCTCAGTCAACAATCTATCGCATCATTAAGAACTTCAAGGAGAGAGGTTCCATTGTTGCCAAAAAGGCTTCAGGCGCCCAAGAAAGACCAGCAAGCGCCAGGACCGTCTCTTAAAAGTGTTTCAGCTGCGGGATCGGGCTACCAGCAGTGCAGTGCTTGCTCAGGAATGGCAGCAGGCAGGTGTGAGTGCATCTGCACGCACTGTGAGGCGGAGACTCTTGGAGCAAGGCCTGGTCTCAAGGAGGGCAGCAAAGAAGTCACTTCTCTCCAGAAAAAACATCATGGACAGACTGATATTCTGCAAAAGGTACAGGCAATGGACTGCTGAAGACTGGGTAAAGTTATTTTCTCTGATGAATCCCCTTTTCGATTGTTTGGGACATCAGGAAAACGCCTCATTCGGGGAAGACAAGGTGAGCGCTACCACCAGTCTTGTCTCATGCCAACTGTTAAGCATCCTGAAACCATTCATGTGTGGGGTTGCTTCTCAGCCAAGGGAATCGGCTCTCTCACAGTCTTGCCTAAAAACACATCCATGAATAAAGAATGGTACCAGAATGTCCTCCAAGAGCAACTTCTCCCAACCCTCCAAGAGCAGTTTGGCGATCAACAATGCCTTTTCCAGCATGATGGAGCACCTTGCCATAAAGCAAAGGTGATAACTAAATGGCTCAGGGAACAAAACATAGAGATTTTGGGTCCATGGCCTGGAAACTCCCCAGATCTTAATCCCATTGAGAACTTGTGGTCAATCATCAAGAGACGGGTGGACAAACAAAAACCTAAAAATTCTGACAAAATGAAAGCATTGATTGTGCAAGAATGGACTGCTATCAGTCAGGATTTGGTGCAGAAGTTGATTGAGAGCATGCCAGGGAGAATTGCAGAGGTCCTGAAGAAGAAGGGTCAACACTGCAAATATTGACTTGCTGCATTAACTCATTCTAACTGTCAATATAAGCTTTTGTTACTCATATGTTTGCAGTTATATTTCTGTCTGTGATAAAAACATCTGTCAAACACACATAAAAACCAGAGGGCAGCAGATCATGTGAAAATATAATATTTGTGTCATTCTCAAAACTTTTGGCCATGACTGTAGCTTCATGCTGGAAATTTGAAGATATTTGGGCACCCTAGCTGGATAGACGAAACTTGCACCCCCGACATTAACATGGTCTAGAGCACTCTTACAAATGTTTTGAACTATGAGCAGATAAGGTGATTAATATATCTTTTCAAAAACATATGGTACCATACGTTCCCTTACTGTTATTATGCTATGTTGTTTTATGTATTCTCCAATGTTTATACAGATATATTTGTAGTCTTTTATCAACAGCAGCATTTGGACGTTGGGGTGGTAAGGGGAAGTAGGGGGGATAATGTGTGTGGGGTTTAATTGTATGGTATTTTTTAAAATGTTTATTAAAAATGATGACTAAAAACAAAAGAATGTTCACATGACGGCAGACACAACTGTATGGACTTTCCCATAATGCCTTGCAGCTTTCACATCAAATGGTATAGCACAGTCAATCAGGAGGGACTGTCAGAACCTGTATAAAAGCTGTGACAGGGAATGCAGCAGCCGTTTTAGGGAAATTTTATAATAGCGAGAAAATGTCAGAGTTCACAACAGAGATAATCCTAAACACTTGCAAATACTCCAATAGGTAATGTGTTGTACAACTGCAGCACTGAAGAAGATGGGAGTATGGTAGTATGAAAATAATATACAGATTCATATGATGGGGGAGATGGAGATAGGAAAGGTGCCAGCAGCATTGCCAGACTCAGTTTGATTGATCAAGGATATGGTATAGCTGCCTGGCCTTTGTTCTGCTGCATTCTAATTACAATTGTACATTCTTTCCCATCATTTTTAATGCATGAGAAAGCAGAAGCAAGGCAGAACAGTTAAAGACATGTGGTTCCTTCTCGCAACTGACTATACCGAGTTTTTGCATTTCCTGTGCAATCCTTTTTCTGAAAGGGGACATAATTGTTTAACAAAATATATAGAAAAGAAAATTCACCAAAATCCAGACATTTAACTGCGACGGTCTACCTCACAAACAGTTTACTCATTTGTTTTACTAGTCAAATTTTACATCCTTACTTCCCTTAACAATACAATACCTTGTTGCGGATGCTATCTTTTTTGATGTGCACCTACATATCATTTTTTACTACTCCATTTTTGGGAGCCGGTTGAATTTTGTTAAATAGAAAATAAAATGAAACAGACATGAACAGTTAAATGTAAGCATTTTTTTCTTCAGTACATCTGTCTTACTAGTCCAATTTAACAACTGTATACATCACACCTTTTTCTCGGTCTGTTAACACATTTTGTTTTCTGTATGTGTATCTAAACACCTAGCATTTCTTGTTATGTATTTTTTATCAAGGGTTGAATAATTGGGGTTGAAAGGTTTGTCAAATGCTGCAGTAAGTAGTGTTGCATAAAATGTATGTATCACAGTTCCACCCCTCAGTGTGTCTGGGATACAGTTATTGATAGCTCAGCCATCCAATCTGGTAATTGGGCGTGCTGAAGCTGTTGGTGCTTTGATTGACATCTCAGTCATCCAGTCTGGCACAGGGATGTGCTGAGCTGTCAGTGTGTCGATTGACAGCTCAACTATCCAATCTGGGAGGCGCTGGCTGTCTCCAAGTGTTCATTATCCCAGGTGATTGCCATGCTACTTAACTGAGCTGTTTCTCCTCTGCCAGACTTACATTCAGCTAAGTGTGGTTTGTTCCTCTGTGCCGTACGTTCTGTATGTTGATCTTTCATTGCCAGACCTTTGACCTCATTCTGACCATCCATCTGTTTAACCCCTTCTGCTCTGATCTGCTGTCCTCCTGGTATTCTGACCTCTGAACGTTACCTGACTATGCTTTTGTCTCTTCCTTCTGTTTATGACGTACCCTCCTGGCTTCTGACCTTAGACTCCTTGACTATCCTGACTCATGGCTTGGCTGTGAGAAGTGACTAGAGTCACAGTATGGTAAAAGAAAAAGCAGTAATGGTAATAGGTTGTGTAAAATACAAAAAAAAAGTCCCATACAAAAATTATTAATGTGGGAATTGCTAGCAGCAGAAACTCTACCACCACTGGCACCATCATTAGTGCTAATGACCTTCTTTACCTCTAGCAAGCATATTAATGGGGCAGCTGAAGATGCTGTTATGAAATTACTGTCACATCATTTGTCTCAGTCAAAGCAAGATGATGTTATCTCTGACAACGACACCGTCAGTTTCAGTTTGTGTTTTGCATAAAATGATCTGCCTGATCACAAGTAACTAAAAGATATAATTGTTGGCTCGTTTTATTTTTTATTTAAAAAAAAAAAAAAAGATAACTCTGTCAGTTTCCTGTGTTATTAAATGGGCTGGTGGATACTACTAAGTTACCATCAGTTTCTATGAGAGGTAACTTTGACATTTCTTAGGCCGTGTTTGTGTTAAAGAGCTTAAAAGCAGTTGGATACAGTACTAGGAGATCTCAAAATGTTACATACGTCTTTTCAAGGCAATTGGAGAGTTTTAGTGTTGCTACTCACATCAAATCAATTTGCTGCCATGAAAATTTTTGGCGAAGTTAGTAAAACCTGGCAAATTCATATTTTTAAAAGATTCAATCACCTTTAGAGGTATGGGAGTGATTTTTGGTGGGAAGCCACAGGTTATCGTACTCCCTCCTTAGACAGCTGTAAATGTGCATAAAATGTAGTGTGATTTAAAAAAAAGTAAAATAAAGCTTAACCCCTTAAGGACAGAGCCATTTTGCAGCTTAATGACCGGGCCAATTTTTACAATTCTGACCACTGTCACTTTATGAGGTTATAACTCTGGAACGCTTTAACGAATCCCGCTGATTCTGAGATTGTTTTTTCGTGACATATTGTACTTCACGTTAGTGGTAAAATTTCTTTGATATGACTTGTGTTTATTTATGAAAAAAACGGAAATATGGCGAAAATTTTGAAAATTTAACAATTTTCAAACTTTAAATTTTTATGCCCTTAAATCAGAGAGATATGTCACACAAATTTCTTAATAAATAACATTTCCCACATGTCTGCTTTACATCAGCACAATTTTGGGACCAAAATTTTTTTTTGTTACGAAGTTATAAGGGTTAAAAGTTGACCAGCGATTTCTCATTTTTACAACACCATTTTTTTTTAGGGACCACATCACATTTGAAGTCACTTTGAGGGGTCTATATGATAGAAAATACCCAAAAGTGACACCATTCTAAAAACTGCACCCCTCAAGGTGCTCAAAACCACATTCAAGAAGTTTATTAACCCTTCAAGTGCTTCACAGGAGCTGAAGCAATGTGGAAGGAAAAAATTGACATTTAACTTTTTTTGCAAAAGCTTTACTTCGGAACCAAGTTTTTTTATTTTCACAAGTGTTAAAAGAAAAAATGAACTACAAAATTTGTTGTGCAATTTCTTCTGAATACTTCGATACCCCATATGTGGGGGTAAACCACTTTTTGGGCGCGTGGCAGAGGTCGCAAGGGAAGGAGCGCCGTTTGACTTTTTCAACGCAGAATTGGCTGAATGCCATGTCGCGTTTAGATAGCCCCTGATGTGCCTAAACAGTGGAAACACCCCACAAGTGACCCCATTTTGGATACAAGACCCCTTAAGGAACTTATCTAGATGTGTGGTGAGAACTTTGAACCTCCAAGTGCTTCACACAAGTTTATAACCTAGAGCCGTGAAAAAAAAAAAAATTTTTTTTTCCACAAAAATGATCTTTTCACCCCAATTTTTAATTTCCCAAGGGTAATAAGACCGCAAAAGTTTTTGTGCAATTTGTCCTGAGCATGCTGATACCCCATATGTGGGGGTAAACCACTTTTTGGGCGCACGCAGAGGTCGCAAGGGAAGGAGCGCTGTTTGACTTTTTCAACGCAGAATTGGCTGGATGCCATGTCGCGTTTAGAGAGCCCCTGATGTGCCTAAACAGTGGAAACCCCCAACAAGTGACCCCATTTTGGAAACTAGACCCCCTAAGGAACTTATCTAGATGTGTGGTGAGCACTTTGAACCTCCAAGTGATTCACACAAGTTTATAACGTAGAGCCGTGAAAATAAAAAATCATATTTTTTCCACAAAAATGATCTTTTCACCCCAATTTTTATTTTCCCAAGGGTAACAAGACCCCAAAAGTTTTTGTGCAATTTGTCCTGAGCATGCCGATACCCCATATGTTGGGGTAAACCACTTTTTGGGCGCACGGCAGAGGTCGCAAGGGAAGGAGCTCCGTTTGACTTTTTCAACGCGGAATTGGCTGGACGCCATGTCGCATTTGTAGAGGCCCTGATGTGTCTAAACAGTGGAAACCCCCCACAAGTGACCCCATTTTGGAAACTAGACCCCCTAAGGAACTTATCTAGATGTGTGGTGAGCACTTTGAAGCCCCAAGTGCTTCACAGAAGTTTATAACGCCCGGGCGTGAAAATAAAAAATCATATTTTTTCCACAAACCTGATCGTTTAGTCCCCAATTTTTATTTTCACAAGGGTAACAGGAGAAATTGGACAACAAAAGTTGTTGTACAATTTGTCCTGAGTATGCTGATACCCCATATATGGGGGGGACCACTGTTTGGGCGCACGGCAGGGCTTGGAATGGAAGCAGCACCGTTTGACTTTTTCAAACCAAAATTGGCTGGAATTGAGATTGGACACCATGTCGCGTTTGGAGAGCCCCTGATGCGCCTAAACAGTGGAAACCCCCCACAAGTAACACCATTTTGGAAACTAGACCACCTATGGAACTTATCTAGATCCGCTGTGAGCACTTTGAACCCCCAAGTGTTTCACAAAAGTTTATAATGCCTGGGTGTGAAAAAAAAAAAAAAAAATTTTCCACAAAAATGATTTTTTAGTCCCAAATTTTTTGATTTTTCACAAGGAAATTGGACCCCAAAAGTTGTTGTCCAATTTGTCCTGAGTACGCTGGTACCAAATATGTGGGGGGGGGGAAACTGTTTTGGCGCACAGCAGGGCTTGGAAAGGAAGTAATAACGTTTTGGAATGCAGACGTTGGTGGGGGTCATGTTCCGTTTGCAGTGCCCCAGATGAGCCTAAACAGTGGAAAACCCCACAAGTGACCCCATTTTGGAAACTAGACCCCATAAGGAACTTATCTAGATCTGTGGTGAGCACTTTGAACCTCCAAGTGTTTCACAAAAGTTTATAATGCCTGGGTGTGAAAAAAAAAAAATCAATTTTCCACAAAAATGATTTTTTAGTCCCAAATTTTTGATTTTTCACAAGGAAATTGGACCCCAAAAGTTGTTGTCCAATTTGTCCTGAGTACGCTGATACCAAATATGTGGGGGGGGGAACTGTTTTGGCGCACAGCAGGGCTTGGAAAGGAAGTAATAACGTTTTGGAATGCAGACGTTGGTGGGGGTCATGTTCCGTTTGCAGTGCCCCAGATGAGCCTAAACAGTGGAAACCCCCACAAGTGACCCCATTTTGGAAACTAGACCCCTTAAGGAGCTTATCTAGATGTGTGGTGAGCACTTTGAACCCCCTAGTGCTTCACAGAAATTTATAAACGCAGAGACGTGAAAATGAAAAATCATTTTTTTTCTCAAAAATGATTTTTTTAGCCAGCTATTTTTTATTTTCCCAAGGGTAATCGGAGAAATTAGAACCCCAAAATTGGTGTGCAATTTGTCCTGAGTACGCTGATACCCCATATGTTGGGGTAAACCACTGTTTGGCGCACGGCAGGGCTCGGAAGGGAGGGAGCGCCATTTGACTTTTTGAACGCCACATCGTATTTGGAGACCCCCTGATGTGCCTAAATAGTGGAAATCCCTCAATTCTAGCTCCAACCCTAATCCCAACACACCCTAACCCTAATCCCAACCCTAATCCCAACCCTAATTCCAACCCTAATTGTAACCCTAACCTTAATTATAACCTTAATTATAACCCTAACCCTAATTGTAACCCTAACCCTAATTCTAACCCTAATTATAACCCTAACCCTAAGGCTAGGTTCATTTTGCGTTTTACCAGCCCGTTCAACACATAGCGTTTACGGGCTGGTAATGGTATAGCATAACGCGATCGCATTATGCTATACCCGCTAGCGCAGAGGAATCAGCAGATGATTCATCTGCGCTAGCGGTGACGGAGCCCAAACGCTGCAGCCCGCGTCCGAGGCTCCGTCACTGAATGATGGCACGTCGCAAACGCATGCCGCTTTACGGCATGCGTCGCGATGCGCCCTCAAATGGGGGTGAATGGCAGCGTTAACGGACTGCGTTACACCGCGTTATACCGCGGTGTAACGCAGTCCGTCTAACGGACTGCCATAACGCAGTATGAACCCAGCCTAACCCTAACGCTAATTATAACCCTTACCCTAAAGCTGCTTTCACACTTCCAGCGGGCGCCTGTCGGCGCCCCTGGCATTTTGCCGCAGCGCCGCATCAGAAAACCTGATGCGCCGCCGGCGGCCGCATGCGGTTTTTTGCCGGATGGTTTCTGATGCCCGGAGACATCAGAAACCATCCGGCAAAAACAAAAAACGTTACATGCAGCGTTTTGTCCGGCCGCCGCAATGTACATTTGCGCCGTATCCGGACAAAACTGGATGCAACGCATTGACATGCGGCGCCATCCGGCGCTAATGCAAGTCAATGCAAAAAAACGCATGCGGCGCATCAGATTTTCTGATGCGGCGCTGCGGCTAAATGCCGGGGGCGCCGTCAGGCGCACACCGGATGTGTGAAACCAGCCTAATGCTAACCCTAACCCTAATTATAACCTTAACCCTAATTATAACCCTAACCCTAATTATAACCCTAACCCTAACAGAAAAATGAAAATAAATATAATTTCTACTTTTTATTATATGTCCCTAACTAAGGGGGTGATAAATGGGGGGTTATGTACTGTTTTTTTTATTTTGATCACTGTGATAGTTTATCACAGTGATTAAAATGTACTTTTATGAGAATGAATGAAAAAAAATTTGAATCTGCCGCCAAAGCAGATCGGCGGGCGCACTGCGCATGCGCCCGCCATTTTTGTTTTGCAGGGAGAAGAAGCCGGGATCCTGGGGCCTGCGGGAGGACGGAGGACACCGGTAAGTATACGGGGGGGCGATCGGGGGACTGGGGGACCTTCATCTTCTCCCCTCTGATGTGCGATCACATCAGAGGGGAGAGAAATCATTTTTTTTTTTTTTGCGATCGCGGCTATGCTTGCATAGCCGCGATCGCAACACCGGGATCGGTGAATACCGACCCGGAACATGTTCTCTGGGGTCTCGGCTACCCCTGGTAGCCGAGACCCCAGAGAATATTTGCACATCCCCCCACCAGCACAGCGGCACATAGCGGCGGGCGCACTGGGCATGCGCCCGCCATTGTCTTAACGGCGCCGGCACCGGGGGACACCGGAGGGTCCGGGGGCCACATGGATCTTATTGGGGGCCACATGGGGGTCCTGGGGACCCTTTTTCTCTGTCCTCTGATGTCCGATGACATCAGAGGACAGAGAAATTAAATGGCACAACTTTTTTTTTTTTTTTGTTGCGGTCGCCGTTATAGGGTTAATAACGGCGATCGCAACATCGGTGTCGGTAAAAACCGACCCGATTCATGTTCTCTGGGGTCTCGGCTACCCCGGTAGCCGAGACCCCGGAGAAAATGCCCTCTGGGGGGCGCTATTCACGTTTTCCACAGCGCCGTTAATTAACGGCGCTGTGGTTTAAGTACCCTTAATGACCGCCGTTAAAAGGCGTATCGGCGGTCGTTAAGGGGTTAAGAAACTTTTAGAAATATCAAGACACACAAAAAAATGTACATACTTTATTTTGTAAAAATAAATAAAACTATTCATAATTGGTATAACCACATCCAGCCAATTGGACTGTTCCTCTTGCGTGTAGCCAGGGTTTGACGCTGGAATCAGAATAGCAGAATGGTGGAGATGGCAGAGAGCCTCCAGTACCAGAATGAGAGCAGAGTCAGTCAGAAGACATAGACATCTTCTTAGTCCATAGTTCAGGTTGAAAATGAAATGTGCAAGAGAAGATTCACCACAGGATCTACATGATCACTGAAACCCTTTTTAGTTCTCCTGGAGTGGGGGGCTAGACAGTACCAAAGTAGAATGGTCAAGTCAGTAATGCCAAAAACTTGGGGAAATTGATGACATGACTAACAGTAGAAGTAGACATTCTGTATTTTATCAGTTTTGGGCCATGGATTGTCTGTATGCATTGTTAACAAAATAAATTCTTTTAGTTACATTTTATGCAACTCCTACCATTTCTACTCTAATTTTTCAAATATCCACTGATTTGTTCGTAATTGGCTTCTGGGTGGATTCAGTAAAATGGCGACCACTATTTTTCTAAACCGTCAAGTGCCATCAAAAGGTTTAGAAAAAATACTTATATTCACCTTAACATTGGCAGACACAGCAGGACAGAGGGCCCCTGTGCAAGAGCAGTATATAGGCCCTTTGCAACCCAAGAGCTCGTCATAATGAAAAATTCCACCTACTTTGGAGATAGACATGGGTCCCCTTACCTCTTGGGCCTCTGTGCGGCCGCACAGGTTGTACCACTGATATCTCTGCCCTTGCACCCTAGCACTCATCTCTCTGGCCCCTCTGCTCCTCACCCATCTAGTCCACACTGCATCTTTTGTTCTCTACTGGGAGCATTGAAATCCCAGGACTTTTCAAGCACTTGCGTAGAAACCTGCTACGCCTCACCAAAGCTAGAAGTCCTGGCTCAAGGTGAGAGGTCCAGGAATTTCACCACTCAAGACACAGTAAAGATGTATATCTTTGTACCGTGTTAGCCAGTAGATAGAAAAATATTTAGAGTTGAGAGTCCTCAGTGGTTGATACCTTTTAATGGCTAACTGAAAAGATGGTAACAAATTGCAAGCTTTCGAGACTACTCAGGTCTCTTCATCAGGCATCTTTGCCTGATGAAGAGACCTGAGTAGTCTCGAAAGCTTGCAATTTGTTACCATCTTTTCAGTTAGCCATTAAAAGGTATCAACCACTGAGGACTCTCAACTCTAAATACCACTCAAGACAGTGATCAGAAGATGCATTAAGAACCAAATAGGTGACGGTGAGGAGTTGAGGGGCAGGAGAAATGAGTGGTAAGCTGAGTGTAAGGTTTTTTTATTTTTTAGATCTTATGTTTGTTATGCTCTGGGGCCTAATAAGGGGCATTATTCTCTCCCTTGGAAAATCCAGGCGAATTCGAATTTTGTCTGATCCACTCATCTCTATTGGTTAACATTATTTGTTCATGCTGTATTTTTATACAAATACTCATTGTAAGCTATTGTTTGAGCTTTTTCTGGCAAGTATATTAAAGAAAAAGTTGAGCATTTTTTGGATATTTTGTGGGTGCACATTGGAGGATAGAAAGTGGGTCTTAAAATGTCACATTGTTAAGATTCAAAATGTCAAGAGGTATGGTTGTGACAACCTAAATCCAAGAAACCCACCATTACAGATGTGACTACTTTTGAAGGATGCAGTGCTTAAAAAATGCATTTAATGATTTAATCAATGTTTTTATAAACATCAAACATCATCAGTAAAGACCTAATAATTGGTGTAGGAAAGATGTGTATCTTCGTACCGTGTTAGCCAGTAGATAGAAAAATATTTAGACTTGAGAGTCCTCAGTGGTTGATACCTTTTAATGGCTAACTGAAAAGATGGTAACAAATTGCAAGCTTTCGAGACTACTCAGGTCTCTTCATCAGGCATAAACTAATACAAAATCTGAAGAATCACATATTTATACACAAAATAGCACAGAAAAAATGCAATAGGTAGGACAAGTGACATGAAGCAGAACTGTCATTATGGCAGAGGGATTAACATAAATATGACTAGTTCATAGATAAGGAGTGAAGGTTTTATTACCCTCTGATTGGGGTCTGGTATTGTGTTGTGATGACCCTAAAAGGTCAGGGAGGCAGATTCCTAATAATAATTGGTGGGCAGAGAGTGATTACATTAAACTCTTGATGGAGCTATAAGCAATGCAATAGCCCCATGTTTCATCATAAAAATCTAAAATGTTGATTAATTAAATTAACTGCAGAGCAACCCTGTATCTAATTTTTTACCAAATCATCAGAGCAAGTAATTAGTTCTGAAATCCAAAGTCATTTCTCTGACAATTAGCTACAGTCCACAAGAAATGTCTCTGGACAGTCTGTTTCATTCACTGGAAGCCTGGTGTTGTAAGAACATGTCAATCATTTCTGATCGTCCTTTTCGAGAACATTGTCCGTGCCTGATGCATTGATGGGAAACCGGCATCAATCTGGAAGACTAAATTTTATGCTCCTAGCCTCTTCCATAGAACTGGACACTGACATTGGTTTTACTTATATTTCAAATTTCAGAAGCCTTCAGGAACATCAAAGACTTATTGCAGTAGTTACACAACCATTGATCAAGGCCATACATAATATACATGCAGTCTAGAACCATATTTTGAATTTTTCTGCTTTGGCATTCTGACCTTAACAGGACAAGGCCATTAATCCCTGTTCCTGACCAATCACATTTTCAGGAGTTTTTCATACATGTAGTTCAAAGAGTTGGAAATATTTGTATTTTTTTGGTTTACACAGGACCTAATTTATATGTTAGCTTCATACTCTCTTTTTTTTTACACTTTTTTGCTGATATTGTGAGAAAATAAAGCAAATGTGTCTGTTTTCACTTTTTTTTATAACCACAAAGGACTACTGAAATTCATTTTAAAATTTGTTCCATTTTTCTGTAACAATTATTTTTATTCATCATAAACATTTTTTTTCAGCGAGGGTGGGGCTAGTAACAGTGAGGTGGATTGGCAACAGATTTGTTTAGTTTTTTGCTTTGTGTTTATGGTTTTCTTTTCAGTTATTTCACATATTGTGCTTACAATGAAATGCCTTTGGGGCATTTAAATACTTTTTCTAATCTGATTTCCCCTGTAACTGGGGCTGGTATATTAGCCCCAGTTACAGAGGAATTTCAGCCTCCTGGCTGCATAGCAGAGCTGACCGGATCTCCTAAGACTTTGCAGCTGCTGCTCCCTCTCTTCACCTAACAATCACATGATGACTGGGTCCAGAAGAAGAAGCACCATTAGATCTTTCTATATACTGTGTATACAAGCTCTAGTTTAGCACCATATATACAGTGATCAGGAAATCAGAGATTATAACAAATCACCACTGCCTTCACTATGCGGAGCCCGGCTGTGTCTGACAACTTGATCCCTGCTCATGCAGCTGCATCATATCATACAGCTGCTGTACTATACAGTTATGTTCTATACTGTCACTGCAGAGAAGAATGTGGACCACTCGAGCATTTATCAACTACGGGCATCCAGAATTTTGTTAAAGGAGTTGTAACCTAATGCTATGCCATAACTGACTATTGTACCACCACCACCAATATAAAATTGGCCCCATAACTAGTAATTCACCTAGGTGGAGGTGGCTGTCAGCTGCAGCTGTACATCCGCATTCAGGCTGAGTGAAGAAATGGGGACATATACTGAAGGCTCGCTCCATTTAAGTCTATAATTGTTAGGAAAACTCTTTTCTTGATGTGCAATAAAAGATCAGAAAACTCCAAGATTCACCCTATGCACATAATTGAAAGTTAAGAAACTAGAGAATAGCAACTACCACAAGGGTCAAGAAGCAGCAAACAAATTGCAAATGGAGAAGATGCTAACTCATACTGTCACAGTGTCATAACAACTGCACGAGAGCCACGGGACCGCGGGTGCCATCGCTTGAGCCCTGTGCACAATTAGTGCTGGTGTCACTGTCCCCGCCTTCAAACGTATAAGTAATTAACATGAAGTGAAAGCCGCGGCAGGCTGCTTACTTCTTCTTGATTACTTATTAGTCTGAAGGTGGGGACAGTGACACCAGCAGTAATTGAGCACAGGGATCACGGGACACAACAACCTCATGTGAGCTCTAGTAAGGTGAGTACCAACAATGTTGTAATGGAACCAGCATGGAAGGTGAGTTTAAGTGTTTTTATTTTAATGGGGCCAAACCTTCAGAGTGTGGAGGCGTAGTCCTAGTAGTGGACAACCCCTTTAATTTGGCACAAGCGTAGTAGCTAGTGAAGATAGCCTTACCCTACGTATGCCACTTGATTAATGACCTGGTGTTCATTGGGGAACTAACAGTAGTATGGAAAAGACATGTGACCAGTAGACATAATGTCACAGTCAATAAAGGGGATGTCTCAAGTTTGGAAGTTTTTCATTGGATAGGGGATAACTTCGGGTGTCCGACCGCTGGGCCCTCCACCAATAAAGAATTGTGAATAAAGCAGTGGTTGACCTAGTGCTCTGCCATTTATTCTTAATGGGAACACCGGAGATAGCCTGTTGTCTTTGTGGTTTTTCCTGATGAAGAAGTCAGATGACTTCTAAACACGTTGATTATAAACTGCAAAATATTTATCCTGTCTCCTTCAACCCTTCTTTTGGATCTTTATCAGCAGTGTAGAGGACCCATTTAATCCTTCCCAGCCAGTTGTTCAACACTCCCATAAGAATGGATGGGGCGCAATTTCACACAATCAACCACTATTTCACATAGAGCCCTGTTTTTTTAGATCAGTGGGAGGACCAGAGACTATAAAGTCCCCTATGCATTGAGGAGAACCTCCAAATTTAAGAATACCCCTTCAAGGAAATGCAGGCCTGAACAGTGACCAAACAGGGGGTCCAGGTGCAGAGATGAATGCTGTATTCCAATACATTTAAAAATTACGTAAATGATAGTAAAAACCCCATTGCACCAAAAAAAAAAAACAGTCAAGGAATACCCCAAAATACAAATCAATGCACATTGGGGCATCTTTATATCACATATTCCTCATTTTCTTCATCAGTTCCTCTTATAGGTATTTCCCCATCATATATATATACAGGGGTTGGACAAAATAATGGAAACACCTAACGTTTTGGCATCATAATCTTCGAACATGTTATAAACATGCAAACCGTGACATATGGTAGTTGATTATTTGTGTTATGCGATATGTATATGTAAATTAACTGTTTGTTTTGCATAATTGTAAGAACATTGATGAGAACCGGATACCAATGGCAGACCTCTCGGATTTTCACAGAGGCCAAATTGTTGGTGCTGGTATGGCAGGCGCTAGTGTAACCGAACGTGCCCGAATGCTTGGCGTGTCAAGAGGTCCTGTCTCCAAAGTAATGACTGCGCTTGAAAGAGAAGGAAAAACATCCGCAGCAAAGCACAGGTCCGGCCGAATGTCGAAGTTGACTGAGACTGTCGGACTCTAAAGCGAATTGTGAAAGAGGATCGCAAGACCACGGCTCTGAAAATCACTGCTGAGCTCAATGACACCTACAGAACCCAGTTTCCACTAAAACTGTTCGTTGGGAGCTGAACAAATCTGGATTCCACAGAAGAGCTGCAATTCGAAAACCGCTGCTCTCAATGACAAATGTTTCCAAGCGTTTAGAGTGGTGAAGAAACCTCCAGAATTGGTCCCTCGAGCCGTGGAAACATGTGATATTCTCAGACGAATCATTGTTTACCCTATTTCCGACCTCCGGCCGCGTGGACGTTTGGAGACAGCCGAAAGAAGCATTCCATCCAGACTGCCTTCTCCCAACCGTAAAACATGGCGGAGGTTCTGTGATGATCTGGGTGCTATTTCTGGAGATCCCCCGGCCAATGATATCCCTTCATGGAAGAATTAACAGCCGCGATTATTTAGGCATTTTGGGCGACCAAGTGCATCCTATGGTTCAAGCACTGTTCCCGGTGGGGAACGCCATCTTTCAGGATGATAATGCACCAATTCATACAGCTGAATCGTTAAGCATGCACGAGGAACATTCTAATGAAGTTGAGCATCTCATCTGGCCTCACAATCCCCAGACCTCAAAATTATTGAGCATTTATGGTCGATTTTAGAGATTCAAGATAGACGTCGATTTCCGCCGCCATCGTCGCTCAAAGAACTAGAGGGAGTTTTAACTGAAGAATGGGCTAAAATTCCTTTGGAAACAATTCACACCTTGTATGAATCCATACCTCGGAGAATTGAGGCTGTAATCGACGCAAAAGGTGGACCTACACCATGTTAAACTAACTTTTGTTGATGTTTCCAGGTGTTTCCATTATTTTGTCCAACCCCCTATATATATATATATATATATATATATATATATATATATATATATTTTATTTTTTTTAAACTTGCTCTCCATCAAATCATCCCATCTTACTTCCTTACTTGTTAAATTAAAGTACCCTTTTTATTCTATTCCGAGACTAAATTGCTAATTTATTCCTCTGCACCAGATGTCAACCACTAAATAAATGTGCTCTCTTACATCGCATACAGTCACATTTAGTTGTGGAAACATAGGTTTTATTGATAGACATAAGGCAATTACGAGACTGAAGAGTAAAAAAAAATAAAATAAAACAAATAAAAACATTCTGGGTTTTGTAGCCAATCTGCTTCTGCGCTGATTGGTCCTGATACAGCACATAAGCCGTTACAGGAGACGCTCTTCTGACTATGCTTCTCATGGTTAACTCTCCAGATTGCTTGTCCTGTACTTGATACACCTGATGAGCGTTACTAAGACTCCTGAGAGTAATCCCCTTGATCTTATATACATGTAATAAATATTTTTGATGAATATTCTTGCATGAGCATCTTCTTATGCTTCCTGCATTCTGCAAAATAGCCAGACTGCCTACACTGCCCATATTTGTCCTGAGACACCACTCTTCTGTCCAAGCAGGAGAAGTCTGCCCATGAGATTCTGTGTTTAGGCTTATCTGGTAAGGAGACCCTCTAAGCCTCAGGTCTAGGTGGGAATACAGATCCTGGGCATGGGCGTACCCACCGTGGGGCAGGGGGGGGCAGCTGCCCCTCCCTAGAAGCAGGGGCACACAATGAAAGAGAGCGGAGAGAGCAGCACAATGGCGGCTCCCTCTGCCACAGGTTGCAGTGCCTGTCTGTGTGTGCGCAGTGCACGGAGCTGCTGTCTCACCAGAGGAGCTTCTTCCTGGCTGCAGCAGCTGTAGTTTCACTTTCTGCCCTGCAGGCTCTGGTTGTCTCCGCCACACTGGGTCCTAGTGCCCTCTGTGTGCAGACACTGGACACTTCCTGCTCCTGCCTCAGCCACTGCCTGCAAGCTTCATGGTAAGAGGGGATGGAATTTATTAAATGCATTCAGATTGGGCATGTCATGGTCACTGTGGGGAATGTGAGAGGATGGGGGTACAGTGGGGGAGGGGTACAGGGCACTGGGGTGAATGTAAGAGGATGGGGGTATTGTGGGGGCTAGGGCACTGGGGGGTTAATGTGAGAGGATGGGGTATTGTGGGGGCTAGGGCACTGGGGGGTTAATGTGAGTGGATGGGGTATTGTGGGGGCTAGGGCACTGGGGGGGTTAATGTGAGAGGATGGGGGTATTGTGGAGGCTGAAGTGGGGGAGGGGCAACAGGGCACAGAGAGTGAATGTCAGTGAGAGGATGGGGGTATTGTGGGGGAGGGGTGCAGGGCACTGGGGTGAATGTAAGAGTATGGGGTATTGTGGGGGCTAGGGCACTGGGGGGGTTAATGTGAGAGGATGGGGATATTGTGGGGGCTGGGCACAGGGGTTGATGTGAGAGGATGGGGTATATTGAGGGAGGGTGGACAGGTCACTGGGGGTTTACTGTGAGAGGATGGGGGTATTGTGGGGACTGTAGTGGGGAGGGCAACAGAGCACTGAGGGGTGCATGTGAGAGGATGGGCTGTTGGGGTGTGGGTGGGGGACAGGGGAGGTAGGGGCTTTTTTTACTTATGAGCTCCTTAATACTTTAATAATAGATTAATATTTCAGTATTATTATAACAAGGGCATAGACAGACGGCCGTATAACTCATGCGAGGATCGCACTGCAATCCTCGGACTTGCTGGTACCGCTTCTGACATGAGCGCGACTGCCATGTATAATATATGGTATATACAGCGTAGTGTCGCATACACTGCTGTATTATACAATATACAACAGTTCTAATGATCCATACCTAATATGCAGGATAATGTACAGTGTATATGATGTAACCTGTATAAGATGCGACATTGGCTTGCCCCCCCCTAGTTTTGATCCTGGGTACGCCCATGATCCTGGGCGTTTGTGCAGCAAGCAGGACGGCATGCAAGAAATAACAGCAGCCATGGGTTCTTCTAAGCAGCTGCCTAGCACTCTGAAAATGAAAATGATGGAGGCCATCAAAGCATGAGAAGGCTATAAGAAGATAGCAAAGTGATTTCAAGTTGCCCTTTCCTCAGTCAGTTCAAAATGTAATTAAGAAATAATAATAATCTTTATTTTTATATAGCGCCAATATATTCCGCAGCGCTTTACAGTTTGCACACATTATCATCGCTGTCACCGATGGGCTCACAATCTAAATTCCCTATCAGTATGTCTTTGGAATGTGGGAGGAAACCGGAGAACCCGGAGGAAACCCACGCAAATAGTAAATGGCAGTTATCAGGTACAGTGGAGGTCAAGAAAAGGTCTGGAAGACCAAGCTAAATTTCAGTGACAGTTGCTCGTAGGATTGCTAGAGAGGTAAATCAGAACCTCCGCTTGACTGCATAAGACCTTCACAAAGATTTAGCAGACTCTGGAGCTGTGGTACATTGTTCAGAGACACATGCACAAATATGGTTTTCATGGAAAAGTCCTCAGTAGAAAACTTCTTCCGCATCCTCACCATAAAATTCAGAGTCCGAAGTTAGCAAAAGAACATCTAAACAAGCCTGATGCATTTTGTTAACAAATCCTGTGGACCGATGAGGTTAAAATAGAACTCTTTGGCCACAATGATCAAAGGTATGTGTGGAGAGAAAAGAGCACAGAATTTCAGGAAAAAAACATCTCGCCAATCATTAAGCATGGTGGTGAATCAATCATACCTTGGAGATGTGCTGCAGCCAATGGCACGGGGAACATTTCACAGGTAGACATAAGAATGTATACAATGAAATTTCAACAAATTCTTGATGCAAAAAGAACACGATCTGTAAAAAAGCTGAAGGAGAAAAGAGGATGGCTTATACTAATAGATAATGATCATAAACACAAAAACATCAAAATCAATAATGGACGACCTCAAAATGTGCAAGCTGAAGATTTTACTATGGCCATCACAGTCCCCTGTTTCTAACTTCATTGAAAATCTGTGGCTAGATCTCAAAATAGCAGAGTATGCAAGACGCCCCAGGAATCCCACAAAATTTGAAGAATTTTCCAAGGAAAAATGGATGAAAATCCCTCAAACAAGCATTGAAATAATCTTGGCTGGTTACAAAAAGCATCTACAAGCTGTGATACTTTCAAAAGTGGGTGCTACTAGGTGCTAACCATGCAGGGTGCCCAAACTTTTGCTATTGCCAATTTTCCTTTTTGGAATTTTTAAATATAAAATACTTTGGATAACTCTATCAACCTACAGGTATAGGATTAATCTGTAGGTTAGCTTTAGAAAGCTGCCTAGCCACAGTACTGAAAGTGCGGCACACCGGAGAAAATAAACTTTGTTCCTCTGGGGTGCTGCCTGCTTTCACTCATGCAGGCGAATCAGGCGCAACTAAAATCACCGTTCATTAAACAGCGAGCAGTTGCTGTACAAGAATATAACTACTATAATACTGCCCCTATGTACAAGAATATAACTACTATAATACTGTCCCTATGTACAAGAATATAACTACTATAATACTGCCCCCATGCACAAGAATACAACTACTATAATACTGCTCCTATGTACAAGAATATAACTACTATAATACTGCCCCTATGTACAAGAATATAACTACTATAATACTGCCCCTATGTACAAGAATATAACTACTATAATACTGCGCCTATGTACAAGAATATAACTACTATAATATTGCTCCTATGTACAAGAATAGAACTACTATAATACTGCTCCTATGTACAAGAATAAAAACTACTGTAATACTGCCCCTATGTACAAGAATATAACTACTATAATACTGCTCCTATGTACAAGAATACAACTACTATAATACTGCCTCCTATGTACAAGAATATAACTACTATAATATTGCTCCTATGTACAAGAATAGAACTACTATAATACTGCTCCTATGTACAAGAATATAACTACTATAATACTGCTCCTATGTACAAGAATATAACTACTATAATATTTGTTATGATTTGGTAGGCTGAGGAGAGCAGGCAAAAAAGGCAATACACCGGAGAGGTTGGAATCTACTGGATTGCAGTACCCTGACTAACCACCACAACTAAAGGCAGCCGTGGAGAGTACCTACGTTGGTCCTAGACGCCTCGTCACAGCCTGAGAAGCTAACTACACCTAACGATAGAAAGTTAAAAACTATCTGCCCCGGAGCAGATCCCCAAAGAACATAGGAAGCCCCCAAACATATAATGGCGGTTAGACAAGAGGAAATACAGACACAGACAGAAAATAGTATGAGCAAACGTTGGGGCCCAATCTTCCTAGAAAGAAAAGGATAGGAAGGACACTTACTGCAATCCAAAAAAACGTAAAAAAATACCAACTCACTAATTGCAAAAACACCTGAGATCACACAACCTCTACCACCTAAATTAGTTCTCTGGTGTAACAAAACTAAGCAGCAGCCACTGAAAAAACTGGAAAAGGCAAATGAACAAATAACAGTGGCTCAGATAAACTGAGAGGAGCATAAGCCCCCGGAGGGGACCTGGCTGACCTCCACAGAAGTGCAGGACAAAATGCAAAAAGCAAGCACAAAAATAAAAGCAGAAAATATCTTATCTGTTAGCAGAAGATGCAGGCAAGACACAGCTAGCTTCCAAGTGAACCAGGAACCAAAGTTGAGACAAGAACAATTGATCACCGGCAACCCTGATGGGAGGGAACCTCCCTTATATAAGGCCAGTCTGTAACACCTGATTGCCAATCTTCACAATCTTCATTGAATAGTTCAGTACTGTTTGTAACCACCAGAGGGAGCTTCTGCTCAGAATTCATTTCTAACACATTCACAACAGTACCCCCCTTGAGGAGGGGTCACCGAACCCTCATTTGGGCAACCAGGTCGGTCAGGATGAGCTCTGTGATACGCACAGATCAGTCTCCTAGCATGGATGTCCGAAGCAAACACCCAAGAATTGTCCTCCTGACCATAACCTGTTGTGAATGGGTTTGAGATGAGTTCTGAGCAGAGGCTCCCTCTGGTGGTTACAAGCGGTACTAGTGAAGATTGTGAGGACTGGGAATCAGGTGTTACTGACTGGTCTTATATAAGGGAGTCATTTTCCCATCAGGGTTGCCGGTGATCAATTGTTCTGGTCTGAATCCTTCTTTCCAGTTTCCCTTGTAGCCTGCTGTGTCGTGTCTGCATCTCCTGCTACCAGATAAGAATTTTTCTTCTTTTGTGTTTTTGCTATATTTTTGCATTTTGTCCTGCACTTCTGTGGGGGCCTTCAGGGTCCCCTCCGGGGGCTTTTGCCCTCTCTGTTTAGTTCAGCCACTGAGTTTTGTACTTTTGCTTTTTCCAGTTTTTTCAGTGGCTGCTGTTTTGATTTTCTTACACCAGAGAACTAATTTAGGTGGTAGAGGTCGTGTGATCTCAGGTGATTTTGAAATTAGTAGAGTTGGTGTTTTTCAGGGTTGCAGTAAGTACCCTTCCTATCCTTTTCTATTTAGTTAGTTTGGGCCCCAGCGTTTGCTCATACTATTTTCTTTCTGTGTCAGTATTTCCTCTTGTCTAACCGCCATTACATGTTTGGGGGCTTTCTATTATCTTTGGGGTTCTGCTCCGGGGCAGATAGCTTTCCTATTTCTGTCTTTAGGTGTAGTTAGTTTCTCAGGCTGTGACGAGGCGTCTAGGACCAACGTAGGAACGCTCCACGGCTGCCTCTAGTTGTGGTGGTTAGTCAGGGTACTGCAATCTCATAGATTCCAACTGCTCTGGTGTATTTCCTTTTTTACCTGTACTCCTCAGCTACCGAAACATAACAATAACCTCTCCACTTAACCAAATACTGGAGTTTCCGTCTAGAAAAACGAGAATCCAATATTTTCTCAACCACATACTCCAGATTGCCCTCAACCAAAACAGGGTCAGGAGGCGCAGCCATAGGAACCACTGGCTCGACAAACCTCTTCAATAAGGACTTGTGGAACACATTATGGATCTTAAATGTCCCTGGAAGAAGTAAACGAAAGGAAACAGGATTAAGAATCTCCATGATCTTATAAGGTCCAATGAACCTAGGCTTAAACTTTGGAGATGCAACTCTCATAGGGATATTTCTTGAGGACAACCAGACCAAGTCCCCCACTTCAAACCGAGGACCATCAGTCCTATGCCGGTTGGCAAACCGCTGGGCCCTCTCCTGAGAGAGGGACAACCTCTCCACTACCTGGTCCCAAATCTGCTGCACAACAGAGTCAACACCTGGACAGACAGAAGCCTCCGTCTGTCCCGAAGAAAATCGAGGGTGAAACACAAAATTGCAGAAAAATGGAGACATCAAAGTGGCAGAGCTAGCCCTATTATTAAGAGCAAACTCAGCCAAAGGCAAAAAAGAGACCCAGTCATCCTGATCAGCAGACACAAAGCATCTCAGATAAGTCTCCAATGTCTGGTTTGTTCTCTCAGTTTGTCCATTGGTCTGAGGATGAAAAGCCGAGGAGAAAGACAATTGAACACCAAGTTTAGAACAAAAAGTCCTCCAAAATCTGGAAACAAACTGGACTCCTCTGTCAGACACAATGTTCTCAGGAATGCCGTGTAACCGAACCACGTGCTGAAGGAACAAAGGCACCAATTCTGAGGAGGAAGGCAACTTAGGTCATGGCACAAGATGTATCATTTTGGAAAACCTATCACAAATCACCCAGATAACGGTCATTCTCTGAGAAACAGGGAGGTCGGAAATGAAATCCATAGAGATATGGGTCCATGGTCTCTTGGGCACAGGCAATGGCATCAACAAACCACTAGAGCGAGAGCAAGGCTTGGAGCGAGATCAAGTCCCGCAGGACTGCACAAATTCCCTGACGTCATGAGACAAAGTAGGCCACCAAAAGGACCGACTAACCAAGTCTCTGGTACCAAAAATTCCGGGATGACCGGCCAACGCGGAACAATGAATCTCAGACATCACACTCTTTTCCACCGGTCTGGGACAAACAATTTCCCAATAGGGCAGCGCTCGGGTTTATCCTCCTGACACCCTTCCAGAGCCAGTCTCAAATTGGGCGAGATGGCGGAAAGAACTACACCCTCTTTCAAAACAACAGCAGGATCAGATAACTCAGGAGAGTCTGCAAGGAAACTCCTCGAGAGGGCATCCGCTTTAACATTCTTAGTGCCAGGAAGAAAGGAAACCACAAAATTAATACGTGTGAAAAACAAGGCCCACCTGGCCTGTCTAGGATTAAGTCGCTTGGCTGATTCCAGATAAACCAGATTCTTATAGTCCGTGAGGACCACCACCTGATGTTTGGCTCCCTCCCGCCAATGTCTCCACTCTTCAAAAGCCCACTTCATGGCCAATAACTCCCGATTACCCACGTCATAATTACGTTCAGTTGGAGAAAATTTTTGAGAGAAAAAGGCACAAGGGTTACTTTTAGAGGTCTCTGGATCTCTTTGGGACAAAACGGCACCTGCCCCAATTTCAGAGGCATCAACCTCCACCTGAAATGGCAGAGAACATCAGGCTGCCGTAGAACAGGAGCAGAAGTGAATCTCTGCTTAAGTTCCTGAAACTCAGAGACTGCCTCAGGAGGCCAATTCACCACATCTGAACCCTTCTTGGTCAAATCAGTCAATGGTTTAACAATAACAGAGAAATTACCAATAAATTTACTATAAAAATTGGCAAAACCCAAGAATCTCTGAAGAGCCTTTAATGAAGTAGGTTGGACCCAATCACAGATGGCCTGAACCTTGACCGGGTCCATTTCAATAACAGATGGGGACAAAATGAATCCCAGAAATGAGATCCTCTGTACGCCAAAAAGACACTTTGATCCCTTCACATACAGAGCATTCTCTCTCAAAATCTGGAACACAGTCCAAACATGTTTCACATGAGAGTCCCAGTCATTGGAAAAAATCAAGATATCATCCAAATAAACAATCAGAAATGTATCCACAAAATCCCTGAAAATGTCATTCATGAAGGACTGGAAGACGGAAGGAGCATTAGTGAGCCCAAAGGGCATCACTAGGTACTCAAAATGCCCCTCTGGGGTATTAAATGCCGTCTTCCATTCATCCCCGTGCTTAATGCGAATAAGGTTATACGCCCCCCTGAGGTCAAGCTTGGTAAACCAAGTAGCACTTTTCACCCTGGAAAACAGGTCAGAAATCAAGGGTAACGGATATTGATATTTCACAGTGATATTGTTCAAGAGACGATAATCAATACATGGCCTTAATGAACCATCCTTTTTGGCCACAAAGAAAAAAACGGCACCCAAGGGTGAAGAGAATGGTCTGATATGACCCTTCTCCAATGACTCCTTGATATAAGACCGCATAGCGTCATGTTCAGGTACAGACAAGTTAAAAAGGCGACCTTTAGGGAATTTACTACCAGGCACTAATTCAATAGCGCAGTCATAACTCCTATGGGGGGGCAAGAATGCAGACTTACTTTCGCTAAACACATCAGAAAAATCAGTCAAAAAGTCAGGAACATCCTGAGCCTGGGGAGAGGCAGAAAAAACAGGAGTGTTGGCATTAACACATTGGCAGCCCCAATTGGTTACAGACACAGATTTCCAATCCAAAACAGGATTATGAGACTGTAACCAAGGGAAACCTAGTACAATAATGTCATGCAGATGATACAGCACCAAAAATTTGCAACTCTCCTGATGATCAGGTTCAACCCTCATTATCACCTGAGTAGAGAACTGGGGTTTATTCTCAGCCAAAGGGGTAGAATCAATCCCCAGTAGGGGAATAGACTTCCGTAGGGGTATCAAGGGAAACCCACAACGTTTAGCAAAATCAAAATCCATCAGGTTAATAGCTGCCTCCCGAATCAACAAAAGCCTGAGCAGAAAATGTGGACAGGGAGCAAATCAAGGTAACAGTCAACAGAAATTTAGTCTGAACACTACCCAAGACAACTGAGCTTGCAAAACGTCTTCCCCGCTTAGGGCAGACTGAAATAGCATGAGAGGCGTCACCACAGTAGAAACATAACCCATTGCGTTTTCGAAACTCATGACGCTGTGCCCCAGAAGCCACTCTATCACACTGCATGGGTTCAGAAGCTGGTTCACAAGGCAACACTATTCCACGCATACCTCTACGCTCACGCAAACGTCTGTCAATTTGAATCGCTAATGACATAGAATCATTAAGACCAGAGGGAGCAGGGAAACCCACCATAACATCTTTTACATTCTCTGACAGACCCTTCCGAAAAAGGGCTGCCAAAGCATCATCATTCCATTTGGTCAGGACTGCCCACCTTCGGAATCTCTGACAGTATAACTCAGCATCCTCAAGTCCCTGATTTAATGCCAACAAGGCTTTTTCAGCTTGATCAGTGACATTAGGTTCATCGTACAATAACCCAGAGCCAGAAAAAATGCATCAACATTACTCAAAGCAGGATCCCCTGGTGTCAGGGAAAAAGCCCAATCCTGAGGATCGCAGCGCAGGAGAGAGTTGACAATTTGAACCTGCTGTGCTGCGTTCCCTGAGGACGTAGGTTTTAAGGCAAAAAACAACTTACAGTTATTTTTGAAATTCAGAAATTTAGCTTGATCCCCTAAAAACAAATCTGGCATGGGGATCCTAGTTTCCACAACCGGCAACCCTGCAAAATAGGAAGCAATACTCTGAACTTCAGTGGCAAGCTGACCCACACGGCCAGGCAACTGTGCAAACTCCATTGAGAGAAAAAAAAATCCTCAGCACCCAGAGAAAAAGAGGGAAAGAAAAAAAAAAAAAGAAAAAAAAAATATCTCTGACAGCTCTGACAACTTTTTTTTTTTTTTTTTACACTATCTTTCCCTTCTGTGAGTACCATATAATTTTCAGTTTGGCCGGTGATACTGTTATGATTTGGTAGGCTGAGGAGAGCAGGCAAAAAAGGCAATACACCAGAGAGGTTGGAATCTACTGGATTGCAGTACCCTGACTAACCACCACAACTAAAGGCAGCCGTGGAGCGTACCTACGTTGGTCCTAGACGCCTCGTCACAGCCTGAGAAGCTAACTACACCTAAAGATAGAAAGAGGAAAACTATCTGCCCCGGGCAGATCCCCAAAGAATATAGGAAGCCCCCAAACATGTAATGGCGGTTAGACAAGAGGAAATACAGACACAGACAGAAAATAGTATGAGCAAACATTGGGGCCCAATCTTCCTAGAAAGAAAAGGATAGGAAGGACACTTACTGCAATCCAAAAAAAACGTAAAAAAAATACCAACTCACTAATTGCAAAAACACCTGAGATCACACGACCTCTACCACCTAAATTAGTTCTCTGGTGTAACAAAACTAATCACAATTAGTGGGAACAAATGAATAATGTATGCCACTGGGTGGTATAAACAATGCAATATTTTATTAGTCAAAACACACACATAATATAATGTAAGCAAACATTTGCTAAAGGCAATGAATAAACATATTTAAAATTTGCTATAACCAGCAAAAAATGTTAAGAGGGACTTAATGTCCATAGGAGGAATTAACAATAGACAGCCGTTTTTAGGTTAAAGAAACCGAATGATAGTAAATACTATGCCCATAAAATCCTTGTATCAGGGGCCCAGATGATCTGGGTTCCCCCAGTAGTACCACATAGCACACAGGCATAAGAAAAAAATCAAGTGAACCGGTAATTAACAGTAGACATACCTATGGGCTGCCAAAGAGACACTCCTCGGACGTCCCTCTGCCCCGACGCGCGTTTCGCACTGCTTCTTCGGGAGGCGTGTCAGGGCAGGGGGCTGTCCGGAATATATAGGATAAAATGAATGTGCAACACCTGCAAAAATTACACACATTAATTGCTAATGCCCGTCACCGCCGTTAGGAAGGTCCTTGCTTTGTTACCATCAGACTTACGGCGCATGCTCGGTCACATGGAGTCCACCAGCCAATGGGAGGAACATGCCGCGGTCAGGTGACCTCTCCCTGCAAGGTCCTTTGGTGAGGACGCTAGTGGAGAGGGCAGCCCCGTAGACCGCAGCTGTGCCTCCGTGGTCCACGTAACCTGCACGCGCACTGTCTGTGAAACATGCAATGGATGGTCTGCCCTCAAAAGGCTATCAAAGGGAAACAACTCTAAACGAGGGTATAATGTAATCATAATGGGCAACAACTTTATAGATCTTAATATAAATAAATAACGTGCCTAAATGCCCAACCTCTGATGATGTATAAACGATAAATGAGATAATAATAATAATGACCAAAGGTGAGAACCAAGTATGTATAAACTAAACATATATATAAGAAACAACTAAATAAGAACATATATATGGAGACAACAAAAGATATACAATGAAAATCACATGTCCAGTATATGATTGATGAAATTCTTCCTTTTGAGTCGCCTCTCAAATATACGTATATAATAACAAATTTTCACATCTTCTTCCCACTTAATGGATTCATGAGCTGCCCTTGATGGTGGAAGAAAGCCGGACCAATGATGTATAATGCGGGTGAGTATCATGGTGTCGCCATTCAACAATCTGAAACTATAAGATGAAAATTAAAATCGAAATATAAAACACATAAGATGATGGAAACAACCCCCAACCCCAAAAGAGAAACCCTCAAGCCATCATAGAAAAGCGCTAAACCCAAAACTCTCATTTAAGCCCTGTGGGGTATGTGTGCCCAATCTGTATATCCATTGACACTCATTTTTGGCCACTCTCTTAATAAGATCACCACCTCTCGGTCCCAAATCCACTTTATCGATGCCCCTAAAAATTAGCATTCTGGAATTACATTGGTGATATTTCCTAAAGTGCCTAGGGAGAGTCTTGAGGGTCATTACATCAGTGATAGTTTTGGCCTTTTCAATGTCAATGCAGTGCTCTCGTACCCGTATTTTCAACTCTCTGCTGGTCATCCCTACATAAAGTTTACCGCAGGGGCATTCAGCACAATACACTACCCCCTTGGATGAGCATGTGATGTGGGTCCTAATATCAAATTTTCTGGACCTATCATGGTTGAAAAATACAGTGGTTTTCTTCATGTTGGCACAACCCTTACATATCCCACAGGGATAGAAGCCACATCTTTCAGGGTACTTTTTGCCCCTATCCCTTCTCTTTGAGTCATACTAGCTATGAACAAGCATGTCCCTCAAATTTGGGGATCTCTTGGCTACAAAAGAAGGGACCAAAGGGAGACATTTACTGAGCACCGGGTCAGTGAACAAGATATTCCAATGTTTTTCTACAATTTTTCTAAGATCGAACCATCTACTGTTATAATTGGTGATGAATCTTACCTGTTCTTCCCCAGTAGACGTCATAACAGGTAGATTTTTGTGTAGAAGCTGGTCCCTAGATGCATTTTTGGCTCTGATGTAGCCTTTCTGGATGGACCGTCGACCATATCCCCTATCCCTAAATCTTTTCTTGAGAATTTCAGATTGGGTCTCAAAGAGGGAATCCTCAGAACAAATTCTTTTTGCCCTCAGGAATTGCCCAATGGGTATTCCCTGTATAGTACTTTTGGGATGTGCCGATGAGGCATGCAGGAAAGAATTAGTGGAAGTGGGCTTTCGGAAGATAGTGGTGGACAGTCGGCCACTTGGAAGAGCTGATATAGCCAAGTCCAAGAAATCAATTTGGCGTCCATATTTGTAGGTGAGGCGAATATTCTGTCCATTGGAATTAAGTCTGGCCATGAACACTTCAAGGTCCACAATTGGACCCTCCCAAATGAAGAGAATATCATCAATATATCGGATCCAATTGTGGACCCGATCGATGCCTTCAATTTCCTCCTCCTGAAATATGGACCATTCCCATGCCCCCATAAACAAGTTTGCGTAAGAGGGGGCACACGATGCCCCCATTGCGGTCCCCCTTTGTTGCAGGAATATTTTTCCATTAAATATGAAGGCATTATGGGTTAATATAAATCTCAGAATGACCAGCACAAACGATATCATTTCTGTATCTAGATTACTAGAATGTAAATATTTACCCACTGCCCTAAGGCCATCCTCATGTCCAATTGAAGAATAAAGGGCCTCCACATCCGCCGTGACTAATATCATATCCTCAGACAATTGTATGTTCTCAAGGTGTCCCAGTGCTGCCGTGGTATCTTTAATATAAGATGGTAATTGTACCACCAATGGTTTGAGAAAATACTCAACTATGTCACACAGAGTTTCACACAGACCTTCATTTGCCGCAATTATTGGTCTTCCTGGAGGGTTGGAGGGGTCCTTATGTACTTTAGGCACAAGATATAGTGTGGCCAATCTGGGGTTCAGTTTTTCATAAATCTCAACCAATTTTTTGGGGATGATGTTGTCTTCAAAGGCCTTAATCAATATCTCTATTAATTGTACTTTAAAATTGCCCATGGGATTGAATGTGAGCAATTTATATTCTAATGAGTTGTTCAAGATTTTAAAGGCTTGTGCCTCATACATGTGGTTCGGCCATACCACTACATTGCCGCCTTTATCGGCCATTTTGAAGACAACATCATCCCATTCCTTCAGCTGTTGCAATGCCTCCCTCTCTTTTCTGCTAAGATTATCGTACCCCTTGTTTTTAGTTCTCCTAAGTTGTTCAATATCAGAGGATACTATCTTAGTAAAAGTGTCGACCGCCGGAACCAACGATAGTGGGGGAAATTTTTTTGACTTATTAATAATGTGTGCTGGAAAATCCCTACTTACTGCAGCCGCATTTTCATCTAGTAATGATTCGAGGGCTTCTAGTGCCTGTTGTTCCTCCATCGTGGATACATCATCACCATACTCCCCTCTAGCATGTAATCGCTTAAGGATCAATTTCCTTGAGAAGAGGTGGAGGTCCTTAATGGCTATGAACGGATCTAATTCAGATGTAGGAGAAAAAGTCAGACCTTTTTGTAGGACACTACATTGTGCCACAGTCAACTCATGGGAAGATAGGTTAATTACCTTAACATCGTCCTTCTCATATTTTTTGAAAGATGGATTCTTCCTATGGAATTGTCTTGTTCTAGGGCCATATCTTGCCTCATGCACTGAGCCTCCACTTTCACTCAAGGATGAATTAGAGATGACGGAAAGGCTGCGGGAAGATTTTCTTTTTCCAGATTCATTTTTTAATTGCCAACGGAAAATCTTATTGGACTCAAAATCGCCTATATCTCTTTGATATTTCTTCTGTTTATTGGCAGAGATAATACTCTCCCATTTCTCAATGTCCTTTTCAAGATTTTTAATCATTTCCTCAAATTTTTCCCCACTTAGTTCTTGTTTCAGAGACCTTTGTAATGCATCAATCTCACACTCAATATCTTTAAGAGATATAGTTTTTTTTCTATAATGATGGCAATAAACTCCAAAGAACATGTATTGGCTGCTTGAATCCATCTATTGATCAGCCCCTCCTCCCCCAAGTCAAAAGTGGGAAAAATATTGACTCTGAGTCCTCTTGGTACTATTTTTTGTGATAGATAATTTTCCAAAGTGACCTTTGTCCACCATATCTTCGTTTTTTTGTGTAGCGCATTTTATATTTTTTAAAATTTTCCTGATGGCTATTGGGAATCTGAGTAGAATGTGTACCATTGCCTTTCTGGAACATATTGGAAGCTTTCGCCTGCCATGAACTCTCTTTAACCTTAAAATCCATGTTGTGGGTCTCTGTTATAACAACAGCAAAAAACAATGATATGATCACATATAATGCCCACTTCGGAATAAACATCCCCACAAGGGGGCAATATACCACAATCAAGACCTAATCACAATTAGTGGGAACAAATGAATAATGTATGCCACTGGGTGGTATAAACAATGCAATATTTTATTAGTCAAAACACACACATAATATAATGTAAGCAAACATTTGCTAAAGGCAATGAATAAACATATTTAAAATTTGCTATAACCAGCAAAAAATGTTAAGAGGGACTTAATGTCCATAGGAGGAATTAACAATAGACAGCCGTTTTTAGGTTAAAGAAACCGAATGATAGTAAATACTATGCCCATAAAATCCTTGTATCAGGGGCCCAGATGATCTGGGTTCCCCCAGTAGTACCACATAGCACACAGGCATAAGAAAAAAATCAAGTGAACCGGTAATTAACAGTAGACATACCTATGGGCTGCCAAAGAGACACTCCTCGGACGTCCCTCTGCCCCGACGCGCGTTTCGCACTGCTTCTTCGGGAGGCGTGTCAGGGCAGGGGGCTGTCCGGAATATATAGGATAAAATGAATGTGCAACACCTGCAAAAATTACACACATTAATTGCTAATGCCCGTCACCGCCGTTAGGAAGGTCCTTGCTTTGTTACCATCAGACTTACGGCGCATGCTCGGTCACATGGAGTCCACCAGCCAATGGGAGGAACATGCCGCGGTCAGGTGACCTCTCCCTGCAAGGTCCTTTGGTGAGGACGCTAGTGGAGAGGGCAGCCCCGTAGACCGCAGCTGTGCCTCCGTGGTCCACGTAACCTGCACGCGCACTGTCTGTGAAACATGCAATGGATGGTCTGCCCTCAAAAGGCTATCAAAGGGAAACAACTCTAAACGAGGGTATAATGTAATCATAATGGGCAACAACTTTATAGATCTTAATATAAATAAATAACGTGCCTAAATGCCCAACCTCTGATGATGTATAAACGATAAATGAGATAATAATAATAATGACCAAAGGTGAGAACCAAGTATGTATAAACTAAACATATATATAAGAAACAACTAAATAAGAACATATATATGGAGACAACAAAAGATATACAATGAAAATCACATGTCCAGTATATGATTGATGAAATTCTTCCTTTTGAGTCGCCTCTCAAATATACGTATATAATAACAAATTTTCACATCTTCTTCCCACTTAATGGATTCATGAGCTGCCCTTGATGGTGGAAGAAAGCCGGACCAATGATGTATAATGCGGGTGAGTATCATGGTGTCGCCATTCAACAATCTGAAACTATAAGATGAAAATTAAAATCGAAATATAAAACACATAAGATGATGGAAACAACCCCCAACCCCAAAAGAGAAACCCTCAAGCCATCATAGAAAAGCGCTAAACCCAAAACTCTCATTTAAGCCCTGTGGGGTATGTGTGCCCAATCTGTATATCCATTGACACTCATTTTTGGCCACTCTCTTAATAAGATCACCACCTCTCGGTCCCAAATCCACTTTATCGATGCCCCTAAAAATTAGCATTCTGGAATTACATTGGTGATATTTCCTAAAGTGCCTAGGGAGAGTCTTGAGGGTCATTACATCAGTGATAGTTTTGGCCTTTTCAATGTCAATGCAGTGCTCTCGTACCCGTATTTTCAACTCTCTGCTGGTCATCCCTACATAAAGTTTACCGCAGGGGCATTCAGCACAATACACTACCCCCTTGGATGAGCATGTGATGTGGGTCCTAATATCAAATTTTCTGGACCTATCATGGTTGAAAAATACAGTGGTTTTCTTCATGTTGGCACAACCCTTACATATCCCACAGGGATAGAAGCCACATCTTTCAGGGTACTTTTTGCCCCTATCCCTTCTCTTTGAGTCATAGTAGCTATGAACAAGCATGTCCCTCAAATTTGGGGATCTCTTGGCTACAAAAGAAGGGACCAAAGGGAGACATTTACTGAGCACCGGGTCAGTGAACAAGATATTCCAATGTTTTTCTACAATTTTTCTAAGATCGAACCATCTACTGTTATAATTGGTGATGAATCTTACCTGTTCTTCCCCAGTAGACGTCATAACAGGTAGATTTTTGTGTAGAAGCTGGTCCCTAGATGCATTTTTGGCTCTGATGTAGCCTTTCTGGATGGACCGTCGACCATATCCCCTATCCCTAAATCTTTTCTTGAGAATTTCAGATTGGGTCTCAAAGAGGGAATCCTCAGAACAAATTCTTTTTGCCCTCAGGAATTGCCCAATGGGTATTCCCTGTATAGTACTTTTGGGATGTGCCGATGAGGCATGCAGGAAAGAATTAGTGGAAGTGGGCTTTCGGAAGATAGTGGTGGACAGTCGGCCACTTGGAAGAGCTGATATAGCCAAGTCCAAGAAATCAATTTGGCGTCCATATTTGTAGGTGAGGCGAATATTCTGTCCATTGGAATTAAGTCTGGCCATGAACACTTCAAGGTCCACAATTGGACCCTCCCAAATGAAGAGAATATCATCAATATATCGGATCCAATTGTGGACCCGATCGATGCCTTCAATTTCCTCCTCCTGAAATATGGACCATTCCCATGCCCCCATAAACAAGTTTGCGTAAGAGGGGGCACACGATGCCCCCATTGCGGTCCCCCTTTGTTGCAGGAATATTTTTCCATTAAATATGAAGGCATTATGGGTTAATATAAATCTCAGAATGACCAGCACAAACGATATCATTTCTGTATCTAGATTACTAGAATGTAAATATTTACCCACTGCCCTAAGGCCATCCTCATGTCCAATTGAAGAATAAAGGGCCTCCACATCCGCCGTGACTAATATCATATCCTCAGACAATTGTATGTTCTCAAGGTGTCCCAGTGCTGCCGTGGTATCTTTAATATAAGATGGTAATTGTACCACCAATGGTTTGAGAAAATACTCAACTATGTCACACAGAGTTTCACACAGACCTTCATTTGCCGCAATTATTGGTCTTCCTGGAGGGTTGGAGGGGTCCTTATGTACTTTAGGCACAAGATATAGTGTGGCCAATCTGGGGTTCAGTTTTTCATAAATCTCAACCAATTTTTTGGGGATGATGTTGTCTTCAAAGGCCTTAATCAATATCTCTATTAATTGTACTTTAAAATTGCCCATGGGATTGAATGTGAGCAATTTATATTCTAATGAGTTGTTCAAGATTTTAAAGGCTTGTGCCTCATACATGTGGTTCGGCCATACCACTACATTGCCGCCTTTATCGGCCATTTTGAAGACAACATCATCCCATTCCTTCAGCTGTTGCAATGCCTCCCTCTCTTTTCTGCTAAGATTATCGTACCCCTTGTTTTTAGTTCTCCTAAGTTGTTCAATATCAGAGGATACTATCTTAGTAAAAGTGTCGACCGCCGGAACCAACGATAGTGGGGGAAATTTTTTGACTTATTAATAATGTGTGCTGGAAAATCCCTACTTACTGCAGCCGCATTTTCATCTAGTAATGATTCGAGGGCTTCTAGTGCCTGTTGTTCCTCCATCGTGGATACATCATCACCATACTCCCTCTAGCATGTAATCGTTTAAGGATCAATTTCCTTGAGAAGAGGTGGAGGTCCTTAATGGCTATGAACGGATCTAATTCAGATGTAGGAGAAAAAGTCAGACCTTTTTGTAGGACACTACATTGTGCCACAGTCAACTCATGGGAAGATAGGTTAATTACCTTAACATCGTCCTTCTCATATTTTTTGAAAGATGGATTCTTCCTATGGAATTGTCTTGTTCTAGGGCCATATCTTGCCTCATGCACTGAGCCTCCACTTTCACTCAAGGATGAATTAGAGATGACGGAAAGGCTGCGGGAAGATTTTCTTTTTCCAGATTCATTTTTAATTGCCAACGGAAAATCTTATTGGACTCAAAATCGCCTATATCTCTTTGATATTTCTTCTGTTTATTGGCAGAGATAATACTCTCCCATTTCTCAATGTCCTTTTCAAGATTTTTAATCATTTCCTCAAATTTTTCCCCACTTAGTTCTTGTTTCAGAGACCTTTGTAATGCATCAATCTCACACTCAATATCTTTAAGAGATATAGTGTTTTTTTCTATAATGATGGCAATAAACTCCAAAGAACATGTATTGGCTGCTTGAATCCATCTATTGATCAGCCCCTCCTCCCCCAAGTCAAAAGTGGGAAAAATATTGACTCTGAGTCCTCTTGGTACTATTTTTTGTGATAGATAATTTTCCAAAGTGACCTTTGTCCACCATATCTTCGTTTTTTTGTGTAGCGCATTTTTATATTTTTTAAAATTTTCCTGATGGCTATTGGGAATCTGAGTAGAATGTGTACCATTGCCTTTCTGGAACATATTGGAAGCTTTCGCCTGCCATGAACTCTCTTTAACCTTAAAATCCATGTTGTGGGTCTCTGTTATAACAACAGCAAAAAACAATGATATGATCACATATAATGCCCACTTCGGAATAAACATCCCCACAAGGGGGCAATATACCACAATCAAGACCTAATCACAATTAGTGGGAACAAATGAATAATGTATGCCACTGGGTGGTATAAACAATGCAATATTTTATTAGTCAAAACACACACATAATATAATGTAAGCAAACATTTGCTAAAGGCAATGAATAAACATATTTAAAATTTGCTATAACCAGCAAAAAATGTTAAGAGGGACTTAATGTCCATAGGAGGAATTAACAATAGACAGCCGTTTTTAGGTTAAAGAAACCGAATGATAGTAAATACTATGCCCATAAAATCCTTGTATCAGGGGCCCAGATGATCTGGGTTCCCCCAGTAGTACCACATAGCACACAGGCATAAGAAAAAAATCAAGTGAACCGGTAATTAACAGTAGACATACCTATGGGCTGCCAAAGAGACACTCCTCGGACGTCCCTCTGCCCCGACGCGCGTTTCGCACTGCTTCTTCGGGAGGCGTGTCAGGGCAGGGGCTGTCCGGAATATATAGGATAAAATGAATGTGCAACACCTGCAAAAATTACACACATTAATTGCTAATGCCCGTCACCGCCGTTAGGAAGGTCCTTGCTTTGTTACCATCAGACTTACGGCGCATGCTCGGTCACATGGAGTCCACCAGCCAATGGGAGGAACATGCCGCGGTCAGGTGACCTCTCCCTGCAAGGTCCTTTGGTGAGGACGCTAGTGGAGAGGGCAGCCCCGTAGACCGCAGCTGTGCCTCCGTGGTCCACGTAACCTGCACGCGCACTGTCTGTGAAACATGCAATGGATGGTCTGCCCTCAAAAGGCTATCAAAGGGAAACAACTCTAAACGAGGGTATAATGTAATCATAATGGGCAACAACTTTATAGATCTTAATATAAATAAATAACGTGCCTAAATGCCCAACCTCTGATGATGTATAAACGATAAATGAGATAATAATAATAATGACCAAAGGTGAGAACCAAGTATGTATAAACTAAACATATATATAAGAAACAACTAAATAAGAACATATATATGGAGACAACAAAAGATATACAATGAAAATCACATGTCCAGTATATGATTGATGAAATTCTTCCTTTTGAGTCGCCTCTCAAATATACGTATATAATAACAAATTTTCACATCTTCTTCCCACTTAATGGATTCATGAGCTGCCCTTGATGGTGGAAGAAAGCCGGACCAATGATGTATAATGCGGGTGAGTATCATGGTGTCGCCATTCAACAATCTGAAACTATAAGATGAAAATTAAAATCGAAATATAAAACACATAAGATGATGGAAACAACCCCCAACCCCAAAAGAGAAACCCTCAAGCCATCATAGAAAAGCGCTAAACCCAAAACTCTCATTTAAGCCCTGTGGGGTATGTGTGCCCAATCTGTATATCCATTGACACTCATTTTTGGCCACTCTCTTAATAAGATCACCACCTCTCGGTCCCAAATCCACTTTATCGATGCCCCTAAAAATTAGCATTCTGGAATTACATTGGTGATATTTCCTAAAGTGCCTAGGGAGAGTCTTGAGGGTCATTACATCAGTGATAGTTTTGGCCTTTTCAATGTCAATGCAGTGCTCTCGTACCCGTATTTTCAACTCTCTGCTGGTCATCCCTACATAAAGTTTACCGCAGGGGCATTCAGCACAATACACTACCCCCTTGGATGAGCATGTGATGTGGGTCCTAATATCAAATTTTCTGGACCTATCATGGTTGAAAAATACAGTGGTTTTCTTCATGTTGGCACAACCCTTACATATCCCACAGGGATAGAAGCCACATCTTTCAGGGTACTTTTTGCCCCTATCCCTTCTCTTTGAGTCATAGTAGCTATGAACAAGCATGTCCCTCAAATTTGGGGATCTCTTGGCTACAAAAGAAGGGACCAAAGGGAGACATTTACTGAGCACCGGGTCAGTGAACAAGATATTCCAATGTTTTTCTACAATTTTTCTAAGATCGAACCATCTACTGTTATAATTGGTGATGAATCTTACCTGTTCTTCCCCAGTAGACGTCATAACAGGTAGATTTTTGTGTAGAAGCTGGTCCCTAGATGCATTTTTGGCTCTGATGTAGCCTTTCTGGATGGACCGTCGACCATATCCCCTATCCCTAAATCTTTTCTTGAGAATTTCAGATTGGGTCTCAAAGAGGGAATCCTCAGAACAAATTCTTTTTGCCCTCAGGAATTGCCCAATGGGTATTCCCTGTATAGTACTTTTGGGATGTGCCGATGAGGCATGCAGGAAAGAATTAGTGGAAGTGGGCTTTCGGAAGATAGTGGTGGACAGTCGGCCACTTGGAAGAGCTGATATAGCCAAGTCCAAGAAATCAATTTGGCGTCCATATTTGTAGGTGAGGCGAATATTCTGTCCATTGGAATTAAGTCTGGCCATGAACACTTCAAGGTCCACAATTGGACCCTCCCAAATGAAGAGAATATCATCAATATATCGGATCCAATTGTGGACCCGATCGATGCCTTCAATTTCCTCCTCCTGAAATATGGACCATTCCCATGCCCCCATAAACAAGTTTGCGTAAGAGGGGCACACGATGCCCCCATTGCGGTCCCCCTTTGTTGCAGGAATATTTTTCCATTAAATATGAAGGCATTATGGGTTAATATAAATCTCAGAATGACCAGCACAAACGATATCATTTCTGTATCTAGATTACTAGAATGTAAATATTTACCCACTGCCCTAAGGCCATCCTCATGTCCAATTGAAGAATAAAGGGCCTCCACATCCGCCGTGACTATATCATATCCTCAGACAATTGTATGTTCTCAAGGTGTCCCAGTGCTGCCGTGGTATCTTTAATATAAGATGGTAATTGTACCACCAATGGTTTGAGAAAATACTCAACTATGTCACACAGAGTTTCACACAGACCTTCATTTGCCGCAATTATTGGTCTTCCTGGAGGGTTGGAGGGGTCCTTATGTACTTTAGGCACAAGATATAGTGTGGCCAATCTGGGGTTCAGTTTTTCATAAATCTCAACCAATTTTTTGGGGATGATGTTGTCTTCAAAGGCCTTAATCAATATCTCTATTAATTGTACTTTAAAATTGCCCATGGGATTGAATGTGAGCAATTTATATTCTAATGAGTTGTTCAAGATTTTAAAGGCTTGTGCCTCATACATGTGGTTCGGCCATACCACTACATTGCCGCCTTTATCGGCCATTTTGAAGACAACATCATCCCATTCCTTCAGCTGTTGCAATGCCTCCCTCTCTTTTCTGCTAAGATTATCGTACCCCTTGTTTTTAGTTCTCCTAAGTTGTTCAATATCAGAGGATACTATCTTAGTAAAAGTGTCGACCGCCGGAACCAACGATAGTGGGGGAAATTTTTTTGACTTATTAATAATGTGTGCTGGAAAATCCCTACTTACTGCAGCCGCATTTTCATCTAGTAATGATTCGAGGGCTTCTAGTGCCTGTTGTTCCTCCATCGTGGATACATCATCACCATACTCCCCTCTAGCATGTAATCGTTTAAGGATCAATTTCCTTGAGAAGAGGTGGAGGTCCTTAATGGCTATGAACGGATCTAATTCAGATGTAGGAGAAAAAGTCAGACCTTTTTGTAGGACACTACATTGTGCCACAGTCAACTCATGGGAAGATAGGTTAATTACCTTAACATCGTCCTTCTCATATTTTTTGAAAGATGGATTCTTCCTATGGAATTGTCTTGTTCTAGGGCCATATCTTGCCTCATGCACTGAGCCTCCACTTTCACTCAAGGATGAATTAGAGATGACGGAAAGGCTGCGGGAAGATTTTCTTTTTCCAGATTCATTTTTTAATTGCCAACGGAAAATCTTATTGGACTCAAAATCGCCTATATCTCTTTGATATTTCTTCTGTTTATTGGCAGAGATAATACTCTCCCATTTCTCAATGTCCTTTTCAAGATTTTTAATCATTTCCTCAAATTTTTCCCCACTTAGTTCTTGTTTCAGAGACCTTTGTAATGCATCAATCTCACACTCAATATCTTTAAGAGATATAGTGTTTTTTTCTATAATGATGGCAATAAACTCCAAAGAACATGTATTGGCTGCTTGAATCCATCTATTGATCAGCCCCTCCTCCCCCAAGTCAAAAGTGGGAAAAATATTGACTCTGAGTCCTCTTGGTACTATTTTTTGTGATAGATAATTTTCCAAAGTGACCTTTGTCCACCATATCTTCGTTTTTTTGTGTAGCGCATTTTTATATTTTTTAAAATTTTCCTGATGGCTATTGGGAATCTGAGTAGAATGTGTACCATTGCCTTTCTGGAACATATTGGAAGCTTTCGCCTGCCATGAACTCTCTTTAACCTTAAAATCCATGTTGTGGGTCTCTGTTATAACAACAGCAAAAAACAATGATATGATCACATATAATGCCCACTTCGGAATAAACATCCCCACAAGGGGGCAATATACCACAATCAAGACCTAATCACAATTAGTGGGAACAAATGAATAATGTATGCCACTGGGTGGTATAAACAATGCAATATTTTATTAGTCAAAACACACACATAATATAATGTAAGCAAACATTTGCTAAAGGCAATGAATAAACATATTTAAAATTTGCTATAACCAGCAAAAATGTTAAGAGGGACTTAATGTCCATAGGAGGAATTAACAATAGACAGCCGTTTTTAGGTTAAAGAAACCGAATGATAGTAAATACTATGCCCATAAAATCCTTGTATCAGGGGCCCAGATGATCTGGGTTCCCCCAGTAGTACCACATAGCACACAGGCATAAGAAAAAAATCAAGTGAACCGGTAATTAACAGTAGACATACCTATGGGCTGCCAAAGAGACACTCCTCGGACGTCCCTCTGCCCCGACGCGCGTTTCGCACTGCTTCTTCGGGAGGCGTGTCAGGGCAGGGGGCTGTCCGGAATATATAGGATAAAATGAATGTGCAACACCTGCAAAAATTACACACATTAATTGCTAATGCCCGTCACCGCCGTTAGGAAGGTCCTTGCTTTGTTACCATCAGACTTACGGCGCATGCTCGGTCACATGGAGTCCACCAGCCAATGGGAGGAACATGCCGCGGTCAGGTGACCTCTCCCTGCAAGGTCCTTTGGTGAGGACGCTAGTGGAGAGGGCAGCCCCGTAGACCGCAGCTGTGCCTCCGTGGTCCACGTAACCTGCACGCGCACTGTCTGTGAAACATGCAATGGATGGTCTGCCCTCAAAAGGCTATCAAAGGGAAACAACTCTAAACGAGGGTATAATGTAATCATAATGGGCAACAACTTTATAGATCTTAATATAAATAAATAACGTGCCTAAATGCCCAACCTCTGATGATGTATAAACGATAAATGAGATAATAATAATAATGACCAAAGTGAGAACCAAGTATGTATAAACTAAACATATATATAAGAAACAACTAAATAAGAACATATATATGGAGACAACAAAAGATATACAATGAAAATCACATGTCCAGTATATGATTGATGAAATTCTTCCTTTTGAGTCGCCTCTCAAATATACGTATATAATAACAAATTTTCACATCTTCTTCCCACTTAATGGATTCATGAGCTGCCCTTGATGGTGGAAGAAAGCCGGACCAATGATGTATAATGCGGGTGAGTATCATGGTGTCGCCATTCAACAATCTGAAACTATAAGATGAAAATTAAAATCGAAATATAAAACACATAAGATGATGGAAACAACCCCCAACCCCAAAAGAGAAACCCTCAAGCCATCATAGAAAAGCGCTAAACCCAAAACTCTCATTTAAGCCCTGTGGGGTATGTGTGCCCAATCTGTATATCCATTGACACTCATTTTTGGCCACTCTCTTAATAAGATCACCACCTCTCGGTCCCAAATCCACTTTATCGATGCCCCTAAAAATTAGCATTCTGGAATTACATTGGTGATATTTCCTAAAGTGCCTAGGGAGAGTCTTGAGGGTCATTACATCAGTGATAGTTTTGGCCTTTTCAATGTCAATGCAGTGCTCTCGTACCCGTATTTTCAACTCTCTGCTGGTCATCCCTACATAAAGTTTACCGCAGGGGCATTCAGCACAATACACTACCCCCTTGGATGAGCATGTGATGTGGGTCCTAATATCAAATTTTCTGGACCTATCATGGTTGAAAAATACAGTGGTTTTCTTCATGTTGGCACAACCCTTACATATCCCACAGGGATAGAAGCCACATCTTTCAGGGTACTTTTTGCCCCTATCCCTTCTCTTTGAGTCATAGTAGCTATGAACAAGCATGTCCCTCAAATTTGGGGATCTCTTGGCTACAAAAGAAGGGACCAAAGGGAGACATTTACTGAGCACCGGGTCAGTGAACAAGATATTCCAATGTTTTTCTACAATTTTTCTAAGATCGAACCATCTACTGTTATAATTGGTGATGAATCTTACCTGTTCTTCCCCAGTAGACGTCATAACAGGTAGATTTTTGTGTAGAAGCTGGTCCCTAGATGCATTTTTGGCTCTGATGTAGCCTTTCTGGATGGACCGTCGACCATATCCCCTATCCCTAAATCTTTTCTTGAGAATTTCAGATTGGGTCTCAAAGAGGGAATCCTCAGAACAAATTCTTTTTGCCCTCAGGAATTGCCCAATGGGTATTCCCTGTATAGTACTTTTGGGATGTGCCGATGAGGCATGCAGGAAAGAATTAGTGGAAGTGGGCTTTCGGAAGATAGTGGTGGACAGTCGGCCACTTGGAAGAGCTGATATAGCCAAGTCCAAGAAATCAATTTGGCGTCCATATTTGTAGGTGAGGCGAATATTCTGTCCATTGGAATTAAGTCTGGCCATGAACACTTCAAGGTCCACAATTGGACCCTCCCAAATGAAAGAATATCATCAATATATCGGATCCAATTGTGGACCCGATCGATGCCTTCAATTTCCTCCTCCTGAAATATGGACCATTCCCATGCCCCCATAAACAAGTTTGCGTAAGAGGGGGCACACGATGCCCCCATTGCGGTCCCCCTTTGTTGCAGGAATATTTTTCCATTAAATATGAAGGCATTATGGGTTAATATAAATCTCAGAATGACCAGCACAAACGATATCATTTCTGTATAAATGCCCCCTATCTACAAGAATATAACTGCTATAAAACTGCCCCTATAACAAGAATATAACTACTATAATACTGCCCCTATGTTCAAGAATATAACTACTATAATACTACCATAATACTGCTCCTATGTACAAGAATATAACTACTATAATACTGCCCTATGTACAAGAATATAACTACTATAATACTGCCCTATGTATAAGAATATAACTACTATAATACTGCCCCTATGTACAAGAATAAACTACTGTAATACTGCTCCCTACGTACAAGAATATAAACTACTATAATACTGCCCCTATGTACAAGAATATAACTACTATAATACTGCTCCTATATACAAGAATATAACTACTATAATACTGCTCCTATGTACAGAATATAAGTACTATAATACTGCTCCTATGTACAAGAATATAACTACTATAATAACTGTCCCTATGTACAAGAAATATAACTGCTATAATACTGCCCCTATATACAAGATATAACTAATATAATACTGCCCCCTATGTACAAGAATATAACTACTATAATACTGCCCCTATATACAAGAATATAACTACTAATAATACTGCCCCCTATGTACAAGAATATAACTGCTATAATACTGCCCCTATATACAAGAATATAACTACTGTTATGGAAATTTAATTAGGATAAATTTATCCTTTAGTGTTTGCTGCTTGCCGTTCCCAATTCTCTATTAAATGTCTTTTTGAGCGCTCAGAACGAAATTAAACGGTCCACAACGGAAGTGTCAGTATAGCAGTTCGTCAAGACTTCTCATTTATTATTCATTCAAGGTTTTATATCTTTACAAAAAGGGGCTGGTTAGTCAATTAACATACAATTAAAAGCTGCTAGATATTGGCTGTTCTAGTGTAAGTATGATAATTATGATAATTATGATAAAAAGGGCTGAAGTTGCAGATTTTTTGTTTACTGCTCTTTGCCCCAGCAAGAATGCATGACTAGAAAAGTAAACAATAGATATCTACTAAGACTCTATGTACTTGTTCCTTATGAAGGCCGATTTGTTTAAGACGACTGATTATAGCTGGCATAGATATGTGTGAGCGCAGGATTTTTAGCAAGTGAGATCTATCTAACTGTGAATGCATATATATGAATATACTTTGAATATATGGAATACATATATATTTCCATGACACTACTATAATACTGCCCCCTATGTACAAGAATATAACTACTATAATACTACTATAATACTACTCCTATGTACAAGAATATAACTACTATAATACTGTCTCCTATGTACAAGACTATAGCTACTATAATACTGCCCCTATGTACAAGAATATAACTACTATAAATACTGCCCCTATGTATAAGAATATAACCTACTATAATACTGCCCCTATGTACAAGAATATAACTACTATAATACTGCCTCCTATGTACAAGAAATAACTACTATAATACTGCTCCCTATGTACAAGAATATAACTACTATAATGCTGCCCCCTATGTACAAGAATATAACTACTATAATACTGCCCCCTATGTACAAGAATATAACTACTGTAATACTGCTCCCTACGTACAAGAATATAACTACTATAATACTGCCCCTATATACAAGAATAAACTACTATAATACTGCCCTATATACAAGAATATAACTAATATATACTGCCCCCTATGTACAAGAATATAACTACTATAATACTGCCCCCTACGTACAAGAATATAACTACTGTAATAACTGCCCCTACGTACAAGTATTTAACTACTATAATACTGCCCCTATATACAAGAATATAACTAATATAATACGGCCTCCTATGTACAAGAATATAACTACTATAATACTGCCCCTATATACAAGAATATAACTACTATAATACGCCCCCTATGTACAAGAATATAACTACTATAATAACTGCCCATATGTATAAGAATATAACTACTATAATACTGCCCTATATACAAGAATATAACTACTATAATACTGCCCCTATATACAAGAATATAACTAATATAATATGGCCTCCTATGTACAAGAATATAACTACTATAATACTGCCCCTATAATACAAGAATAAACTACTATAATACTGCCCCTATGTACAGAATATAACTACTATAATACTGCTCCTATGTACAAGAATATAACTACTATAATACTGCCCCTATATACAAGAATATAACTACTATAATACTGCCCCCTATGTACAAGAATATAACTACTGTAATACTGCTCCCTACGTACAAGAATATAACTACTATAATACTGCCCCTATATACAAGAATATAACTACTATAAAACTGCCCCTATGTACAAGAATATAACTACTATAATACTGCCCCCTATGTACAAGAATATAACTACTATAATACTGCCTGTAACGGGTCTGGGAGGCGGAAACCCTTGAGCTTTATTATACAAGGAGGCTTTCCTTGTAAAGGAGCGGGTGGCGCCCCTGGGAGACGGACAGGAAGTCACGGCAATGACAGGGACAGTCTCTGGGTAGACAGGCAGGTAGTCACGGCAAGTGACCGGGGCAGTCTCTGGAAGGACAGGCAGGTAGTCACGGCAAGTGACCGGGGCAGTCTCTGGAAGGACAGGCAGGTAGTCACGGCAAGTGACCGGGGCAGTCTCTGGAAGGACAGGTATATACGACCTGAGATGGTGGAGCCTCCCGGTAGGCTAGCAGGCAGATGACAGATGAACGCCCCCAAGTGAGCAGGCGAGAGTCTCTGGAATAGACGATGGTCACCGCATGTGACGTCCGAACCTCCGGTAGGTCTGCAGGCAGATGGCAGATGAACGCCCCCAAGTGAGCAGGCGAGAGTCTCTGGAATAGACGATGGTCACCGCATGTGACGTCCGAACCTCCGGGTAGGTCTGCAGGCAGATGGCAGATGAGCGCCCCCAAGTGAGCAGGCGAGATTCTCTGGAATAGCCGATGGTCACCACCGTTGACGGCCGAACCTCCAGGTAGGCTTGCGGACAGGTAGCAGACAGCAAACTGGCAGGAGACAGCAGGTAACTGGTAACGGAACCTGAGGGCTGAAGCAGAGTAAACAGTGCAACAACATTGCTCGGGCACCTCCATTAAGGAGGGAGTACTTTATATAGGGTGGAGTCCTCCGGCATTGGCCGGGGACCTTTTTTGAAAGATGCGCGCGGCCCCTTTAAGAGTGGGGGAGCGCGCGGGCGCGCGCCCTAAAGTCCAGCAGCAGGGAAGGAGCGCGCGACCCCAGCAGGGCGGAAGGAGGACGCCGAGCGTGGGTAAGGGGGGCGACGTCCCTGCCTGGCAGAGGACGCTGGCGCAGAGGAACAGCGTCCCTGCCTGGCAGAGGGCAGGGACGCCGGCGCTACAGTACCCCCCCTTTAGGCCCCCCCTTTTTTAGGCCAGAAAGAAATTTAGCTAGGATGAGAGGGCATGGATGTTTTCCCGAGGCTCCCACGTTCTCTCCTCAGGACCAAACCCCTTCCAATCCACCAGAAAATAGGTCTTTCTTCCTACCCTTTTGGTGGCCAAAATGTTCTCTACCTCAAATTCGTTCTCAGCAGACAGTGGAGCAGTAGGTGTACCTGTAGACTTGACGAAAGAGTTAAGTACCACCGTTTGAGGAGAGATACATGGAAGGAGTTAGGAATCCGCAAATTGGCCGGGAGTTTCAATTTATAGGACACTGGGTTGATCTGACTGATGATCTCCAGAGGACCAATGAACCGAGACCTAACTTGTAGGAAGGAATTTTGAGCCGAACATACTTGGACGAGAGCCAGACCTTATCCCCAGACGGAATTGAGGGGGATCCAACGTTTCTTGTCAGCATGTCTCTTCATGCGCTCGGATGACAGAATGAGTGCGGACCGGGTACTCTCCCATATGGAGGAGAATTCGTTAACCAGGATTCCGCAGCTGGATTGTCCACAGAGATGGAAATAGGTACAGGGATCCGAGGATGTTGACCGAAGACTACAAGAAACGGAGATTTGGAGGAAGATTCGCTCTCGTGATTGTTGTACGAAAATTCGGCCAAGGCAGGAGATCCACCCAGTCAGAATGGTGGGCATTAACGAAGTGCCGGAGATAACTGGTCAGAATCTGATTGATTCGCTCGACTTGACCATTGGACTGTGGGTGGTAAGCGGAGGAGAAATCCAGGTGACGTCTAGCAACTTACAAGGGGCTCTCCAGAAACGTGAGGTGAACTGCACCCCACGATCCGACACAATGTGACGAGGCAGACCATGAAGACGGAAGATGTGGCGGATAAAGTCTTTAGCCAACTCGGGTGCAGACGGAAGCCCTGGCAGGGGAATGAAGTGAGCCATCTTGGAAAATCGGTCAACGACCACCCAAATGACCGTACAACCAGCAGAGATGGGAAGATCCGTTATGAAGTCCATGGCTATATGCTGCCAGGGGCAGCGGGTACAGGAAGCGGGAGAAGACGGCCGCAGGCAGGTGTCTCGGAACTTTGTTGCGGGCACAGGAGGGACAGGCAGAAACAAAGTCTATTACATCCTTGTGCAGGTAGGCCACCAGTAATGCCGGGTAATGAGCTGGAGGTCTTTCTCTGACCAGCGTGGCCAGCTAGTTTAGACGAATGACCCCAGTGAGGATCCTCTCCCGATCAGGTACCGATACGAACGTCTTACCAGGAGGGAGACGATTTAGACTCACGGGAGCCACCTGCATCACTCTGGCGGGATCGATGATATGTTTAGGTTCCTCCTCGAGATCCGACACCAGGAAAGACCGGGACAAGGCATCCGCCTTGATGTTCTTGTCGGCTGGGCGAAAGTGTAAAAGAAAGTCGAAGCGGGCAAAAAACAAGGACCACCGGGCTTGGCGAGGGTTAAGTCTCTGGGCATGCTGGAGGTAAGCCAGATTCTTGTGGTCAGTGTAAATGATTACCGGATGAAGAGCCCCCTCGAGTAGGTAACGCCACTCCTCCAATGCCAGCTTGATGGCCAATAACTCTCGGTCTCCTATGGAATAATTGCGCTCAGAAGAGGAGAAGAGTTTTGAGAAGAAGCCGCAAGATACCATTCTCCCGGAAGAAGACTTTTGAGTCAGTACCGCTCCGGCTCCAGAAGAGGAAGCGTCCACCTCCAGGAAGAACTGCTTGTTGCCGTCCGGGCGATGCAGCACTGGAGCGGAAGAGAAGGCCTGTTTTAAGGAAAGAAAGGCCTCCTCTGCTTCGGGCGTCCACTGTTTGGGGTTAGCATTCTTGCGGGTGAGTGCGGAGATTGGAGCAGTCCGGGAAGAGAAGTGCGGTATGAAGAGGCGGTAATAATTGGCGAATCCCAGGAACCGCTGAATGGCCTTCAATCCCTCCGGTCGGGGCCATTTCTCGATGGCAGATAGCTTCTTCGGATCCATTCTTAGGCCTGTCTGAGAAATGATGTAACCCAAAAACGGAAGCGAGGTCTGCTCAAAGAGACACTTCTCATATTTGGCGAAAAGGTGATTCTGCCTAAGCCTGAGCAGAACCTGACGAACATCCCTCCGGTGAGACTGGAGATCCGGAGAGAAGACCAAGATGTCGTCTAGGTACACCACAACGCAGGAGTAGAGCAGTCCCGGAAGATGTCATTGACCAACTCCTGAAAGACTGCAGGAGCATTACAGAGACCAAAGGGCATCACCAAATACTCATAGTGGCCGTCCCGGGTGTTGAATGCCGTCTTCCATTCATCTCCCCGACAGATACGGACCAGGTTATATGCTCCACGAAGATCCAGTTTGGTGAAGATTCTAGCCCCCCTCAGACGATCAAACAATTCGGGAATGAGCGGAAGAGGGTACTTATTCTTCACCGTGATCAGGTTTAGGCCTCTGTAGTCAATACAGGGACGGAGAGAGCCGTCTTTCTTTTTACGAAGAAGAAACCTGCTCCCGCTGGGGAGGTAGATTTCCGGATGAATCCCTTGGCCAAATTCTCCTCGATATATTCGGACATCGACCTGGTCTCAGCAGCCGACAATGGGTAAATACGCCCACGGGGAGGCGTAGTACCGGGTAGCAGGTCGATCGGGCAATCATAAGGTCTGTGAGGGGGTAATGTCTCTGCCTCCTTTTTATTAAAGACATCAGCGAACGACCAATATGGAATCGGGAGCCCTGGTAGATTAGTTGGTGTAGGAGAAGGACGGACGGGATGAACAGGAACCAAACACGTTTTATGACAGTCCTGTCCCCAGCGAAGGATCTCTCCAGTCTGCCAGTCGAGCACGGGTGCATGCTTTTGGAGCCAAGGTAGACCTAATAAGAAAGCATGAGAGAGTCCAGGCAGGACATGAAACGAGATGCTCTCAGAATGCAACATTCCCACCTGCAGGGTTATGGCTTCAGTGATAAGTTGGATGGGACGTGGTAGGAGACCCCCGTCCACAGCAGCAACAGATACTGGTTCAACCAGATGTTTGGTAGGAATGCGATATTTCTCTACTAGAGCCTGTGAAACAAGATTCCCGCTGCTCCAGAATCAAGTTGGGCTTGTTCGAAATAACGGTTCTCACCGAGGAGAATTGAGACTGACAGCAGCAGAGATGAAGAGGATTTATTCTTGTCTAGGTTGACCTCTCCGAGCTAACCTAGACACAGGCGTTTCCCGACCTCTCCGGACAGGTACGGATCCGGTGCTCCTTACTGCCACAGTAGAAGCAACTCCCCTCGGCACGGCGTAAGTCCTGACGGGCTTTGGCCATCTTGGTCTGGTCGACCTGCATAGGCTCAGAAGTGTGTACCTGGGGAGAAGCGGAAGGAGTTACAGGTCTCTGAAAAGAAGGAGCTAGACGAGGAAACCTTCTCTCTCGGGTGACCTCTTTGGCGCGTTCCTGGAACCGTAGATCAATTCGATTAGCCAGAGTTATTAGGTCATCGAGAGAGGTTGGAATGTCTCGACTGGCAAGTTCATCTTTAATACGGCCGGACAGACCCTCCCAGAAGACAGATATCAGAGCATCATTATCCCAGGCCAGCTCCGAGGCAAGGGTACGGAACCGTATGGCATATTGCCCCACGGTGAGACTTCCCTGACGGAGACGCAACAGAGATGATGCAGAGGAGGTCTTCCGTCCGGGTTCGTCGAATACCTTCCGGAAGGCCGAGAGAAAAGCAGGCAGGTCAGACACCAGAGGATCTTCTCTCTCCCCAGAGAGGATTGAGCCAGGCCAGAGCCTCTCCGGTGAGATGGGACATAATGAAGGCAATTTTGGCCCGGTCGGAGTTAAACTGGTGAGCCAGGAGTTCGAAATGCAGGGTACACTGGTTAATGAAACCCCGAGTCAGAGTAGGATCGCCTCCAAACCGTGGAGGAGCAGAAAGTCGAGGTCCAGGAACGGAAACCACGGAATTGGTAAGCAACGGAACTGCCGGATTGCGAGTCATGGCGCCAGTGGTGGTTGCTGGTGAAGTAGTCAGGGTGTCCAGGCGGAATTAACATTCCGCAGATGACCCAGGATGGACTCCTGTTGAGACCTCTGACGAGACAGTTCATGACACAGGTCAGAGAGTGAAGGGGTTTGGGTGCCACCGGTTCCATGGCCCGAGCAAACTGTAACGGGTCTGGGAGGCGGAACCTCTGAGCTTTATTATACAAGGAGGCTTTCCTTGTAAAGGAGCGGGTGGCGCCCGGGGAGACGGACAGGAAGTCACGGCAAGTGACAGAGACAGTCTCTGGGTAGACGGCAGGTAGTCACGGCAAGTGACCGGGGCAGTCTCTGGAAGGACAGGCAGGTAGTCACGGCAAGTGACCGGGGCAGTCTCTGGAAGGACAGGTATATACGACCTGAATGGTGGAGCCTCCCGGTAGGCTAGCAGGCAGATGACAGATGAACGCCCCCAAGTGAGCAGGCGAGAGTCTCTGGAATAGACGATGGTCACCGCATGTGACGTCCGAACCTCCGGGTAGGTCTGCAGGCAGATGGCAGATGAACGCCCCCAAGTGAGCAGGCGAGAGTCTCTGGAATAGACGATGGTCACCGCATGTGACGTCCGAACCTCCGGTAGGTCTGCAGGCAGATGGCAGATGAGCGCCCCCAAGTGAGCAGGCGAGATTCTCTGGAATAGCCGATGGTCACCACCGGTGACGGCCGAACCTCCAGGTAGGCTTGCGGACAGGTAGCAGACAGCAAACTGGCAGGAGACAGGCAGGTAACTGGTAACGGAACCTGAGGGCTGAAGCAGAGTAAACAGTGCAACAACATTGCTCGGGCACCTCCATTAAGGAGGGAGTACTTTATATAGGGTGGAGTCCTCCGGCATTGGCCGGGGACCTTTTTTGAAAGATGCGCGCGGCCCCTTTAAGAGCGGGGGAGCGCGCGGGCGCGCGCCCTAAGTCCAGCAGCAGGGAAGGAGCGCGCGACCCCAGCAGGGCGGAAGGAGGACGCCGAGCGTGGGTAAGGGGGGCGACGTCCCTGCCTGGCAGAGGACGCTGGCGCAGGGGAACAGCGTCCCTGCCTGGCAGAGGGCAGGGACGCCGGCGCTACACTGCCCCTATATACAAGAATATAACTACTATAATACTGCCCCTATATACAAGAATATAACTAATATTTTACTGCCCCTATGTACAAGAATATAACTAATATTTTACTGCCCCCTATGTACAAGAATATAACTGCTATAATACTGCCCCTATGTACAAAAATATAACTACTATAATACTGCCCCCTATATACAAGAATATAACTACTATAATACTGCCCCTATGTACAAGAATATAACTACTATAATACTGCCCCTATGTACAGGAATATAACTACTATAATACTGCTCCTATGTACAAGAATATAACTACTATAATATTGCCCCTATATACAAGAATATAACTAATATTTTACTGCCCCTATATACAAGAATATAACTAATATTTTACTGCCCCCTATGTACAAGAATATAACTGCTATAATACTGCCCCTATGTACAAGAATATAACTACTATAATACTGCCCCCGATATATAAGAATATAACTACTATAATACTGCCCCTATGTACAAGAATATAACTACTATAATACTGCTCCTATGTACAAGAATATAACTACTATAATACTGCCCCTATGTACAAGAATATAACTACTATAATACTGCCCCTATATACAAGAATATAACTACTATAATACTGCCCCTATATACAAGAATATAACTATTTACTGGAGAATATTTCAGTAAAGTTTTTTTCTTTCTAGCTTGTTGATGTCACTGTTGTAGAAATGTTTCTCACCCTTATATCAAAGAACATATTTCCACTTCTCTTTTCCTATATACACATATGTCACAATCCCGTGAGAGTTTAAAGAAGACTCACTCCTTAATAATATTATGCAGGAAAGCAGCAAATGTGAGCCAAGAAAGTCTTATCTCTCTGCGTGAGATGATATCAGAGCCGCTCTTCCCTTTATTGATATTCATGCAGAGTGCGACTTAGTAAAGATGTCAAGTGCTCACGTTGGATTCTTCGGATCCTGGGCTCCAATAAACTCTACCACCTTCTGTGTACATTTCCTTGAAATGACAACTTTTTCTGCATTTTATTTATACCCTGCAGAACCCTGGAAAAATACATTTTAGTGCGTCAGAAAAACAAGAGGTCGTGGGGAGGAAAGTCAGTAGCTTTGGATTTATATTTGACAAGAAAAAAACCTGAAAGTTTATGTAATTTCTGAACTTTTGTTTCTTTGTGGTTTTTATTACCTGAAATTTAAATGTATTAATAATAATAATACCTTCAATACTTGAACCCACCATGTTAAAGGGAACCTGTCTCCTCGTTTTGCCGCTATAATATCCAGCCACTGCCTTTCGGGGCTTATCTTCAGCATTCTATAATGCTGTAGATAAGCCCCCGGTCCGACCAGAAAGATAAGAAAAAGAGGTTTTATTATACTCACCTGGGGGGGGCGGTCCGATGCGGTCCGGTACGATGGGTATCGCAGGTCCGGTCCGGAGTCTCCCATCTTCATGCGATGTCGTCATCCTCTTTGCTTGGTGTCGCGCTCCTGCGCAGGCGCACTGATCCAGAGCAATTTACTGCAGTGCGCAGGTGCTGGGCCTCTCTGACCTTTCCCTGCGCCTGCGCACTGCAGTTCTTTGCTCTGCCCTCAACAAGGCAGACCAGTTCGCCTGCGCAGAAAAGCGACACGAAGCAAGGAGGAAGCATCACATGAAGCATCACGGAGACCTTCAAGAAAAACCTAAAGACCCACCTGTTCCGACAAGCCTACAGCCTACAATGATCCTCAGTCTACTGAACCGCCACACGACCAGCTCTACCCTCTCCTAGTGTATCCTCACCCATCCCTGTAGACTGTGAGCCCTCGCGGGCAGGGTCCTCTCTCCTTCTGTACTTGTGTGTCCCTTGTCTAGCACATGTTTATTGTACCTGTCTATATTTTTCCCTTTTCATATGTAAAGTGCCATGGAATAAATGGCGCTATATAAATGTATAATAATAATAATAATAATGAAGATGAGAAGCGCCAGACCCGGACCATCGGATTGAACCGCATCGGACCGCCCGCCCGGTTTGTATAAATAAAAACTCTTTTTCTTATCTTTCAGGTCGGACCGGGGATTTATCTACAGCATTATAGAATAAGCCCAAAAGGCAGTGGCCACATCTTATAGCATCAAAACGAGGTGACAGGTTCCCTTTAAATTGTGATCTACTGGGAAACCATGTCAGCCCGAACTCGATGTCCCTGTAGCGCTTCCACAGTGGCAATGAAGTACTACACTGTTATCACTGAGATCCAATATGGTGTCTTTGCAGAATAGGATGGAATATTTTTTCACCAAGGTACCAAACAAGGATTAATCATGCAGCACAATAAACCCTGTACACGAGGATCATGTCTATCTAGATCCACTCCTTAAAGAAGAAAAGCCTCCAACTTATTCAACTTATTAATATGTACTGAATATTTTTGTCTTATCAGTCATTGTACAGGAGGAGGAGGTGAGCTGTGACCACCTATTGTGAATGGTGGATCCTGTGTTATCTACTGTATATAGAGGTGTTACCAGGCATTGTACAGAGGAGGAGGTGAGCTGTGACATCACCTATTGGGAATGGTGGCTCCTGTGTTATCTGCTGTATATAGAGGTGTTATCAGTCATTGTACAGGAGGAGGAGGTGAGCTGTGACATCCCCTATTGGGAATGGTGGCTCCTGTTTTATCTACTGTATATATAGGTGTTATGTTATGAACGAGTACACACTCACACATGGGAAATGCCACATCTACACCCAACTGGTCCCTGTACAGACCATAAAGGCTCTAATAACACAACAAAAAAAACACCACCTCAGACCTATCTCCCTTAAAAGCCATTGAGGGAATTCTCGTACCTCCTGAAGAACCAGAGGGGAGGCTGTAACACACTGCCAACAAGGAGAAAGAAAAGCATGAAAAAAGATATGAAAACTCAAGGTGAGAAACTAAGACACATTCATTTAGGGTACGGAGGAAAGGTAAGGAAAATATAAAAAAAAAATAACAAGTATAATTTCCTAGAAACCTAACAGTGGTAAAAGAAAAGTTGCTGGGAGTGAAAGCAAACAGACTCACTGAAATAATACAACTGGAATTTACCAAGCAAAGGTAAATTCCTTAGCTAAAGACTAGAATTACTGAACACACATCCATCCTTAGGTATAGCCAGCAAGTAAGTGCTGTGAAGTGTGAACACATAAAACCATATCCGGAATGTGATAGAACAAACTGAAAACTGGAAAATAAGAAACACGTGGAGGAGCAAACCAAGAAAGGAAAACATCAGCATTTGAACAGTGAAGAAAGGGCAATAGCTCAGCAGAGAGAAGAACTGACCACACAGCAACAGGTCACCAGATCGAATCCCCAAACCGGGCTATGACAGTACCACATCCTCTACAAAGGGCCACTAGACCCTCAGAAGCCCCAACTACCATTTGATGTCACTGAATGAACCCTCTCCCCAAGCGATTAGCATGAATATCCTCCAAATTAACCCAAGAGTTATCTTCAGGACCATAACCTTTCCACTTAACGAAATAGTGCAGACAGCGCCTGACCCACTCTACCTCATACTCTTGATCCCCTTCCAAATCCACCTCAATTATGTCTTGAGGACCAGGTGTCCTCTCACATTTTTTTTAAAGGTAAGGATGGAAATAATTATTGATTCCCCAGGCAATGGATAATAAGTAGCAAGTAAAAAAACTAGATTGTGAAAATAATAATAAGTGCAAGCTAATACCTTGATTTAAGCCATAGGTTGTTTTCTGAGGACTCAGTTTCTTTTAAGCAGAATTATCGTTTTTCTATTGCCACACACAGGAAAACGTAATCTTGTGCATACTGAAAAATCAATACTGAAACACTTTTAAGATCAAATGAGTAACGGGTAAAATGGCTTTTTCCAATATTCCCAGAGAACATGCCTTGTTATGGTAGAAGAGCAGCCATTCTGTAGAGAAATGTATAGATAAGCAATGGCATTCATTGACTTGGTGCACCTGCCAAAAGTAGATTTAGGAGTAGGGAATCCGGATTAATAACTCTGCTTTGGGAGAGAAAGTTGAGCTTTGCCCAAAATAAATGAAAGCATGGCAATCACTCAGGAATGTTTCACCAATTGGAGAGTTCATCTACATAATAAATGAATCACATCAATGTTTATCTGCATAAATTACTTATTCAAGGCCAAGCAAGCAGCAAATGAACTTTTTTTTTTGCATGCACATGCTGTGTCTAGGGAAGGTAATATTGGCACTTTTATACCTATACATATAAATGAGAAGATCCAGTCCAGAAGAAATCACACCACTTCCATCACCATTTATCATTGGTAGAAAGAACCTATTGCGTTGATTGTTCTATCTCTATTTCTTCCCATCCTTCATAGTAAAGGCAATATAAATGTGTTATCGATTCCACCCCTCCATTGCTATTATCATTATTATTAATCATTAATATAGAATATTACAGATTCATTCCTCAGGAAATTAAACTATAAGGAAATTGTTTATATTTGTGCCCCTGTTGCTACTAGTTAGTTAATAGTGAGGTGGATACCAGATTAATATGGACCCAGCCCTGAGGAATAAACCTATAACTGGTTTATTCAATTCTCCAATTTGTCAATGTGGCAGTGTAGAGGAGGAGCCTTGAATAGTGTTGTTCTTCAGGGGTGGGGGCAACCTAATTTACTTTTTTTTTCTCACTATTGAAGGGCATTCTGGCAGTAGGATCAATCTTCCTGAGCCATCCATATGGGCATGTAGGTCATAGAAACTTAAATCAAATTATCAGTATTTTGCTGATCTTAAGATGCAGCGGACCATAAAACGCACCTCAAATTTTGGGGTGGAAAATAGGAAAACATTTTTTTTTAAATAAAATGATGTGTCTTAAAGTCAGTTTTAATGGTAGCTTTCCTGGGGGGGTGGCTGTGATGGATTGAGGTTATAGGAGACAGAGTCGCTGCTTCAGGAGGCGGCAAAAGTGGGGCGAGGCTGCGGGCCAAGGGCTCTAATAAGAGCTTGGCACCAGTGAGCGATGTCTCATTTCCCAATGATTTCCCTGTAGTGGGTTTCCAGAAAATAGCATCTGCGTGTGCGCTGCCTTCAGCGACCATTCTCCGGAAGCCCACCGCAGGGAAATCTAGGGAAAGTGGAATTCTGCTCATTTCCTGAGAGTCCAGGCACCGCAGCATCGACTCACTTCAGCCACCTGCCTCCTGACGCAACGTCCCTGCCTCCTGTGACCCTGCTGCACCACCGCCACCCCCAATAAGCTTATTTCGGATTATAAATCGCACCTTCATTTTCCTCCCACATTTGAAGGAAAAAAATGCATTTTATCTTCTGAAAAATATGGTATACCATGATATCTGTAATAAAATGAATGGTTCCCAAGAAATCCACATTTTCTTATTTGTAAATGAGCTGAATACATTTCAGTGCCAGATTAATATTTCTCGGGAACTATTTATTGGGTTAAAGATATCAAGGTATCATTGGATTCACCTTTCTATGACGGCATATAGATGACTACAGACATGCAAGTAGATGGACATATTATTATTATTTATTATTATTATTATTTATTTCTATAGCACCATTGATTCCATGGTGCTGTACATGAGAAGGGGTTACATACAAATTACAGGTATCACTTACAGTAAACAAACTAACAATGACAGACTGATACAGAGGGGAGAGGACCCTGCCCTTTCGGGCTTACATTCTACAGGATGGTGGGGAAGGATACAGTAGGTTGGGGGTTGCAGCAGTTCCGGTATTGGTTGAGGCGATATCTCCGGTAGTGGTGAGGAGGTAGCAGGGTCATTGCAGGCTGTAAGCTTTCCTGAAGAGGTGGGTTTTCAGGTTCCGTCTGAAGAATCCGAGTGTGGTTGATAGTCGGACGCGTTGGGGCAGAGAATTCCAGAGGATGGGGATATTCGGGAGAAGTCTTGGAGTCGGTTGGGTGAGGAGCGAATAAGTGTGGAGAAGAGAAGGAGGTCTTTGGAGGACCGGAGATTATGTGAGGGAAGGTATCGGGAGATTAGTTCAGAGACATATGGAGGAGACAGGTTATAGATTGCCTTATAGGTCAGTACTAGTAATTTGAACCGAATATGCTGAGGGAATGGGAGCCAGTGAAGAGATTTGCAGAGGGAGACGCAGAGGAGTAGCTAGGAGAGAGATGAATTAGTCAGGCAGCAGAGTTAAGGATGGACTGGAGAGGTGCGAGGGTGTTAGCAGGGAGGCCACAGAAAAGGATGTTGCAGTAGTCGAGGCGGAAGATGATGAGGGCATGCACAAGTATTTTAGTAGATTGAGGTTTGAGGAAAGGACGGATTCTGGAAATATTTTAGAGCTGGAGGCGACAGGAGGTAGAAAGAGCTTGGATGTGCGGTTTGAAGGACAGGGCAGAGTCAAGGGTTACTCCGAGGCAGTGGACTTCCGGTACAGGGGAAAGCATGATGTCGTTAATTGTGATAGATAGGTCAGGTAAGGAAGATCTGTGTGATGGGGGAAAGATGAGTTCAGATTTGTCCACATTGAGTTTGAGGAAGCGGGAGGAGAAGAAGGATGATATGGCTGATAGACACTCAGGGATTTTGGAGAGCAGAGAGGTGACATCTGGGCCAGAGAGGTAGATCTGAGTGTCATCAGCATAAAGGTGGTACTGGAATCCATGGGACTTTATGAGTTGCCCCAGGCCAAGTGTATAGATTGAGAAGAGTAGGGGTCCTAGAAGAGAGCCTTGGGGACTCCAACAGAGAGAGGGTTGGACGAGGAGGTAGTGTGGGAGTGGGAGACGCTGAATGTGCGGTTGGAAAGTTATGAGGTGATCCAGGATAGGGCGAGGTCTTTGATGCCAAAGGAGGAGAGGATCTGTAGTAGGAGGCATGTGGTCAACTGTGGCGAAAGCAGAGGACAGGTCTAGAAGCAGGCGAATAAAGTATTGTCCGTTAGCTTTGGCTGTAAGTAGGTCGTTAGTAATTTTGCCCATATTGCCATATTGCTCATATTGCCCATGAACGTAATGCATTTACTTACATTACAGTGCGGTCTGCGCATCAGCCCTGAATTAATATTGGATGGATAACGTTATATATGCCATGCTTCCTATCAAAAGTTAAAATGATGATAGGAAATATGGCATTAATTTCTCACGCCTGGGACCTCCAGCGGGGCAGATAACCTGAAGGTTGGAGATCTCCCAATCTTTTGAGGACCTGAATCGCATCCCATTAACCAGCCCCATCTGAAGTCACCAAGGCGAGGCATGTGGGAGTGACTCTTATCTGATAAAAGCAGATTTTGAATTATTATCATCGATTGGTGATGGGAGATACAGCTCTCTGCAATTCTGTATCGTTTCCAAAACGAAGAGCTCCGCTTCGCAAGACCGGGACCAATCTAGTGACATCAGTAGTACTTTTCTTTTGTTATGCTTGTACATACCGTGCAGTTTTGTCCCCTTTTGTAATATCTTTGATGTATTTTTATAAACACTGCCTACTATTTGGATTAAATATACAAAATGTAATAATTTTGTTCCTCTTGCACTTGTGAGGTCAGGCATTACGAGTCATGGGTGTCAAATCTGACTATGCCAAACTATATTTATATAAAGAGAGATAGAGAGAAAGATATTCCATGCGTTGGAATCGGATGTGTATATGCTGCAGTATATACACTGTATATGCAGTGAAGCGCCCAATAACCTGCCTAGTAGCAAAAGCAGCAGTGGTCTCGTCCATCAATCGTCAGTCAATTGCGTAATTGTCCTGATAATCGGAGGCAGCGGAATGTAGTTCACAACAAATTGGTGGCAGCGGTGGGATATCTGCGGGATCCCCCAGCTGTTCCCTGACAATAATAATTATTATTACCAATGGTAATAGTATTAATAGTATTACTTAAGATTCTTTATTTTTATAGTTCTATTAATACATTGCACACAATTTTAATTAATCAATAAATTATTTTTTTAAGTTTTAGATGGTGAATAAAAAAAAATCTACTAGAAAATATTTAGGGAATTTGAACTTCAGCTGCACACGCTATTCTGGCTTCTTAGGATTTGAGAGCTATTTTAAACAATGCATTGGAAAGCTTTCAAACTGGAATGATAAAGAACACACTTGAGAATACAATGATTTCCGTTAATTGCTTTTTCCTGAATTAGGACTGAGAAGGCTGAATGCTGCACTATACAATCAATATGATTTTACGACAAATAAATAATTTATATATTTTATCCAAATATAAAAGAAGAGCTGAAAATATTTGTTTTTTACTACATTCTTGATTATTCCTATGACCCAGTTCCCAACTATATGTATTATGAAAGTGAAATTTGAATTTAAAGCATTTGACTGCTAAAGAAAATCCCTAATTAAAGGGAATCTGTCAGCGGGTTTTTGCTATTTAATTTGCAAGCAGCATAATATAGACCAAGATGGTCTGATTCTAGGGATGTGTCACTTACTAGGCTGTGTTCTGTAGTTTCAATGCAAGTGTTCAGTGTTTTATCAGCCGAAGATTATCACTACAGGACTAGTTCTCATGTGCAGACAAGTCATGCTAATCTATGAAACTCCGCCCCCACCACTGGCTGGCAGCTTGATGATAATATAAAGAGGAAGTTGCCAATTGGGTGTGTGGGCGGGGTTATATACAGCTCAATATTCGGACTAGCGCTTTATCTACAGCAGAGGAAACAGGGACTGTATGAAATCTACATCTAGCAGTCCAATAAGTGACACATCGCTGGAATCAGGGTCTTTTCTCCTACATTATGCTGCTCTTAGATTACACAGCAAAATCCTGCTGACAGATTTTAATTCAAAGTTAGAGTTTGTTGATCACAATTGTTCCTCTTGGTGACACGCTCTCTCGAGGTCAGCTGTAATTTGTCAGGAAACTCAATCATTCATGTTTTGAGGTCTGATTTGAACCACAGTGCATACAATTGCCTCGTACCTCCTAACCCGAAGTTGACTGCCTCATAGGCTTTGTGAATCTTGCTCAAGAGTTCAGTTTTGCTGTAGGCCTCAAGAGGGGAAACAAAGCATTACATGATGTCTATTCAAATCATTGTGATGTCTTGATAATGCTCAACAGGACAGGTCCTCCTAAGCATTTTGCAACCCTTTCCCACCTCTGTCACACGCTGATTAGTTTGACCTTTCTTAGATAAGACATTGAACTGTCCCAGCAAAATACCCAAGATGGTGCAAAATTAGAGACTCTCAACCTTCCGCTGCCTCACCAGGATTAAAACCAGCTGCTACTTCCTGGGCCAACTACCCCCACCTGTGTCATGTTCAGAGAGGAGGTAACAAAAAGCTTAGGAAGCTGACAGTCCATTGAGGTACAAGGCCAAGTGACTGCAGGGTCACATCCTGGCTTCTCTGTACATCTCCTTTGAAGCCAGATGACCAGTGGGTCCAAATCCTGACTTCCCAAAATGTATACATGTGTTTAGTGATGGTCAATGGAGCAGATCTGATTTTTTTGAGCTGGGGCCATGGTCCACTCAGCCAGCATACTGCAGAATGGTAAATCTGTGTCCCTCGTCATGGAGCCATAATATTCTGGCAGCTGTCTTGTAGAATGTTCCTGGCTCTGGTTTTGTAAAGAGTCTCTGGTTCTCTGGATCTTTCGATGTGTTGTTACAGAGGCATATCCCCTTTTTATAGTTTACAACTGTTGTCCTTCAAGCCATCATCCACAAGTTAAGGTGAATGGGTGATGAGGTTAACCCGCATTGTTTGATTATTTCTGGTTTATCCTTCAATGTTTGCCAGTCAACAAACTAAAATCAAATACCCAAGAAAGTATATGAAAACCAGAGCCAGTTTGTAGAAAAATGCAAAGACAATTTTATTGAATTACAGAACAATTTAAAAAGACATAACAATCATCGTATATGATATTAATGACAAAGAAGAAGGCAAAAAAAAACCTAAAAACCGTTATTCAAAAATGTAAATGCATGAAAAAATACATAAAGGATACTGGTATAATGTCAAGAAAAAATGATGACTATGCTGTGGTATACATATATAGATCTGTCAAAGTGAAGTGCCTAGTGCACATCTCAAAGGGATTATAAATATAGTGTTTTGACATTTGTCCCATCAATAGGAGGATAATCAAAGAATATTATTTAGCGTAATAGAAAAGAAAAAATGTTTTTAATGTGCTCAAATGAAACAAAAAAAGGGGCAAAATTATACTAAATATTAAGAGGCAAGACAAATCATGTATCCAACCTAGGCATGTCATAAATACACAGTATACATAAGCGGAAGGAACTATGTAAACATGAATCAGTACACAGGAAAAATATATCAAACGACTGCGCAAGTGCAAATACAGCCGAAAATGCTAACAGCTGATGGGTATAGAGAGGCAGACATGCCTATAATATCAAATAATAATGGTATATACCTAGATGTATACATATATAAATAGAGATAAGGCTAAAAGATAATGCTATACAGATCAATATCCATATATATATAGAGGGGAAGCACAAGTATTAGTATATGCAAGCATGAATCAATGCACAGAGTGAATATAACAAATGGCTGCGCAAGTGCAAGTACAGCCAAAATTGCTAATGTGCTCCCATGTATTTTACACAAAAGAAACTATTATACATGCATGTACTACTATAGCCTTTGATATACCATCATATAAGTATACAAATATTGTTGTGTCCCACAGCCAAAAGCATAGAAATCAGATATATATATAATTCCTGTGAAGATCAAATAAGCATCTAGGCAGAGTGCATATGTTATTATCGTACTAAGCCTGCCAACATGCATATATATATATACACACATGTAAATACCAATGTGGTGATTAAAGACTATAATCCGCAACATGTTGCTAAAGGATTCCTTCCCATGTGTCCACAAGTAACATGGTAGTGCAGAGTAAACTCAATAACACATGGAGACAATAAACACAGATAGATAGAGTATCCAAACTTACTGAATAACGGGGGGCCCCGAGGAAGCATTTTGCGAAACGCGCGTTGGGGCTCTCTGCCCGTTATTCAGTAAGTTTGGATACTCTATCTATCTGTGTTTATTGTCTCCATGTGTTATTGAGTTTACTCTGCACTACCATGTTACTTGTGGACACATGGGAAGGAATCCTTTAGCAACATGTTGCGGATTATAGTCTTTAATCACCACATTGGTATTTACATGTGTGTATATATATATGCATGTTGGCAGGCTTAGTACGATAATAACATATGCACTCTGCCTAGATGCTTATTTGATCTTCACAGGAATTATATATATATCTGATTTCTATGCTTTTGGCTGTGGGACACAACAATATTTGTATACTTATATGATGGTATATCAAAGGCTATAGTAGTACATGCATGTATAATAGTTTCTTTTGTGTAAAATACATGGGAGCACATTAGCAATTTTGGCTGTACTTGCACATGCGCAGCCATTTGTTATATTCACTCTGTGCATTGATTCATGCTTGCATATACTAATACTTGTGCTTCCCCTCTATATATATATGGATATTGATCTGTATAGCATTATCTTTTAGCCTTATCTCTATTTATATATGTATACATCTAGGTATATACCATTATTATTCGATATTATAGGCATGTCTGCCTCTCTATACCCATCAGCTGTTAGCATTTTCGGCTGTATTTGCACTTGCGCAGTCGTTTGATATATTTTTCCTGTGTACTGATTCATGTTTACATAGTTCCTTCCGCTTATGTATACTGTGTATTTATGACATGCCTAGGTTGGATACATGATTTGTCTTGCCTCTTAATATTTAGTATAATTTTGCCCCTTTTTTTGTTTCATTTGAGCACATTAAAAACATTTTTTCTTTTCTATTATGCTAAATAATATTCTTTGATTATCCTCCTATTGATGGGACAAATGTCAAAACACTATATTTATAATCCCTTTGAGATGTGCACTAGGCACTTCACTTTGACAGATCTATATATGTATACCACAGCATAGTCATCATTTTTCTTGACATTATACCAGTATCCTTTATGTATTTTTTCATGCATTTACATTTTTGAATAACGGTTTTTAGGTTTTTTTTTGCCTTCTTCTTTGTCATTAATATCATATACGATGATTAGTGTTGAGCATTCCGATACTGCAAATATCGGGTATCGGCCGATATTGGCTGTATCGGAATTCCGATTCCGAGTTCCGATATTTTCATCTTATCGGATACCGGAATCGGGATTGTCACTGTCACTGTCAGTGTCCGTCGGTCGGGTCTGTCAGGAGTCAGCGGCACTTACCTGGCAGAAGATCTCCGGCGGTCACATCCCGGACTGCTTCATGGCCGCCATCTTCTTTCCCCGGCGGTCACATGCAGTTTCTCGCGATAACTGCAGTGACTGCTGGGTAATCCCGGCCGTAAAGCAGTCAGTCCGATGACGTCACCGCCGGGGAAGCAGGTAATCAGCTGTGCTGCGCCGGGATGTCAGGCTCTGCCTGTCATTGCGATGTAGCACAGCTGGATCGTCGTGGGACTGTCGTTCTGGACTGCGTCGGACAGGTGGTATACTGTTGGTTTGTTTTTTTTCTTTTTTTACAGGAGATCGATGGCGTCGCAGGAATGAGAGTACAATAAAAGAAATGAAAACTGTGTTGTCTCTTTTATTTCATTAAAATACTTTTTTCTTGCTGTGTCTTTTTTTTATACATTTAATAACTTTGGGATTAATAATGGATCGGTGTCTTATTGACACCTCTCCATTATTAACCGGGCTTATTGTCACCGTGCAATCAACGGTGACAATAACCCCTTATTACCCCGCTTGCCACCGCTACAGGGCAAGTGGGAAGAGCCGGGTAAAGTGCCACAATTGGCACATCTTTGATGCGCCAAATGTGGGGCTGCTGTAGCCTGGTATTATCAGGCTGTTGAGGGCCAAAATCCATGGGCCTTGACAGTCTTTTAATACCAGGCCGCAGCAGTCTGCATTTTACTTGGCTGGTTAACAAAAATAGGGGGATCCCCACGCCGTTTTTTTTTCGAGGGGATCCCCTATTTTTGTTAACCAGCCAAGCTAAGCAGACTGCTGTGGCCTGGTATTATCAGGCTTGCAAGGTCCATGGATATTGGATCCTTACCAGCCTGAAAAACCAGGCCTCAGCGGTCTGCTTCATCTGGCTGGTTAACAAAAATAGGGGGGACCCCACGCCAATTTTTTTCGAGGGGATCCCCTATTTTTGTTAATCAGCCAAGATATGCAGACTGCTGTGGCCTGGTATTATCAGGCTGGCAAGGTCCATGGATCTTGGCTCCTTAACAGCCTGAAAATCCAGGCCTCAGCGGTCTGCTTCATCTGGCTGGTTAACAAAAATAGGGGGGACCCCACGCCAATTTTTTTCGAGGGGATCCCCTATTTTTGTTAATCAGCCAAGATATGCAGACTGCTGTGGCCTGGTATTATCAGGCTGGCAAGGTCCATGGATCTTGGCTCCTTAACAGCCTGAAAATCCAGGCCTCAGCGGTCTGCTTCATCTGGCTGGTTAACAAAAATAGGGGGACCCCACGCCAATTTTTTTCGAGGGGATCCCCTATTTTTGTTAATCAGCCAAGATATGCAGACTGCTGTGGCCTGGTATTATCAGGCTGGCAAGGTCCATGGATCTTGGCTCCTTAACAGCCTGAAAATCCAGGCCTCAGCGGTCTGCTTCATCTGGCTGGTTAACAAAAATAGGGGGGACCCCACGCCAATTTTTTTCGAGGGGATCCCCTATTTTTGTTAATCAGCCAAGATATGCAGACTGCTGTGGCCTAGTATTATCAGGCTGACAAGGTCCATGGATCTTGGCTCCTTAACAGCCTGAAAATCCAGGCCTCAGCGGTCTGCTTCATCTGGCTGGTTAACAAAAATAGGGGGGACCCCACGCCATTTTTTTTTCGAAGGGAACCCCTATTTTTGTTAATCAGTTCCCTCTGACGTCACTGATTGTGTCCCTGGCTGACCTGAAGTGAAAGTGGAAAGCAATCAATTAAGCTTTCCACTTAAGGGCCCGTCTCACATAGCGATATCGCTACCGAGATCGCTGCTGAGTCACTAGTTTTGTGACGCAGCAGCGAGCTCACCAGCGATATCGCTGTGTGTGACATTCAGCGACGATCAGCCCCCCTGCCGGGTATCGCTGATCGTCGCTGAAATGTCAGGACCTTTTTTTGATCGCTGGTTTCCCGCTGACAGGCACACATCGCTGCGTGTGACAGGCGGGAGACCAGCGATCCGCTGGTAACCAAGGTACACAGCGGGTTTCCAGGCGCGGGGCTGTGCCTAGAAACCCGCTGTGTACCTTGGATACCAGCGCCCTGATGCAGGGAGCTGGTATCCAAGGTACACAGCGGGTTTCCAAGCGCTGCGCGGTGCCTGGAAACCCGCTGTGTACCTTGGTTACCAGCGGATCGCTGGTCTCCCGCCTGTCACACGCAGCGATGCGTGCCTGTCAGAGGGAAACCAGCGATCAAAAAAAGGTCCTGACATTTCTGCGACGATCAGCGATACCCGGCAGGGGGGCTGATCGTCGCTGAATGTCACACACAGCGATATCGCTGGTGAGCTCGCTGCTGCGTCACAAACTAGTGACTCAGCAGCGATCTCGGTAGCGATATCGCTATGTGAGACGGGCCCTTAAGCGATGTTACCCGCAGTGTCGCTGTCCCAGATCGCTGCCTGAGCTGCCTGTTTGGCAGCTCAGCAGCGATCATGTAGCGATACACCAGCGATCCTGACAAGTGCATATCGTTGTCGGGATCGCTGGTGTATCGTTATGTGACACCCAGCCTTTACTCTCCTGTCAGGCAGGAGAGGAACTCATTCATTTGGGGTTTACTGTGAGGCTGCAGCATTAGCTGCGGTCCCTGCAGTAAACATTAACCCTTTCTGAAGGATTACACCATGGACCTGACTGTGCATGGGATAGGTAAGAATAATTTTGCTTTTTTATTTTATTTTTATTACAGGAAATGGTTTTAGCAGGTAAATAAAATATGGTCAAAAACTGTGTGATTATTTCATTAAACTTCTTTTTTATTAAAGTGTGTGTGTTTGATTTTTCTTTCATACAATAGGATTAATAATTGATAGTTGTCTAATTGACAGCTCTCAATTATTAACCTGGCTTAAAGTGACCTTTCAATTGCAAGGTCATTTTAACCCTTTATTAACCCATTCGCCACCGCTACAGGGCAATGGGAATAGACGGGCAAAGTGCCAGAAAGGGCAAATCTAATTAGAGATTTGCCCTTTCTGGGGTGTCTGGGGGCAGATGTTAAGTAGCCGGGGGGGGCCAAAAATAATGGTCCCTCTCTGGGCTATTATTATCTGCCCCCACTCACTGGCTTTGTCTGTCTGGTTGCGAAAATAGGGCGGGAGCCCACGCATTTTTTTTCAGCAATTTTACACCTCATATATATATATATATACATGTCATTGAATTTGTGACACATATATATATATATTTATATTTGTAGTTCATACACTTCTACATAGTATAATAGCCGCTAATTCAATTGCCGGCTTTTGTGAAAATGCAGAACCCGACATGAAATGACACTTGGTGTACATAGGGTTAACCATGTCTTTTCATGTCCTTTGCTATCTAATTTGCACAAACAATTAAATCAGACTATGTGTGCAAAATTTCACACCTGTAGGGGTTAATTAAAGGTGTAAATTCGTAGCAAAAAAGTCCGTTTTTTTTACAACGAATTTACACCTTTAATTAATCCCTACAGGTGTGAAATTTTGCACACATAGTCTGATTTAATTGTTTGTGCAAATCAGATAGCAAACGACATGAAAAGACATGGTTAACCCTATGTACACCAAGTGTCATTTCATGTCGGGTGCTTCTGTCTTTTCACTGAAGCCGGCTTTACCCGTCAATTGAATCAAAGGATATTTTACTATGTAGAAGTGTATAAACTATACATATATGTATATATATATGTCACAATGACATGTATATATATATATATGTATTCTATGTGTGTATATTTAGTGTTTACAAGGAAAGAATGGGGTTTTTTTAGTTGCGATATTTTGTTCCCATAGACTTACATGGGACTTCCGGTATCGGTATCGGGTATCGCCGATTTTTTAGTGATATCGGCGATACCATTCCGATTCCGATACTTTAGGATATCGGAAAGTATCGCTCAACTCTAACGATGATTGTTATGTCTTTTTAAATTGTTCTGTAATTCAATAAAATTGTCTTTGTATTTTTCTACAAACTGGCTCTGGTTTTCATATACTTTCTTGGGTATTTGATTTAATAATATATATGAATGAGCGCTTACAAATTGGCCTCTTTTTGGTTAAAAAAAAGTCAACAAACTAGTTGACCTGGGCAATGTGTAATCAACATATCAACAAACATCATTGTTCAGTGACCCTGCATCCTTGTCTTGCAAGGATAATTGTTGTGAATGGGTTTGAGATGAGTTTTGAGCAGAGGCTCCCTCTGGTGGTTACAAGCGGTGCTAGTGAAGATTGTGAGGACTGGGAATCAGGTGTTACTGACTGGTCTTATATAAGGGGTCATTTTCCCATCAGGGTTGCCGGTGATCAATTGTTCTGGTCTGAATCCTTCATTCCAGTTTCCCTTGTAGCCTGCTGTGTCGTGTCTGCATCTCCTGCTTACAGATAAGACTTTTGCTTCTTTTGTGTTTGTGCTATATTTTTGCATTTTGTACTGCACTTCTTTGGGGGCCTTCAGGGTCCCCTCCGGGGGCTTCTGCCCTCTCAGTTTAGTTCAGCCACTGAGTTTTGTTCTTTTGCTTTTTCCAGTTTTTTCAGTGGCTGCTTTTTTGATTTTGTTACACCAGAGAACTAATTTAGGTGGTAGAGGTCGTGTGATTTCAGGTGATTTTGAAATTAGTAGAGTTGGTGCTTTTCAGGGTTTTCTGGGATTGCAGTAAGTACCCTTCCTATCCTTTTCTATTTAGATAGTTTGGGCCCCAGCGTTTGCTCATACTATTTTCTTTCTGTGTCAGTATTTCCTCTTGTCTAACCGCCATTACATGTTTGGGGGCTTTCTATTATCTTTGGGGTTCTGCTCCGGGGCAGATAGCTTTCCTATTTCTATCTTTAGGTGTAGTTAGTTTCTCAGGCTGTGACGAGGCATCTAGGACTAACGTAGGAACGCTCCACGGCTGCCTCTAGTTGCGGTGGTTAGTCAGGGTACTGCAATCTCATAGATTCCAACTGTTCTGGTGTATTGCCTTTTTGCCTGCTCTCCTCAGCTACCGAAACATAACAGTAGGCCACCAAAAGGACCGACTAACCAAGTCTCTGGTACCAAAAATTCCGGGATGCCCAGCCAATGCGGAACAATGAATCTCAGACATCACACTCTTTTTCCATTGGTCCGGGACAAACAATTTTCCAACAGGGCAGCGCTCGGGCCTATCCTCCTGACACCCCTCCAGAGCAAGTCTCAAATTGGGCGAGATGGCGGAAAGAACTACACCCTCTTTCAAAATAACAGAAGGATCAGATAACTCAGGAGAGTCCGCAAGGAAACTCCTCGAGAGGGCATCCGCCTTAACATTCTTAGTGCCAGGAAGAAAGGAAACCACAAAATTAAAACGTGTGAAAAACAAGGCCCACCTGGCCTGTCTAGGATTGAGTCGCTTGGCAGATTCCAGATAGACCAGATTCTTATGGTCCGTAAGGACCACCACCTGATGTTTGGCTTCCTCCAGCCAATGTCTCCACTCTTCAAAAGCCCACTTCATGGCCAACATCTGCCCCGGAGCAGAACCCCAAAGATAATAGAAAGCCCCCAAACATGTAATGGCGGTTAGACAAGAGGAAATACTGACACAGAAAGAAAATAGTATGAGCAAACGCTGGGGCCCAAACTATCTAAATAGAAAAGGACAGGAAGGGTACTTACTGCAATCCCAGAAAACCCTGAAAAACACCAACTCTACTAATTTCAAAATCACCTGAGATCACACGACCTCTACCACCTAAATTAGTTCTCTGGTGTAAGAAAATCAAAACAGCAGCCACTGAAAAAACTGGAAAAAGCAAAAGAACAAAACTCAGTGGCTGAACTAAACTGAGAGGGCAGAAGCCCCCGGAGGGGACCCTGAAGGCCCCCAAAGAAGTGCAGGACAAAATGCAAAAATATAGCAAAAACACAAAATAAGAAATTGACTTATCTGATAGCAGGAGATGCAGACACGACACAGCAGGCTACAAGGGAAACTGGAAAGAAGGATTCAGACCAGAACAATTGATCACCGGCAACCCTGATGGGAAAATGACTCCCTTATATAAGACCAATCAGTAACACCTGATTCCCAGTCCTCACAATCCTCACTAGTACCGCTAGTAACCACCAGAGGAGCCTCTGCTCAGAACTCATCTCAAACCCATTCACAACAGTACCCCCCCCTTGAGGAGGGGTCACCGAACCCTCATTTGAGCAACCAGGTCGGTCAGGATGAGTTCTATGATACGCACGGATAAGTCTCCTAGCATGGATGTCCGAAGCAAACACCCAAGAATTGTCTTCCTGACCATAACCTCTCCATTTAACCAAATACTGGAGTCTTCGTCTAGAAAAACGAGAATCCAATATTTTCTCAACCACATACTCCAGATTGCCCTCAACCAAAACAGGGTCAGGAGGCACAGCAGCAGGAACCACTGGCTCAACAAACCTCTTCAACAAGGACTTGTGGAACACGTTATGGATCTTAAATGTCCCTGGAAGAAGCAAACGAAAAGAAACAGGATTAATAATCTCCATGATCTTATAAGGTCCAATGAACCTAGGCTTAAATTTAGGAGATGCTACTCTCATAGGAATATTCTTTGAGGACAACCAGACCAAGTCCCCCACTTTAAACCGAGGACCATCAGTCCTATGCCGGTTAGCAAACCGCTGGGCCTTCTCCTGAGAGAGGGACAACCTCTCCACTACCTGGTCCCAAATCTGCTGCATACGCTCAACAACAGAGTCAACACCTGGACAGACAGAAGCCTCCGTCTGTCCTGAAGAAAATCGAGGGTGAAACCCAGAATTACAGAAAAACGAGACTTCAAAGTGGCAGAGCTAGCCCTATTATTAAGAGCAAACTCAGCCAAAGGCAAAAAAGAGACCCAATCATCCTGATCAGCAGACACAAAGCATCTTAGATAAGTCTCCAATGTCTGGTTTGTTCTCTCAGTTTGATCATTGGTCTGAGGATGAAATGCCGAGGAGAAAGACAATTGAACACCCTGTTTAGAACAAAAAGTCCTCCAAAATCTGGAAACAAACTGGACTCCTCTGTCAGACACAATGTTCTCAGGAATGCCGTGTAAACGAACCACGTGCTGAAGGAACAACGGCACCAATTCAGAGGAGGAAGGCAACTTAGGTAATGGCACAAGATGTATCATTTTGGAAAACCTATCACAAATTACCCAGATGGTGGTCATTCTCTGAGAAACAGGAAGATCGGAAATGAAATCCATAGAGATATGGGTCCATGGTCTCTTGGCACAGGCAATGGCATCAACAAACCACTAGAGCGAGAGCAAGGCTTGGAGCGAGAGCAAGTCCCGCAGGACTGCACAAATTCCCCTGACATCGCGAGACAAGGTAGGCCACCAAAAGGACCGACTAACCAAGTCTCTGGTACCAAAAATTCCGGGATGCCCAGCCAATGCGGAACAATGAATCTCAGACATCACACTCTTTTTCCATTGGTCCGGGACAAACAATTTTCCAACAGGGCAGCGCTCGGGCCTATCCTCCTGACACCCCTCCAGAGCAAGTCTCAAATTGGGCGAGATGGCGGAAAGAACTACACCCTCCTTCAAAATAACAGAGGATCAGATAGCTCAGGAGAGTCCGCAAGGAAACTCCTCGAGAGGGCATCCGCCTTAACATTCTTAGTGCCAGGAAGAAAGGAACCACAAAATTAAAACGTTGAAAAACAAGGCCCACCTGGCCTGTCTAGGATTGAGTCGTTTGGCAGATTCCAGATAGACCAGATTCTTATGGTCCGTAAGGACCACCACCTGATGTTTGGCTCCCTCCAGCCAATGTCTCCACTCTTCAAAAGCCCACTTCATGGCCAATAACTCCCGATTACCCACGTCATAATTACGTTCAGTAGGAGAAAATTTTCGAGAGAAAAAGGCACAAGAGTCACTTTTAGAGGTCTCTGATCTTTTTGGGACAAAACGGCACCTGCCCCAATTTCAGAGGCATCAACCTCCACCTGAAATGGCAGAGAAACATCAGGCTGCCGTAGAACAGGAGCAGAAGTGAATCTCTGCTTAAGTTCCTGAAACGCAGAGACTGCCTCAGGAGGCCAATTCACCACATCAGAACCCTTTCTGGTCAAATCAGTTAATGGTTTAACAATAACCGAGAAATTACCAATAAATTTACGATAAAAATTGGCAAAACCCAAAAATCTCTGAAGAGCCTTTAATGAAGTAGGTTGGACCCAATCACAGATGGCCTGAACCTTGACCGGTCCATTTCAATAACAGATGGGGACAAAATGAATCCCAGAAATGAGATCTTCTGTACGCCAAAAAGACACTTTGATCCCTTCACATACAGAGCATTCTCTCTCAAAATCTGGAATACAGTTCGAACATGTTTCACATGAGAGTCCCAGTCATTAGAAAAAATCAAGATATCATCCAAATAAACAATCAGAAACTTGTCCACAAAATCCCTGAAAATGTCATTCATGAAGGACTGGAAGACGGAAAGAGCATTAGTGAGCCCAAAGGCATCACAAGGTACTCAAAATGCCCTTCAGGGTGTTAAATGCCGTCTTCCATTCATCCCCGTGCTTAATGCGAATAAGGTTATACGCCCCCCTGAGGTCAAGCTTGGTAAACCAAGTAGCGTTTTTCACCCTGGAAAACAGGTCAGAAATCAAGGGTAACGGTATTGATATTTCACAGTAATATTGTTCAAGAGACGATAATCAATACACGGCCTTAATGAACCATCTTTTTTGGCCACAAAGAAAAAACCGGCACCTAAGGGTGAAGAGGATGGTCTGATATGACCCTTCTCCAATGATTCCTTGATATAAGACCGCATAGCGTCATGTTCAGGTACAGACAAGTTAAAAAGGCGACCTTTAGGGAATTTACTACCCGGCACTAATTCAATAGCGCAGTCATAGCTCCTATGGGGAGGCAAGGATGCAGATTTACTTTCGCTAAACACATCAGAAAAATCAAACAAAAAGTCAGGAACATCCTCAGCCTGGGGGGAGGCAGAAAAAACAGGAGTGTTGGTATTAACACATTGGCAGCCCCAACTGGTTACAGACACAGATTTCCAATCCAAAACAGGATTATGAGACTGTAACCAAGGGAAACCCAGCACTATAATGTCATGCAGATTATATAGAACCAAAAATTTGCAGCACTCCTGGTGATCAGGTTCAACCCTCATTATCACCTGAGTAGAAAACTGGGGTTTATTCTCAGCCAAAGGGTAGAATCGATCCCCAGTAAAGGAATAGACTTCTGTAGGGGTATCAAGGGAAATCCACAACGTTTAGCAAAATCATAATCCATCAGGTTAATAGCTGCTCCAGAATCAACGAAAGCCTGAGCAGAAAATGAGGACAGAGAGCATATCAGAGTGACAGTTAATAAAAACTTAGTCTGAACACTACCCAAGACAACTGAGCGTGCAAAATGTCTTCCCCGCTTAGGGCAGACTGAAATAGCATGAGAGGCATCACCACAGTAGAAACATAACCCATTGCGCTTTCGAAACTCATGACGCTGTGCCCCAGACACCACCCCATCACACTGCATGGGCTCAGCAGCTGGCTCACAAGCAACACCACTCCACGCATACTTCTCCGCTCACGCAAACGTCTGTCAATTTGAATCGCTAATGACATAGAATCATTGAGACCAGAGGGGACAGGGAATCCCACCATAACATCCTTTACATTATCCGACAAACCCTTCCGGAAAAGGGCCGCCAAAGCGTCGTCATTCCACTTGGTCAGGACTGACCACCTACGGAATCTCTGACAGTATAACTCAGCGTCATCAAGCCCCTGATTTAATGCCAACAAGGCTTTTTCAGCTTGATCAGTGACATTAGGCTCATCGTACAATAACCCCCAAAGCCTGAAAAAATGCATCAACATCACTCAAAACAGGATCCCCAGGTATCAGGGAAAAAGCCCAATCCTGAGGATCGCCGCGCAGGAGAGAGATGATAATTTGAACCTGCTGCGCTGCGTTTCCTGAGGACTTAGATTTTAAGGCAAAAAACAATTTACAATTATTTTTGAAATTTTGAAACTTAGCTCGATCCCCTAAAAACAAATCTGGCATGGGAATCCTAGGTTCCACAACAGGCAACCCAGCAAGATAGATAGCAATACTCCGAACCTCAGTGGCAAGCTGATCCACACGGCCAGACAACTGTGCAAACTCCATTGGGAGAAAAGATCCTCCCAGCACCCAGAGATACAGAGGGAAAAAAAAAAAAAATGCAACAAACAGAAAAATATCTCTGACAACTTTTCTTCCTTCAAAATATTTTTTCCCTTCTGTGAGTACCATACAATTTTTTAGGCCGGGGATACTGTTATGTTTCGGTAGCTGAGGAGTGCAGGTAAAAAAGGCAATACACCAGAACAGTTGGAATCTATGAGATTGCAGTACCCTGACTAACCACCGCAACTAGAGGCAGCCGTGGAGCGTTCCTACGTTGGTCCTTGACGCCTCGTCACAGCCTGAGAAACTAACTACACCTAAAGATAGAAATAGGAAAGCTATCTGCCCCGGAGCAGAACCCCAAAGATAATAGAAAGCCCCCAAACATGTAATGGCGGTTAGACAAGAGGAAATACTGACACAGAAAGAAAATAGTATGAGCAAACGCTGTGGCCCAAACTATCTAAATAGAAAAGGACAGGAAGGGTACTTACTGCAATCTCAGAAAACCCTGAAAACACCAACTCTACTAATTTCAAAATCACCTGAGATCACACACCTCTACCAACCTAAATTAGTTCTCTGTGTAAGAAAATAAAAACACAGCCACTGAAAAAACTGGAAAAACAAAAGAACAAAACTCAGTGGCTGAACTAAACTGAGAGGCAAAGCCCCCGAGGGGACCCTGAAGGCCCCAAAGAAGTGCAGGACAAAATGCAAAAATATAGCAAAAACACAAAATAAAAATTGACTTATCTGATAGCAGGAGATGCAACACGACACAGCAGGCTACAAGGGAAACTGAAAGAAGGATTCAGACCAAACAATTGATCACCGGCAACCCTGATGGAAAATGACTCCCTTATATAAGACCAATCAGTAACACCTGATTCCCAGTCTCACAATCCTCACTAGTACCGTAGTAACCACCAGAGGAGCCTCTGCTCAGAATCATCTCAAACCCATTCCAACACCTACCTTGTCTCGTGATGTCAGGGAATTTGTGCAGTCCTGCGGGACTTGCTCTCCTCCAAGCCTTGCTCTCGCTCTAGTGGTTTGTTGATGCCATTGCCTGTGCCCAAGAGACCAAACCCATATCTCTATGATTTTCATTTCCGATCTTCCTTTTCTCAGAGAATGACCACCATCTGGGTAATTTGTGATAGTTTTCCAAATGATACATCTTGTGCCATTACCTAAGTTGCCTTCCTCCTCTGAATTGGTGCCGTTGTTCCTTCAGCACGTGGTTCGTTTACACGGCATTCCTGAAACTTTGTGTCTGACAGAGGAGTCCAGTTTTTCCAGATTTTGGAGGATTTTTTGTTCTAAACTGGGTGTTCAATTGTCTTTCTCCTCGTCATTTCATCCCAGACCAATGGTCAAACTGAGAGAAAAAACCAGACATTGGAGACTTATCTAAGATGCTTGTGTCTCTGATCAGGATGACTGGGTCTCTTTTTGCCTTTGGCTGATTTGCTCTTAATAATAGGGCTAGCTCTGCCACTTTGATGTCTCCGTTTTCTGTAATTCTGGTTTTCACCCTCGATTTTCTTCCGGACAACGGAGGCTTCTGTCTGTCCAGGTGTTGACTCTGTTGTGGAGCGTATGCAACAGATTTGGGACCAGGTAGTGGAGAGGTTGTCCCTCTCTCAAGAAGGCCCAGCGGTTTGCTAACCGCATAGGACTGATGGCCTCGGTTTAAAGTGGGGGACTTGGTCTGGTTGTCCTCAAAGAATATTCCAAATGAAGTAGCATCTCCTAAATTTAAGCCTAGTTCATTGGACCTTATAATATCATGGAGATTATTAATCCTGTTTCTTTTCGTTTGCTTCTTCCAGGGACATTTAAGATCCATAACGTGTTTCCACAAGTCCTTGTTGAAGAGGTTTGTTGAGCCAGTGTTCCTGCTGCTGGCCTCCTGACCCTGTTTTGGTTGGGGCAATCTGGAGTATGTGGTTGAGAAAATATTGGATTCTCGTTTTTCTAGACGGAAACTCCAGTATTTGGTTAAATGGAGAGGTTATGGTCAGAAGACAATTCTTGGTGTTTGCTTCGGACATCCATGCTAGGAGACTTATCCGTGCGTATCATAGAACTCATCCTGACCGACCTGGTTGCTCAAATGAGGTTCGGTGACCCCTCCTCAAGGGGGGGTACTGTTGTGAATGGGTTTGAGATGAGTTCTGAGCAGAGGCCCCTCTGGTGGTTACAAGCGGTGCTAGTGAAGATTGTGAGGACTGGGAATCAGGTGTTACTGACTGGTCTTATATAAGGGAGTCATTTTCCCATCAGGGTTGCCGGTGATCAATTGTTCTGGTCTGAATCCTTCATTCCAGTCTCCCTTGTAGCCTGCTGTGTCGTGTCTGCATCTCCTGCTTGCAGATAAGACTTTTGCTTCTTTTGTGTTTGTGCTATATTTTTTGCATTTTGTACTGCACTTCTTTGGGGCCTTCAGGTCCCCTCCGGGGGCTTCTGCCCTCTCAGTTTAGTTCAGCCACTGAGTTTTGTTCTTTTGCTTTTTCCAGTTTTTTCAGTGGCTGCTTTTTTGATTTTGTTACACCAGAGAACTAATTTAGGTGGTAGAGTCGTGTGATCCAGGTGATTTTGAAATTAGTAGAGTTGGTGCTTTTCAGGGTTTTCTGGATTGCAGTAAGTACCCTTCCTATCCTTTTCTATTTAGATAGTTTGGGCCCCAGCGTTTGCTCATACTATTTTCTTTCTGTGTCAGTATTTCCCTTTGTCTAACCGCCATTACATGTTTGGGGGCTTTCTATTATCTTTGGGGTTCTGCTCCGGGGCAGATAGCTTTCCTGTTTCTGTCTTTAGGTGTAGTTAGTTTCTCAGGATGTGACGAGGCGTCTAGGACCAACGTAGGAACGCTCCACGGCTGCCTCTAGTTGTGGTGGTTAGTCAGGGTACTGCAATCTCATAGATTCCAATGCTCTGTGTATTGCCTTTTTGCCTGCTCTCCTCAGCTACCGAAACATAACAGATAATAGTACTGTACCACAAAAAATGTAGGAGCTAATATAAAAGGTAAATAACAACAATTCATCATTTTACAAATATCAATTCAGCCTGCAAGAAGAGCCATCATTACAGACTCTTGACCAACTAAAGAAAGAAACACATACATTCAAAAGTCAACATATAGATAACAGTCTATGCATTCTATCTTCCTGAAAATAGATGTCTGGATAATTAAGATTAAATGCTGTGTCATCACAGTCTCTTACACAAACTGGTAAAAATATAATACATTGAAAGAGATTCTAAATTAAAAACACAAGGGTCCAATTCATTCTCTAATTTTGCTAAAATTGTATTATAAAGTTTGTTTGAAATATAGCAACATTTTTTGCAACAACTCACAGATGGGCAACTTTTGGTATCTTTAGTCTTTGGCTAGCCCTAGCCTGCTCCTCCAACTTTTTTGAAAAATGAGCCGAGAGGAGGCATGGCTGAACAAGGCCGAACATTCATCATAATCACCATTCTAAAAGTGGCATAAATTATGGCACAAATGTATTCCAGTCCCTGACATTTCTTGCCTTGGTGCTCAGAACTGAAAGACCCACCAAATTAATTTAAAGGAGCGTGCATCTTAATGAATCACTGGAAGAATTACTACATGTAACAACACTTATTGTGACTTCCTCAGTGAGCATTATTGCCACTATATGACTCAATACAATGGCTGTGCAAGTGAGTGATACATGGCTTGATAAAAAAATATATCACTCTCTGATCTGTTTTGCTTCGAATGGTCACTATGTGGGTACTATTTACCATTAGTAGAATTTGGCATCATGCTAAATATATTTCCAAATATGCAGAAATCCCAAAAAGTACAAGTTTATATAGTGAAAAATAAGTAGAGATAAGCTAATAAAGTCGAGTGGAATTGAGTTATACTTGAATTTTACAAAACTTCGTATTGCCAAAATACAGGTTTTTGTGTCATTTTCTTCTACAGGAAATGAGCAAAATGGCTGAACCATAAAGAACCATCAAAGAGAAAAAATAAGTTATTCTTACCTTACCGTCACCTCTCCAGCCCCTCCTGTTGTGAATGTGCTAGAGATGGTTTCTGAGCAGAGGCTCCCTCTGGTGGTTACAGACAGTACTGAACCTTTCAGCGAGAATGGCAATCTGGGTTCACTGACTGGACTGATATAAGGAGGTTCCCTCCCATGATGGTCGCCGGTGATCAATTGTTCTTGTCTCAATTGTGGTTCCTGGTTCATTTGGAAGTTTGCTTGAGTCTTGCCTGCACCTGCTGCTTTCAGATAAGATATTTTCTGCTTTTTCTTTTGTGCTTGTTTTTTGCATAGTTTTCTGCACTTTTGTGGAGGTCAGCCTGGTCCCCTTCTGGGGCCTGTGCTCCTCCAATTTATCTGTAGCCACTGTTATTTGTTCATTTGCTTTTTTCTGTTTTTTCAGTGGCTGCGGCTTTGTTTGTTACACCAAGATCTGATATAGGTGGTAGAAATCGTGTGATTTCAGGTTTTTTGGCAATCAGAAGTGCTGGTATTTTAGGGTTTTTGTTGGATTGCAGTCAGAATTCTTTCTTGTACTTTTCTGTCTAGACAGATTGGGCCCCAACATTTGCTCATTCTATTTTCTGTCTGTGTCCGTGCTATCTTCATGTCTAACCGCCATTATATGTTGGGGCTTCCTATTTTCTTTGGGATCTGCTCCGGGCAGATAGCTTTCCTCTTTCTATCTTAGGTGTAGTTATCTCTCAGGCTGTGATGAGGCGTCTAGGATCAACATAGGAACGCTCCACGGCTACCTCTAGTTGTGTGGTTAGTTCAGGTTACTGCAATCCAATAGGTTCCACCTATTACCGTTTTTTTGCTTTTTCTCCTCAGCTACCGAAACATAACACCCTCCGCTCCTCACCGTTATCCTTCCAGTCCTCATCACATTTTCTGATCCTCTCCACGCTTCCTTGAATTTCCCAGTCTCTCACACTAAGCTGGGACTTTCTTCTCTGATAAGACCCAGGGCAGTTTGGCGCATGTTTGCGGAATGGTATGGCACAAGTCATAATGTGTCACTTTCGCGCACTTGCACAGAACCCTTCACGGCCTCATCAAAGCCAGAAATCTCAGCCTATCATGAGAGACAGGATATGTCAGCACGGGCTGTGGGATCAAAGGTCTCCCAGGACTGGATGAGTGATGGTGAGGAGCAGGAGAAGTGAGCAGTGAGGTAAGTCTAAGGATTTTTTTTACATGTTATGGTTATTATTCTCTGGAGTCTACAGAAACTCCAAAGTATAATAATTGTAATTTCTGGAGAAAAGAAAAACTAATTCAAAATTTTTCCTGATCCGCTTACCTCTATAAATAACGTTCAAAAAAATGAAAAATAAAATAAACAGTAAATTAATTATAACAATTCCTACACTATGAAACAATGGCTGTCACGAAAGAGCCGAAAAGCTAACAGGAGCTAATGACTCATGGCCGCATGTCTAATAAATGCAAAGTCAGTCTTAGTGTTAGTTTTCTTCGGTTAATTAACCATCGCCACCGACTGCAATTATTTTCAAGGATACACACGACAAACGCAAACAGTCAGCACCTCGGCGTCTGACACTGTCACTGTGGAACAACGTCTGATTAAAGTGGTTACACCTCGTAATGAAACGCCAAATACACTCTAAATATTTAGCAAAACGAAATAGTATCAAAGCCTTTGGCACATAACGACCGCAAATAAGGTCGGTTCCATAATTCCGTATTTAGGATGTTTATCACATTTTGGGGATCATTGAGATTTTAGAAAGCTTTGCATTAATTAATTGGAAACTGTACAAGGACGTAGTTGCACGTTATACGATATGGCTTAAAGGGAATGCTTCAGTTAAAAAGTGATCAGTAAAAGTGTTGTTTTCTATTGAGAAAAAATATGATAAAACATATTCTTTGTTTCTAATCTGTTTTTTTATATATACAGCGGGTGAAATAAATATTGAACACAACACCAATTTTCTAATAAATCTATTTCTATTTCCCTTAACTCATTATTACACATAACTTAATTTATGGACATCTAGGGTTTGATTTCTTTGCCTGTATGGATTGGATGGGTTGTTCCTAGGGATAAGGAACAAGCACTGTGATACACAGTTATCACTCGAGTGTCTGGGTACTCAGAACAACTCTGTGACCATTCCTGACTGGCCCAGCCAGAGCCCTGACCTAAACCCAATTGAGCATCTCTGAAGAGACCAGAAAATGGCTGTCCACCAATGTTCACCATCCAACCTGACGGAACTGGAAAGGATCTACAAGGAAGAATGGCAGAGGATTCCCAAATCTAGGTTTGAAAAATTTGTTGCATCATTCCCAAGAAGACTCATGGCTGTACGAGCTCAAAAGGTGCTTCTACTACATACTGAGCAAAGGTCTGAAAACTTATGACCATGTGATATTTAAGTTTTTCTTTTTTAATAAAGTTGCAAAACTTTCTACATTTCTTTTTTTTTTTCAGTCAAGATGGGTGCAGAGTGTACATTAATGAGAAAAAAATATGAATGTTTTTGAATTTACCAAATGGCTGCAATGAAACAAAGAGTGAAAAATTTAAAGGGTCTGAATACTTTCCGTACCCACTGTATAACACTAAAAAAGAGTAAAAATTTTTTGATGATTTCAATTTCTCAGCCATACAGTAGTTTGTGGTTAGGGTACATGTATGAGTTACGCTCGCGCCCTGGCTGGGTGGCGCGAGCATGGGGGTTGTGGCCCCACTGTGGCACAAGCCAGACTACCCTGGAAGGGGCATGACTTAACAGCTACCTTGGTGTTCACTGAAGCCTCTGATGGTGAGGTCAGGCTTGTGCAGCAGGTAGCTGCTAGGTACCACTCCAGGGTGGTGACTGGCTGTGGCTGCTGAGCCCACTGGGAACAGAACACTATGACAGGTGCGTGTTGTGAATGTTATAGAAATTAATTCTGAGCAGAAGCTCCCTCTGGTGGTTACAAACAGTACTGAACCATTCAATGAGGATTGGCAATCAGGAATCACAGACTGGTCTTATATAAGGGAGGTTCCCTCCCATCATGGTTGCCGGTGATCAATTGTTCTTGTCTCAACTTTGTTTCCTGGTTCACTTGGAAGCTTGCTGAGTCTTGCCTCTTCTCCTGCTCTCAGATAAGATATTTTCTGTTTTTTTGTTTTTGTGCTACCATTTGCATTTTTCTGTTTTCCAAGGTGAAAAGTGCTACTTGGTTTACCAAGCTTGACCTCAGGGGGGCGTATAACCTTATTCGCATTAAGCAGTGCCGTTTTTTCTTTGTGGCCAAAAAGGATGGTTCATTAAGGCCGTGTTATTGATTATCGTCTTTTGAACAATATTACTGTGAAATATCAATACCCGTTACCCTTGATTTCTGACCGTTTTCCAGGGTGAAAAACGCTACTTGGTTTTACCAAGCTTGACCTCAGGGGGGCATATAACCTTATTCGCATTAAGCACGGGATGAATGGAAGATGGCATTTAATACCCCAGAGGGCATTTTGAGTACCTATGATGCCCTTTGGGCTCACTAATGCTCCTTCCGTCTTCCAGTCCTTCATGAATGACATTTTCAGGGATTTTGTGGAAAATTTCTGATTGTTTATTTGGATGATATCTTGATTTTTTCCAATGACTGGGACTCTCATGTGAAAACATGTTCGGACTGTGTTCCAGATTTTGAGAGAGAATGCTCTGTATAAGAAGGGATCAAAGTGTCCTTTTTGGCGTACAGAGGATCTCATTTCTGGGATTCATTTTGTCTCCATCTTATTGAAATGGACCCGGTCAAGGTTCAGGCCATCTGTGATTGGGTCCAACCTACTTCATTAAAGGCTCTTCAGAGATTCTTGGGTTTTGCCAATTTTTATCGTAAATTTATTGGTAATTTCTCTGTTATTGTTAAACCATTGACTGATTTGACCAAAAAGGGTTCTGATGTGGTGAATTGGCCTCCTAGGCAGTCTCTGCGTTTCAGGAACTTAAGCAGAGATTCACTTCTGCTCCTGTTCTACGGCAGCCTGATGTTTCTCTGCCATTTCAGGTGGAGGTTGATGCCTCTGAAATTGGGGCAGGTGCCGTTTTGTCCCAAAGAGATCCTGAGACCTCTAAAAGTAACCCTTGTGCTTTTTCTCTCGAAAATTTCTCCAACTGAACGTAATTATGACGTGGGTAATCGGGAGTTATTGGCCATGAAGTGGCTTTTGAAGAGTGGAATATTGGCTGGAGGGAGCCAAACATCAGGTGGTGGTCCTCACGGAACATAAGAATCTGTTTTATCTGGAATCACCAAGCAACTTAATCCTAGACAGCCAGGTGGGCCTTGTTTTTCACACGTTTTAATTTTTGGGTTTCCTTTCTTTCTGGCACTAAGAATGTTAAGGCGGATGCCCTCTCGAGGAGTTTCCTTGCGGACTCTCCTGAGTTAGTGATCCTGCTGTTATTTTGAAGGAGGGTGTAGTTCTTTCCGCATCTCGCCCAATTTGAGACTGCTCTGGAAGGGTGTCAGGAGGATAAACCCGAGCGCTGCCCTATTGGAAATTGTTTGGCCAGACCAGTGGAAGAAGAGTGTGATGTCTGAGATTCATTGTTCCGCGTTGGCCGGTCATCCCGGAATTTTTGGCACCAAGACTTGGTGAGTCGGTCCTTTTGGTGGCCTACTTTGTCTCGTGACGTCAGGGAGTTTTGGCAGTCCTGTGGACTTGCTTTCGCTCCAATAGTGGTTTGTTGATGCCATTGCCTGTGCCCAGGAGACCATGGACCCATATCTCTATGGATTTTATTTCCGACCTCCCTGTTTCTCAGAGAATGACCGTTATCTGGTGATTTGTGATAGGTTTTCCAAGATATACATCTTAAGCCATTACTAGTGTTGAGCGATACGATAATGCAAATCGCTATCGGCCGATATTAGCTCTATCGGCCTTTCGATAATTCGTTTAGATATTTTCGTCTTATCGAATACCGAATCGGATTTGTCACTGTCACTGTGAGTGTCCGTCGGTCGGGTCTGTCAGGAGTCCAGCGGCACTTACCTGGCAGAAGATCTCCGCGGTCACGTCCTGGACTGCTTGATGGCCGCCATTATCTTCTCCCTGGCGGTCACATGCAGTTTTTTTTCGCGATAACTGCAGTGACTGCAGGGTAATCCCGGCCGTAAAGCAGTCAGTCCGATGACGTCACCGCCGGGGAAGCAGGTAATCAGCTGTGCTGCGCCGGGATGACAGGCTCTGCCTGTCATTCTGATGTAGCAGAGCTGGATCGTCGTGGGACACTCGTTACTATGGGCTGCGTCGGTCAGGTGGTATACTTTTTTTTTTTTTTTTTTCATTTTTTTACAGGAGATCGATGGCGTCGCAGGATGAGACAGTAATAAAAGAAATGAAAACTGTGTTTTTTTTTTTTTATTAAATTAAAAAACTTTTTTAGGAACATTCACCCGTCCGGTACATAAACAATTTAACTATTTACATACAGGGACCCTGTCCGGGTTATTTAGACTCTTTGGCTGGCCTCTTCCAGGTACCACCTGGTACTCTTCTTGAGATTGCCAAACATCCGAGGCACCAAGGACCACCAAGACCTGATGACGTCGTGTGCCTGTACAGTGACGTCGTGACCCGCTATCTGGGTCTGTGTGGCCACCTCTTTCATCTCCCTCCGGGTCTGGAACCCTATGTCCCGGACTGTATGAACCCCAGGGGGCCTAACAGGCGCCGGTACGGCCACGTATCGATATCATGTCCATGGTGGGTCTGCTGAGGAGACCACTGAGGGAGGCTGGGGAGATTTACGGCGTGGGGTGGGCACTTTTGCAGAGGCCTGGATGTGGAGGCTGAAGGCTTCGAGGGTCTCACAGGTTCCTCACACACTGGGGAGTAGGGGTCGCACCTGGTAACATTTAGGCGTACCACCCATTGTAACCCCAGTGTCGGGTGTAAGTCACCAATCTCCTGGCAACAGGTCCCTCCCCGGTGGCCTTCTGGGAGGTGAGCCTCCACGCCGCCGGGTCACAAAGACTTCTAAATAAAGTCCAGGCTCCTTGATGAAGCCCCAACCACTTTCAATTTAAAGTTCCGTACTGCACCCTTACGCCGCGGCTCACTCAGGGTTCCTTTATCCTTTCTCATCCGGTCCTTATCTGCCCGGTCCTTCTCCAGGTGACGTTGGCGAAGTTTTAGGGATTCTCGCTGCTCCCTTTGTCGCCTGCTTCTCTCTCCCAACGTCTCCACTCTCCTCCTGACGCCGGTTTGAAATTCTCCTCCACCAGCTGCTCCATGTCTCCACCACTCCACTGCAGCTTACAGTGTCCGGTTTGCGGCAGCTCTCCTGTCGCCCCCCAGTCCTGGCGGCCTGCCCCTGCGGAGGAAGCAGACGGCTCTAAATCAGATGACAGTCGGGGCTCCGGTACAGGCAGGTAGTGCTCTGGTGCCTGCGCGGCCTCCTCCAT
>JARQOD010000002.1:14108472-14194373 GCA_033576555.1 Oophaga sylvatica
GGGGACCGAAGTGTCGCTACAGCTTCAGGCGTAGTGATAGAAAAAACCAGAGGTTCGCTGGACTTCAGGTCACAGGAACAAGCCTATTGTCGGTACGTAATAGGGGTCAGGTGGAATAGGTGCCCTGTGTGTCATCATCTCTATGGCATCAGGCATCATGCATACCTCCTGAGGAACCGTTGCATCAACGGGGAAACGCGTCGGGGTCACCCAGCTCATGCTAAGTCCCAGCTATATACCTCTTTATTATATTACAGGCTATTATGCTGCCATATCTGTGATATTGATATATTAATGTGTTACCTGTGGCACTATTTCTTTTGCACTGTTACGGACTCTTTCCTATGAAAGATTCATTGTAGAATATCTCTGTGCATTATTATCTATATGGGTTTACAGATGCATGACATGGGCATTTTATTATCTATTTTGTGTTAGACACTGTTTAGTTCCAAGACTCCCTTCATTTCTCACTACCATAAATTGTTTTCCCACCTTTATCTAAGGGATTAATAGGGGAGATAGGGACAGCCTACGTTGAGTGGGGGCGCCAGATCGCTACTTTTAGGGTGCCAACCTCCACAGCAAGGTAGGCTACAGATCAGGAATAACTAGGGTGTCTGATAGAATAGCAATATCGGTATAAACGTTTAGTTATACCTTCACTGGGTTTTTGGTGTATTTTTAAAGGTATCGAAATAAAACTGTGTTTTTAAAGGAATACATGTACACACAATTTATGTTTTATTCCATTTGGAATTTTTTTCTTGATTAGGAATAGGGACTTTGAGTCTGTGCACGACAAAAGCAAGAACCTAGTTCCATCACTTGGAAGGCTCCGACCACTATGCTGGCCGGGCAGTACAGCTATGGAGTTAGCTGGAGTTTTTGAGTGAACTTAGCTTTATGCAAGTTGGACTCGTTACATGGAAAGTTAAGGAGGCCTCTAACCTGCTCAGCCGTTACCTCGAAACGCATCCTCCATCCACCCCAACAGCTTCCCGGGACCTGCCTAAACAACTTGAAAGTAAAAGGTATGGAAAGAAGCTTTATTGTCTGAGACTGTGTCATTTATCCACATCTCCTTACTACAATCACCATAGACTCAGAGGGACAGTCCCACCTGTGGGGGACCCAACACCTAGCTGCTATAACATCCCCTCAGAGTTCTGTTCAGCAGCGCTGGTCTCAGTGATCAGACAACTACAGGTGGCGTCACGAACTGTTATATACTAATCCCCTGTAAATATATTCCCCCAACATACGCCGGACCGCCAGGGCCACAGACCGAGCCACCGCTATCCGTGACAACCCCATTGACTTCCATGGGCTCGGCTCTGGGTACCCCATTGCCCTGGTAACCCACAATTGTGGTGCGTGGTCGCGACAACAGCAGCAGGTTAGTGCGTCCCCAACTGAGCCATTGTGCACACCTGCTTCCTGCTCTGCATCACACCAGCATTGTGCATCGGCATCGCCCCCTGCGTACACCTCCGTATCGCAATCGGAGACCTACTCTGCATCGCAATCGGCGACCCAATCTACATCGCAAACTGCGGTTACAGCTGAATCGCCCCCTGCTACGCAAACAGCGACGCAATCGGCGTCCCCAAGCGGTTCGCACAAGAACTGTAGCGACCCAAACCCTGATAGCAGGTCACGACCTATTTGTCATGTGCTCTAAAGAGCATCGCATTGTTCCAGCCCCCGGGATGGAAAATGTAATCGAAGTCAAACAAAAGTAAATACCGGTAGGACCCAGTCAAGGGTTTACCACAGTTAAGAATTGAAATGTAAAAAAGTTTGAGAATGTTGCTAGATTTGCACTTTATTAAGTAAGAGAATGTTTACATGATTGACAATTATATTGATGTTTTCTATAATAAATAGAATACCCGTCTGGGTGCAAAGTAATTGAAAATGTGAAAAATTGAATGCATAGTTTTACATAAAATGCCCTGTTGGGTAAAGTAAAAGTTATTGAAGAATGATGCATACTTGAAATATGTATATATATATATGTCTTTTATTATGTCAATGGACTGAGAGGCTGAGGACTGTGCCAGCCCAGAACTCATCTTGTAAATAGTTGCACTACGGTGCATCACCTTGGTTTTACATGAAGCCACAATTCACTACCTCTGAACATAAAACCCGTATGGTGTGGCACTGAGCGAGGTCTGCAGTCAGATGTCCTGCAGCCACCCAGGACCCACGTTGAAGGTTTGGTGCGGGTCCTTCACAAGTATCGTGTATATAATGTTTTGATACTTTTGTATTTTCTTACTGTACATAATGTAACGTTCAAGAAATCCTCACCTCCCGATGGGATGAGTTATAATGTTATTGTTATTGCAAAACAAAATGTCTTTTTGTCTTTTACAGCCGGGAGTGCTGTGTTTTACCAAGGGGGGATGTGTAGCCCAGCTTCGCAGGTACACATGAAAATCCAGGGAAGTGCACAGAAGGGTACCAGCTAAAGCTTGATATTCATTCACTCATGTCACACACATTTTAGACACACCCATAAGTCAGTTTCCTGTCTTAGGATGTGCAGGTGCAGTGAGTCAGTCTAGCCTGGACTTGAGGGAGGAAGAAGTTCAGTCAGGTCTGTCAGCAGTTCCGAAAGTGGAGGCTAGTATGGGTGAGCCAGTTCATCCTAGCCTAGTCAGAGCTGCTCCTTAACCTGAAGACAGAGACAGTTAGAGAGAAAGAAGATTTAGCAGCAGAAACTTCAGTCGCCTGTCCCAAGGACAGTGAAGTTCAGTCGACGTGCTCCTGAACTGGGAGAATACTGAGAATCTGTCAGCGAGCTCTAAGAAAGATACAAAGAAGAAGTAAGAAGGGATTGACTTGTACTATCATAAGAAGTGTGGAGTGCTTATGTTAAGAGCGGAAAGCAGCGCGAAGGGCGCAGTGGAGAGTACAGAGCAGTGCCTTAGGTATTGATTTACCTGCACTAAATAACCGGTCACTGGGGACCGAAGTATCACTATTGTTTCAAGCTTAGTGACAAGAAAACCAGAGGCGTCTGGACTACAGGTCGCAGATAGCAGCCCTAAGTGTCAGTACGTAACCGGAGTCAGGTGAAATAGGGACTTTGAGCCTGATCAGCAAAAGTAAGAACCTAGTTTCATCATTGGAAGGCTCCACCACAACATTGGCCGGGCAGGAACAGCTATAGAGTTAACTTCGCTTCAAGCAAGTAGGACTCACATTATATTGAAAGTAAAGGAGGCCTCTAACCTGCTAAGCTGCTACCTGGATGTGCACTTTCCACCCCGACCAGCTTCCCGGGACCTGCATTAACAACCTGCAAGTAAAGGTATGAAAAGAAGCTATCTTGTGTGCGACTGGATTATTATTGCACCCTGCACAATCACCACCATAGACTTCCAGGGACACGTCTCGCCTGTGGGAGACTTACTACCAAGCTGCCCCGTAACATCCCCTGTGAAAGTCCTCATAGCAGCGCTGGTACACATTACCAGAAACCACAGGTGGCGTCACGAACTACTTAATAATCCCCTGTAAATATTCCCCCATCATACGCCTGACCGCCAGGGCCACGGACCGAGCCACCGCTGCCAGTGACACAAATCCCATAGACTTCCATGGGCTCGGCTCCGAGTACCCCATTGCCCTGGTAACCCACAATTGTGGTGCGGGTCACTCAACTGCCTTACTACCCAGAGACAGGTCTCTTAGCCCTACTACCCAGGAACTGGTCTCATAGAACAACTACCCAGGGACAGGTTTCTTACAGCACTACTACCCATGGACAGTTCTCTCATAGTCCTTCTATCCTGGACAGCTCTCTTATAGCCGTACTGCCCAGAGACAGCTCTCTTATAACCCTTCTACCCTGGGACAGCTCTCTTATAGCCATACTACCCAGAGACAGATCTCTTATAGCTCTACTACCCAGGGACAGCTCTCTTATAGCCCTACTACCCTGGGACAGCTCTCTTATAGCCCTTCTACCCCGGGACAGCTCTCTTATAGCCCTACTACCCAGGGACAGCTCTCTTATAGCCCTACTACCCAGAGACAGATCTCTTATAGTCCTTCTACCCCGGGACAGCTCTCTTATATCCCTACTACCCAGAGACAGATCTCTTATAGCCCTTCTACCCCGGGACAGCTCTCTTCTAACCCTACTACCCTGGGACTGCTCTCTTATAGCACTTCTACCCGGGGAGAGCTGTCTTATGGTCTTACTGGCCAGGGACAGCTCTCTTATAACCTTTTACATGGGACAGCTCACTTACAGCCCTACTACCCAGGGACTGGTCTCTTATAGCCCTTTTACCTCGGGACAGCTTTCTTATAGCCCTACTACCCAGGAGAGCAGTCTTATGGTCTTACTGGCCAGGGACAGCTCTCTTATAGCTCAACTACCCACGGACAGCTCTCTTATAGCCCCACTACCCAAAGACAGGTCTCTTAGCCCTACTACCCAGGGACAGGTCTCATATAGCCATTCTACCCAGGGACAGGTCTCTTATAGACCTACTACTCAGGGACATCTCTCTTATAACCCTTCTACCTGGGGACAGCTCTCTTATAGACTTACTACCCAGGGACAGGTCTCTTAAAGTCCTTCTACCCAGGGACAGCTCTCTTATAGCCTTACTACCCAGAGACAGGTCTCTTAGCCCTACTACCCAGGAACTGGTCTCATAGAACAACTACCCAGGGACAGGTTTCTTACAGCACTACTACCCATGGACAGTTCTCTCATAGTCCTTCTATCCTGGGACAGCTCTCTTATAGCCGTACTGCCCAGAGACAGCTCTCTTATAACCCTTCTACCCTGGGACAGCTCTCTTATAGCCATACTACCCTGGGACAGCTCTCTTATAGCCCTTCTACCCTGGGACAGCTCTCTTATAGCCCTACTACCCAGGGACAGCTCTCTTATAGCCCTACTACCTGGGACAGCTCTCTTATAACCCTTCTACCCCGGGACAGCTCTCTTATAGCCCTACTACCCGGGACAGCTCTTTTATAGCCCTACTACCTGGGACAGCTCTCTTATAACCCCTCTACCCCGGGACAGCTCTCTTATAGCCCTTCTACCCCGGGACAGCTCTCTTATAGCCCTACTACCCTGGGACAGCTCTCTTATAGCCCCTTACCCCGGGACAGCTCTCTTATAGCCCTACTACCCTGGGACAGCTCTCTTGTGGCCCTACTACCCAGGAACTGGTCTCATAGAACAACTACCCAGGGACAGGTTTCTTACAGCACTACTACCCATGGACAGTTCTCTCATAGTCCTTCTATCCTGGGACAGCTCTCTTATAGCCGTACTGCCCAGAGACAGCTCTCTTATAACCCTTCTACCCTGGGACAGCTCTCTTATAGCCATACTACCCTGGGACAGCTCTCTTATAGCCCTTCTACCCTGGACAGCTCTCTTATAGCCCTACTACCCAGGGACAGCTCTCTTATAGCCTACTACCTGGGACAGCTCTCTTATAACCCTTCTACCCCGGGACAGCTCTCTTATAGCCTACTACCCGGACAGCTCTTTTATAGCACTACTACCTGGGGACAGCTCTCTTATAACCCCTCTACCCCGGGACAGCTCTCTTATAGCCCTTCTACCTGGGACAGCTCTCTTATAGCCCTACTACCCAGGGACAGCTCTCTTATAGCCCTACTACCTGGGGACAGCTCTCTTATAACCCTTCTACCCCGGGACAGCTCTCTTATAGCCCTACTACCCCGGACAGCTCTTTTATAGCCCTACTACCTGGGGACAGATCTCTTAGCCCTTCTACCCCGGGACAGCTCTCTTATAGCCCTTCTACCCCGGGACAGCTCTCTTATAGCCCTACTACCCTGGGACAGCTCTCTTATAGCCTACTACCCTGGGACAGATCTCTTAGCCCTACTACCCTGGGACAGCTCTCTTGTGGCCCTACTACCCAGGAACAGGTCTCTATAGCTCTACATGCACAAAGACAGCTCTCTTATAGGCCCCTGACCAGTCCGTGCAGTGCGGTCCATGGTCGTACCCGGTTGCACAGATGTCAGCATGAGCCCTTACAATTACAAGTGGCCCTTTGAAGACAACCATAATTCTGACGTGGCCCTCTGTGAAAATGATTTTGATGCCCTTGTTCCACCTGGTCATTATAAGTCTGTCCGTCCTGCATGAGACTTCCTCTGTACTCGGGCCTTTGCTGTACCCGTGCACTTCATGTCTCTTTCACTTCTGACAATCACTAATTGCACAGTAATAAGCCTTCCTTCCACCTTTGAGCAGAACCTGGTCAATGTCAAGAAAATATTAGCCTGTTCAAAGCCGAAATCCCTCACCAGCTGTCTGCATGTGGCGGATGAGATAATGAGCTGCCATTATATATCATTAGGGTGACTTTCTTGTCTAAACACTCTATTAATAAATCTAGAAGGGAATTAGAAGCCCATTAGGCCACACTCATTTGCTGTAATTTTGCTGTGATATTTTTATTGTGACTGTGGGCCGTATTGGGGCAGGACCTGGCGATGAAAAAAGCTGCCCTATAGTTACTGCGTAATGCACCGCCATCAGAATGAAGTTGTTGTATTGTTACGTTCTTATACAGTACTTTGAGCCTTGACTTTATGTATCCAAAAATGCAGAAGACATCACAGGAAAATACACCAAAAAAGTTTATTTAAAACCCAAAAACCGCCACACAATGCTCAATAGTATTACAGTATGACCATTAAATACCGATATTATTTACCTAAATAGTACTGCCATACAATTTACAAATAATATTTTAATACATTTATCAATTCTCCCCTATAGTTCACACATTACACCCCAATATATTCCCATACAGTGCTGTCATAAAATGCACAAATAAACAGTAATGCAGTGCCCAAATAATACCGACATACTGTACAAAGTAAAAAGCATGAAGTTATTGGGGGTCAGTATAGGTTTCCAGGCTCCACTTTTAGGTTGCTCCCTAATTCTGACCCTTTGCAAGGACAATCTGCTAAAATCTGTAAGGCAGTGCCAAATTAAATGAAAGGCACATATAGTGCATGCCCTGACTCCTGCACCACTCATCCCTCATAACGGCTGTAGGGTGGTCTTATGCATCCAAGAATGAGTGTGGCACAAACTTTGTAAAGTCTTAGGGGGTCACTGTCTTAGCAGTCCCCAAAAATAAACTTAAGTGAAGTGGATCATATATTTCTATATATCAGGTTTTTCTGTATTAAAAATAAAAAACAGAAATATTCCAATTTTCACACCGGCCACTGGAGACTTTTTTAGGCTCTAACTTTCTGTTGTTTCACAGAAATGCACATGTACATTAGCAGCTGTGAACAAATTCCGACCCTGTCTTTTGTATTGAAGCATGTAATGAGCAGTTGCAAAGGAGGAGAAGAGGGTGAGATGTGACATCACCTATTGTGAATGGTGGATCCTGTGTTATCTACTGTATATAGAGGCGTTATCAGTCATTGTACAGGAGGAGGAGGTGAGCTGTGACATCCCTATTGTGAATGGTGGATCCTGTGTTATCTACTGTATATAGAGGTGTTATCAGTCATTGTACAGGAGGAGGAGGTGAGCTGTGACATCACCTATTGTGAATGGTGGATCCTGTATTATCTACTGTATATAGAGGGTTATCAGTCATTGTACAGGAGGAGGAGGTGAGCTGTGACATCACCTAATGTGAATGGTGGATCCTGTGTTATCTACTGTATATAGAGGTGTTATCAGTCATTGTACAGAAGGAGGAGGTGAGCTGTGACATCACCTATTGTGAATGGTGGATCCTGTGTTATCTACTGTATATAGAGGCGTTATCAGTCATTGTACAGAAGGAGGAGGTGAGCTGTGACATCACCTATTGTGAATGGTGGATCCTGTGTTATCTACTGTATATAGAGGGTTATCAGTCATTGTACAAGAGGAGGAGGTGAGCTGTGACATCACCTATGTGAATGGTGGATTCTGTGTTATCTACTGTATATAGAGGTGTTATCAGTCATTGTACAGGAGGAGGAGGTGAGCTGTGATATCACCTAATGTGAATGGTGGATCCTGTGTTATCTACCCATATATAGAGGTGATATCAGTCATTGTACAGGAGAGAGGTGAGCTGGACATCACCTATTGTGAATGGTGGATCTGTGTTATCTACTGTATATAGAGGTGTTATCAGTCATTGTACAGAGAGGAGGAGGTGAGCTGTGACATCCCCTATTGTGAATGGTGGATCCTGTGTTTTCTACTGTATATAGAGGTGTTATCAGTCATTGTACAGGAGGAGGAGGTGAGCTGTGATCATCACCTATTGTGAATGGTGGATCCTGTGTTATCTACTGTATATTGAGGTGTTATCAGTCATTGTACAAGAGGAGGAAGTGAGCTGTGACATCACCTATTGTGAATGGTGGATCCTGTGTTTTCTACTGTATATAGAGGTGTTATCAGTCATGTACAGGAGGAGGAGGTGAGCTGTGACATCACCTATTGTGAATGGTGGATCCTGTGTTATCTACGATATATAGAGGTGTTATCAGTCATTGTACAGGAGGAGGTGAGCTGTGATATCACCTATTGTGAATGGTGGATCTGTGTTATCTACTGTATATGAGGTGTTATCAGTCATTGACAGGAGGAGGAGGTGAGCTGTGACATCACCTATTGTGAATGGTGGATCCTGTGTTATCTACTGTATATAGAGGTGTTATCAGTCATTGTACAGGAGGAGGAGGTGAGCTGTGATATCACCTATTGTGAATGGTGGATCCTGTGTTATCTACTGTATATAGAGGTGTTATCAGTCATTGTACAGGAGGAGGAGGAAGTGAGCTGTGACATCACCTATTGTGAATGGTGGATCCTGTGTTTCTACTGTATATAGAGGGTTATCAGTCATTGTACAGGAGGAGGAGGTGAGCTGTGACATCACCTATTGTGAATGGTGGATCCTGTGTTATCTACTGTATATAGAGGGTTATCAGTCATTGTACAGGAGGAGGAGGTGAGCTGTGACATCACCTATTGTGAATGGTGGATCCTGTGTTATCTACTGTATATAGAGGTGTTATCAGTCATTGTACAGGAGGAGGAGGTGAGCTGTGACATCACCTATTGTGAATGGTGGATTCCTGTGTTATCTACTGTATATAGAGGTGTTATCAGTCATTGTACAGGAGGAGGAGGTGAGCTGTGACATCACCTATTGTGAATGGTGGATCCTGTGTTATCTACTGTATATAGAGGTGTTATCAGTCATTGTACAGGAGGAGGAGATGAGCTGTGACATCACCTATTGTGAATGGTGGATCCTGTGTTATCTACTGTATATAGAGGCGTTATCAGTCATTGTACAGGAGGAGGAGGTGAGCTGTGATATCACCTATTGTGAATGGTGGATCCTGTGTTATCTACTGTATATAGAGGTGTTATCAGTCATTATACAGGAGGAGGAGGTGAGCTGTGACGTCACCTATTGTGAATGGTGGATCCTGTGTTTTCTACTGTATATAGAGGTGTTATCAGTCATTGTACAGGAGGAGGAGGTGAGCTGTGATATCACCTATTGTGAATGGTGGATCCTGTGTTATCTACTGTATATTGAGGTGTTATCAGTCATTGTACAGGAGGAGGAGGAGGTGAGCTGTGACATCACCTATTGTGAATGGTGGATCCTGTGTTTTCTACTGTATATAGAGGTGTTATCAGTCACTGTACAGGAGGAGGAGGTGAGCTGTGACATCCCCTATTGTGAATGGTGGATCCTGTGTTATCTACTGTATATAGAGGTGTTATCAGTCATTGTACAGGAGGAGGAGGTGAGCTGTGATATCACCTATTGTGAATGGTGGATCCTGTGTTATCTACTGTATATTGAGGTGTTATCAGTCATTGGACAGGAGGAGGAGGTGAGCTGTGACATCACCTATTGTGAATGGTGGATCCTGTGTTATCTACTGTATATAGAGGTGTTATCAGTCATTGTACAGGAGGAGGAGGTGAGCTGTGATATCACCTATTGTGAATGGTGGATCCTGTGTTATCTACTGTATATAGAGGTGTTATCAGTCATTGTACAGGAGGAGGAGGTGAGCTGTGACATCACCTATTGTGAATGGTGGATCCTGTGTTATCTACTGTATATAGAGGTTATCAGTCATTGTACAGGAGGAGGAGGTGAGCTGTGATATCACCTATTGTGAATGGTGGATCCTGTGTTATCTACTGTATATAGAGGGTTATCAGTCATTGTACAGGAGGAGGAGGTGAGCTGTGATATCACCTATTGTGAATGGTGGATCCTGTGTTATCTACTGTATATTGAGGTGTTATCAGTTCTTGTAATCTTTTGCCTTATCTCAAGGAACCTGCTTAAAACTTTTCCTGAAAAGAAAGGTAGTATGAGACTTAAGGTACTGCCACACTAAACGCTCCCGCTAACGATCACAATAACGACGCATACTAATGCGATCGTTTTTGCGATCGTTTTAATGTCGCTAGTAGCTGCCACACTTAGCGATCTCGTTAATGACGCATAAGCGGTTAGCGATCTCCTTAACGACTTTGGCGGTCATTGCGATGTAAAAAACAGCGCACATCGTTCACAAAAGGTGCCAGACACAGCGATATAGGCTCACCAGCGGGACGCCAACGATCAAAATACGGTCCAGAACTCTAGTGAACGATCAGCGAGATCACAGCAGGGGCCACGTTGTTGCTACATGCCACACACAACAACGTCACTAACGAGATCGCTAAATAGTGACGTATTTTAGCGATCTCGTTAACGACGCTGTTTAGTGTGGCATACCCTTTAGGCCTCCTTCACATGTCTTGGTGATTCCTGTGCTAGAAAAACCAATCCTGGTGAAATCCATGGTCTGTGCCATCTTTGTGCAATGGAAATGTATGGAATGTAAATAAATGGACATTGTAATTTTTTATACTCTTTTTATTTGCGAGTTTTTAACTGTAGATTTTAATGAGATAAGAAAATACCACTTGTAAAAAAAAAATGCATATCTGCTATTAGTGCATTTCCACAGCAGAATCAGAATAAAAATACACGTAATTCGCATGTGATTTTATAAAAAAAAAAATTCAAAAAAACTGAACGTTTCCAAAGCAAAGAAATTGTATTTAAAACATGGCATACAAAAAAGAGGTAAAACTCGCAACTGAAAAAATCTCACTTAGAACGCAATGAGAAAATACAACTAAATTAATTTAATTAATTGGTACAGAAAATCTGCAGCATCAAAAATGCACCAAATACTCATCGTGGGAATTTAACTTTAGTGCACTAAAAAATTAATTAAAAGTTGCTTCAAATAAAAAAAGGGACAAAATGCATAAAAAGAAACACAACAACAAAAAAAATGCAATAATCATTGAGGACTTTTGGGGGCATTTTTTATTGCATTTTTTTTTAACTGTTGTGCTTTTTTTTTTAAACACAACATACCTCTCTTTCATCGTTTTTGCTGCACTTTTTCCGCCATTGAGATTGAAATGGCTTAGCATAAAAATAAAGAAAATGCACAAAAGTTTTGGCCATTGTCTGGTTATGTGATGCAAAAACTGCATAGAAAAAGCTGCGTGTGAATATATCCTACAGAACTGGAAGCTAAATTGCCATTCTCTGCAAACCTTTTTACAGCGCCCCCCAACAATACTTTGCTTGTATTTCTCCTTTACCCAAAATATGGCTAAATATAAATATACTTTTTAATTTTTTTGTTGTTCAAAAGGTAACAAAAAAAGAAGTGGCATTGTGCAGTAGCGCCTGCCTTCTGGAGCGCCAGCTGTCGGCGATTTGTATCTGTACTTCCAACGAAAATCTTATTTATTATTCTGCAGATATTCCTCTTCCTACTTGCTGTACACCTGTCGCGGGCACATGGGTGTGATCATTAGACGTCTTCCTCAGCTCCGGGACTCTTTAAATCTGTTGTCATACATTTAATTCAAATTATGCTAATTAATCTAAAAGTATCACCTCTATATTCGTCATGCTGGATACTGTTAATTACACTTTCTTTAATGCACTTTTGTCTTAATGTTAGAGGAGCAGTGGAGAAGAAGACCCAGCGCCAGCTTGGCGTCCTCCCCGTAATGACTGTTTTATTGTTCGAGGAGGGAGAAATGCTTCAGGATGCAAAATATGTTATTAAATTAGGGAGTTAATCTGATTAATGGAAGTAACTGAAAGATCAATCACATTTCAGACTCTTTCACGCAATATTTTGGCTCCGTCTATAAATGATGGTCCCTGCTCATTCAGCTTGGCCTCAATGGATAGATCGTGTGATGAATAGGGATGAACGGATCAGTGGTTTGTCGAGTTCAGCCAAACTGTAGTCCAAAATTCGGTTTGAGTACCCAAACTTAACCCCGAACCCAAACTCCATAGAAGCCAAAGGGGACCTGAATTTTGGTGCTGTAAAATGGGGGTAGTAAGGGGTAGAGGGATGCAAAAGGAAGCAAACTGGGGTAAGAGCAGGACCACAATGCCAAAGCAGTCACTGTTATTAATAACAATACATTTAAGGGGTCTGTCACATGTCCTGAAATTTCCAGTACTGGAAAAACCAGTACCGGAGATATCAGTGTTCGTGTGTTTAATACTTGTAGCATACGTGTGGCAACCATGTGCCGCATCAGTATCACACGTACCGGCGCCTAGGAATGAGAGGTACTGTTCGAGCTGTTCCCCGGTGCCGGGTGCTGAAGATAGCTCACATCATTGTTCTCTGCTCGCGCATCGATCAGCACCAGCAGGGGACAATGTTGAGAGTTGTATCCAACTGATAACAGCGAGAGAAGGCGGTAATGGGAGTATTCATCAGCAGCTGCCTGCGCTATAAATAAATTTTTTTTTTAAAAAAATTGACGTGGGTTCCCCTGTATTTTTGATAACCAGCCAGGCAAAACTGACAGCTGCGGGTTGAAACCCTCAGCTGTCAGCTTTAGCAAGGCTGGTTATCAAGAATACAGGTGTCCGCACACTGTTTTTTTTATTATTGAAATTAATTAAAAAAACAAGGTGTGGGGGTCCAACAAATTTTTGACAACCAGCCAATCTAAAGCAGACAGCTAGGGGCTGGAATACTCAAGCTGATAAGGAGCCATGGATATTGACCCTCCCGGCCTAAAAATAGCAGCCCACAGCTGCTCCAGGAAAGGCACATGTATTGCACCAATTCTGGTGGCAAGTGGGGTTCATATTTTTGGGCTTGATGTTTCTTTTGTATTGTCCGGTGACATTAAGCCCACAGGTTAGTACTGGAGAGGCATCTATAAGGCACGCTTCCATTACTAATCCTATAGTTGTATTGTAAGTAAACACACAGCCAGAATAAGGTCTTTTACTTGAGAAATTACTCTCAGTGGACTGTGGTGAAATCACTGAGCTGAGCAACGCACCGTTGAGAATTTTTCTCACTGTGCTGAGGTCACCGCAGTTTGTATAGTAGTCCCATCAGCCGACGCCTGTGATGGGAGGGAAGCTGGCAACTTCGGACAGGTGAGGAACATTGTTGTTTTTTATTTTTGATTGTTTACAGGGAAAATGCTTCAGGAGATTAGATGTTAAAGTGAGATTAATGTGATTTTTTTAATTTAATCTTAATTTTACACTCGAATACAACTTTCGCCATTGTCATCTGCTCGAGCTGATCACTAGGGGGCAAATGATGTGAGCTGTCGTCAGCACCTGGCGCCGGGGAACAGCCCGAACAGTAGCACTGATTCCCAAGCGCCAGTACGTGTCACACGGATGTCATCCATGTGTCATCAGTGTGCACGTGGGCGCGGACATTTTGTGGCCCGTTCTGCAGCTAATAAACAAACATGTCAGCGTATTTTGCCCACGGACGCACGATCCATGGAAACACACTGACATGTGCGCAGACCCATTCACTTGAATGGGTCTATGTGTGTAAATGTCTCTTGTACATGTGGAAACACTGACGTGTGACAGAGGCCTAACATAGACATGTATAGGACAAAACCTACAAGAAACAAAATGATCGTTGACCCTGCTGTAACGAAATAGGTAGGAAAGCAAAAGCACATTTAAATAACACAGGGTTCTTAGTTAACACTGTTTTTGATTTAAAAAAAGCATAAAAGCCATCCCACCGTCGGCAACGTGACCCTATTCGGGATGGTCCTACATTGTCTAATATTAAAAATCTTACCATGTGTCAGAGATGAGCTCAATGTGTATTAGGGCAGACAAAGAACCAAGTCCTGAACTGTGGACATCAGCCTTGGGGAAGGTATGTAAATGTAATATCCAGCTCAAGTAAGGGAGGTCACACCCTTGCTCACCCAAAAAGCAAAAATACAAAGAAAAAAACACAAAAAAAATTAGCTTGCATTTAAGTTGGTATGGATGCAGCACATAAACGCAAGTTCATATTGGCCATTGATCAGACAAAACTTACAAGAAACAAAATCATCATATACCCTGCTTTAAATAAATAAGTAAAAAAGCAAAACTGCATTTAAATAACAGGGTTCTTAGTAAACATTGTTTATCAAAAAAGCATAAAAGCCATCCAACGATCGGCAAGGTGATGGTCCTACACCAACTGTGGACACCAACCATGGAAAGCTATGTAAATGTAATATCCAGCTCAAGGAAGGCTGTTTAATGGCCAATGTGAACGTGCATTTATGTGCTGCATGTATACCTTAAACCCAAGCTCAATTTTTTGTGTTTTCTTAATAAACCATAAGTAGCGGTCTTGGAAGGTCTTGATTAGTGGTAAAAACATTCCCAGTTGCACCGCACCAACCCAGGGTTGACAAACTGTTATGGTACCACAGTATTGCTTAACTTGTAAACTGTTACATGGGACCACATCTAGCAAGACCCTCAAAATCTCCATCCATAATCAAGGGTCCCATACTTTTGATGGGTCCTAATCCGTATTACTAAGACTAAGAACCTTCCAAGACCTCCTCAATGCCAAGCGGCTGCGACAAAGAAGATCCTTAAAAGAGTTTTACCTTGCTTGTAGGTAATCATCTATCAATAAAAACGAGGATAACTTCCCATTTACATAGGGTCCGACCACTGGTTCCCCATCAATCCCTAGAATTGCGGTCCTGAAGAGCCCCATGTGAATGGAGCGGTGGTTGATTGTGTGCACCTCTGCTTCATTTATTCTCTATGGGACCTCTGGGGATAGTTGCGTTTGGCTGGTCTTGGGCATTCCCATTAAGGATGATCCTCAAGAAATAAGTGACACTGACAACCCCTTTAAAGATTGATTTTTGGGATCGCATTCAGAGATTCTGGATAGTAATTCTAAAGTTGCCGTATAGTCTTGGAGTCCATTTCCAATGATGGCCTCGGCATTAGTTGGTACCTATAAAACACTGTTGCCCCTCCAGACTCACGCCGTAAGCTCAGAATAACGTGACATGCTCCCGTGTCTTCTTTAGTTAAGGTTATCTTAATGAGTTCATCCTTCATGGAGAACCCAGAGATACAAAACCTTTAGCTCTAAGGTAGCGTCTGTCTTGCGGGTAATGAACCATATGAAATGACATCTGCAAAGCCTGCAAAGTCTGATCATTAATTACAGCGAAGACATGACACTTCTATCCAACTGGCAACAAAATATTTCAAAAAGTCAGCGTGATTAGGAAAAGGGCAGAGAAGATGAAGTTGTGTGAAAAATGTCTGCAGACTTGACAATCCCATGGCTTCAGCCCCGCGGGGGGCTTTGGACTCAAAATTTTTCACATTTGTTTTAGTGACAGGTATCAGTTTTAGTGAACAGTCTGCTGAGTTTCTGTCTCGGGTATTGCAAAGTAGCTCTCAGAACTAAACTATGATATAGGAAAGATGTGTATCTTCGTACCGTGTTAGCCAGTAGATCGAAAAATATTCAGAATTGAGAGTCCTCAGTGGTTGATACCTTTTAATGGCTAACTGAAAAGATGGTAACAAATTGCAAGCTTTCGAGACTACTCAGGTCTCTTCATCAGGGTCTTTGCCTGATGAAGAGACCTGAGTAGTCTCGAAAGCTTGCAATTTGTTACCATCTTTTCAGAACTAAACTAAACATCTCACGAAGGCAACCTACGTAAGTTACCTTCACTAGGTGGCAATTTTTCTTTCTTTCAGGAAGAGAGCTACCGTACTTTGCATGCTCTTTCCCATGGAGCGTTACCAATAGGACTCCAAACTCATCTGGCCTTAAAGAGGACCTGTCACCATGTAAAAAGTTGCTAGTTATTGCTCATATTTTATTCTCCATGAGTTTTCCACTTTTTTTTTTTAAATCCGCCATACAATTAGAGAGATCATTTTTATTTAATGCTAATTGTTCTGGTCTTTTCCAAGGGGGCGTAGCTCACAGCGTTATCTGGGTAAGGGTGGTCTTTAGGCTGCTCTGCATAATAATGACCCTATAATCCACCAATACAGTTTAAATACATGCAAAACCCATAAATCAGCCCCCCCGAAGATATTTCCAACACATCATGAAAATATTAATCATATTGTATTGAGAAATATATACAAAATTCCCTGATTTGCTAATAAGGACTAACAATGGCTATTCATACACACAAATCCTCAATTACCTGTGGACGTGGCGGAATAAGGTCTGAACTAATAACCACACAATGGCATTTTGCTTCTTTCTCAGGAGGCCTTTGCATAATTACCCTGTAAACCACACACCCCCTTTGGAAAAGACATTAAAAGATAACACTAAATAAAAAGGACATATCTTTACCAGTATGGCGGATTAAAAAATAAAAAATGTTGACCTGGTGAGAGGTCCTCTTCAGGAAGAGTCGGTTTCACTCCAAAGCTGCATCAAGGGTTCTTCATTCAGCCAGCCAAACGCGGCTCGCTACTGATGAGCGACAGGTTAACTTAATGGCTCTTACGCTTTCTGGCTTGGTTAAACTTACTAGCTATGTTACAAGACTCATTAACCGCTTAAAGGGGTTGTACGGTCCAAATTTATAAGTCTATAGTCACTCTGCGTGACTGCAGACTTATGAATCCCCCTGTAAGGATTCGCCAGTTTCTGAGCCGGGACCGCAGGGTATGCATGTGTTATACATACTCCAGGCCAGAGCCCATCCAGTAGGCGTGGCCTCGCCCCATACACTTGTATGGCGCAAGGCCACGCCCTCTAGTTGGCTACACCCACTGTACGGCTGCGTCACCATTCGGGGCACGGCCTCGCTCAATGTCCGGAAGTCTTCAGAGCATCTTCTGAGCCAAAAGCACCAGAAGAATGAACGTCACTTCTTTTACTGCTTGTCCAGCAGCCACGTTGGTAGACGTGATAGCAGAACCGGAACCTGCGAACCTCCTCGTACCTGCCTGTGTCCTCAGTGCCTCTTCTGATTAGTAGGCCGTGGGCTATGTCAGTGTCGTGGCCACTTGCAGCATTTATCAAATAAAATAGTAGAGCGCCATATTTTATTGTTATACAATCGTTTTGCTTGATGAAGCCTGGAAGCAGCCGAAATGTTGTAGTGAGGTTTTTTGACAGATGAATTAAAACTAAATTATCCCTTCACGCTATATAACAGACTACCTCTTCAGGCTACACAAACTTGTTAAAAGCATTTCATTCTCTATAACAGACTATCTCTTCGGCCTACAAAGATTTGTTATAAGCCCTTCATACTATATAACAGACTGCCTCTTAATTCTACATAGACTGATCATAAGCCCTTCACACTTTATAACAGACTGCCTCTTAATTCTACATAGACTGATCATAAGCCCTTCACACTATATAACAGACTGCCTCTTAATTCTACATAGACTGATCATAAGCCCTTCACACTTTATAACAGACTGCCTCTTAATTCTACATAGACTGATCATAAGCCCTTCACACTTTATAACAGACTGCCTCTTAATTCTACATAGACTGATCATAAGCCCTTCACACTATATAACAGACTGCCTCTTAATTCTACATAGACTGATCATAAGCCCTTCACACTATATAACAGACTGCCTCTTAATTCTACATAGACTGATCATAAGCCCTTCACACTATATAACAGACTGCCTCTTAATTCTACATAGACTGATCATAAGCCCTTCACACTTTATAACAGACTGCCTCTTAATTCTACATAGACTGATCATAAGCCCTTCACACTATATAACAGACTGCCTCTTAATTCTACATAGACTGATCATAAGCCCTTCACACTATATAACAGACTGCCTCTTAATTCTACATAGACTGATCATAAGCCCTTCACACTATATAACAGACTACCTCTTCAAGCTACACAAACTTGTTACAAGCATTTCATAATATATAACAGACTACCTCTTAATATTACGCAGACTGATCATCTGATCTTTATGCTATATAACAGACTACCTCTTCAGGCTACACATACTTGTTATAAGCCTTTTATTCACTATAACACACTGCCGCCTCCTAATACTACATAAACTTGCTGTTATAAGCCCTTCATGCTATGTAGCAGACTACCTCTCTAGGCTACACAGAATTTTTATGAACACTTCATATGATATAACACACTGTTTCTTAAAATCACACAGACTTGTTTTAAGCCGTTAACGCAAAATAACAGAATACTACACAACCTTGTTACTGAGTCGCACACTTAGTACCAGGGCAATGGGGTACTCGGCACCGAGCCCATGAAAGTCTATGGGGTTTGTCACTGGCAGCGGGACTCGGTCCGTGGCCCTGGGCGCTCATACAATGGGGGGGAGATATTTACAGGGGATTATTAGGATAGATAGTTCGTGACGCCACCTGTGGTCTCTGGTCAATTGGACCAGCGCTGCTGTAAGGGTCTTCACAGGGGATGTTATGGGGGCAGCTGGGTGGTAAGTCTCCCACAGGTAAGACTGGTCCCTGGAAGTCTATGGTGGTGATGATGTAGGGTGTAAATAAGGATTCAGTCACACACAAAGCAGCTTCTTTCCATACCTTTACTGGCAGATGGTTCAAGCAGATCCCGGGGAGCTGGTCGGGGTGGAGAGTGCACATTCGGGTAACAGCTGAGCAGGTTAGAGGCCTCCTTTACTTCCATATACTTGTGAGTCCAACCTGCCTGAAGCGAAGTTAACTCTGAATCTCCAGCTCTCTCAATAGCTGTACTGCCCGGCCAACATTGTGGTGGAGCCTTCTATGTGATGAAACTAAGTCCTTACTTTTGCATGGCCTTGCTCAAAGTCCCTGTTCCACCTGACTCCGGTTACGTATTGACACTTAGGGCTGCTCTCTGCGACCTGTAGTCCAGATGCCTCCGGTTTTCTTGTTACTATGCTTGAAACAGTAGCAACACTTCGGACCCCGGTGTCCGGCAATTTAGTGCAAGTAATCCAATACCTGTAGCACTTCTCTAACTTCTCCACTGCGCCCTTCGCCCTGCTTCCCGCTCTTAACATAAGCACTTGTGGCAGTTGTGGAAAATGTCAGCTTCCTCCAGAGCTCGCTGCACAGCTCTCAGTTTCCTCCAAAGTCCAGACTGGACGGAGACTGAATGGCTGCTCTGTCCTTAGACAGAAGCTAACAGACTGAAGTTCGACTGAACACTACTTCCTCAAGATCTGTCTCACTGACTCTCTCTTACTGCCTGCCACGTGTCACTCCCCCTTATATCTCAGATGGGCGTGTCTGAAAGTGTGAGTGACAGTGAATGAATATCAAGCGTTGCTGTTACCTTCCTGTGCACTCTCCTGGACTTTATGTGTGCCTGCGTAGCTGGGCTACACATTACAAGCCCTAAATGCTATATAACATGCAGCTTCTTCAAACCACACAGACTTGCTATTAGCCCTACATGCTATAGAAAAGACTGCTTCTATAGACCACACAGGCTTATCATAAGTTTTTTATGTTGTAATACGGGTGGGTGTGGACCCACTGCACCACGGGGCCAGTCTTACCCTGAAGGGGTGTGACTAAATGACTACGCTGCAGGAAGTCACCAGATATAACTCCAGGAAAGTCCCCGGGACTGCAGCGGCTGAGCGGAGGGTAAGAGGCACGGGTACACGATACAGGAGGACAAAGACAAAAACATGACCAGACGGTCAGAGGTCGGGGCAGGCAGTACAGGATTAGAAGTTATAGCTGAGGTCAGGAGCGGAGAGGTCAGGCAGGACGGTAAAACTAGTCGGGTTGGTAACAGAAAGCAGATTATAGGACCAAGCATAACCGTGGACTACGGGGTAGGAAACAGGGAGTTGGATCAGATGACCCAGGAGGGTCCAACTCTACCATTCTATGATTCTATGATTCTATGTTCAGGCGAAGAATGATGGGATGAGCTGCCTTACATAGAGCCTGCTTGCATGGGATGGGATAGGCTGAGGAACCTAATCTCTGCAGGACACAGTAGGGTTAAATTCCTGCAGAGACCGGCCATGCTCCCCTAAGGCCAAATTTATGCAGAATACATTTGTAGCAGTGCAGAGGAGTGCAGCAACAGACAAGCCTCAAGGAGCTGACCAGACACGGGCAGGAGCCGCGTGGTGACCATGACCATGACGAGTGGGGCAGCACTGAAAAGGCATGGGAGCTACCGCCGTGCTATAAAACATGCTATACAACATTCAACCTCTTCAGGCTACACAGACTTGTTACAATCAGTAGAATAACTTAAATCTTGTGGGCCCCAATGCCAAATCTTCAACAAGACCCAATCTTGGGTTGTCAACATCATTGCTCTTCTCATATGGACCAAAGAAACTCTTGGGTACCCACAGACTGAAGGTTCTCACCTCTGGTTATAATGCTAAACGACAGACTGACCCTTCAGGTTACACACACATTTTATAAGCCTTTCATGCTATGCAACAGAATGCTTGTTCAGACCACACAGAAAAGGAAAAATAAGAACTCAGTGTAACCATACAATGTGAGGATAAAACACACAAGACAAGGTTAATGGTGGAGTACAAAAACAAGGAATATCTCGGTAAAGACACCGCATTAAAAAGCAGACTTGTATGTCTCGGGTCTATGCAAATCCTAGTCTCGTATTCTATTCATATTTTTACTTGTGAATCCGACATAAAAATTCCTCTTTTCTTATTTTATTCGATGATGCAGCTCAATAAAAAACAAAAAACAAACTCCCCCATAAAACACCAAACATTTACAAGCAATAAGAAAAAAAAAAAGTTTTGATGGAAAACAAAAAAGTACAAAATAAAACCCAACAAAACGATTTCTCGGCATTGCGATCTTTCTAGCTGTCAGCGGTCTAGAATAAAGCACATCTGTCTTTCGTCCATTAAAGTGGCATATTTCCTTCGAATTAAACTTTACATTCAAGCTCATAATCAGTGGAGCATGTCAGTCTTCCTCGCTCAACAACCGGCCCTGGCAAAAACTATCTCCGAGAGCGTAATGTAATTGCCCGTCAGTGACAGAGCGCCACAGCAGAATCTCCGATCGGCGAGTACTGGAAAGGAGCGTAAAGTCTTTTACTACTTAGCATATTGCTGTTAATTGTTGAGCTGGATGGGGTTCGGAGGTGTTTTTAATTATCTGTACACCACGTTGTGCATGCGGAGCTGCCTCTCCGACATATTTAGGAAACAGTGTGCGATGCGGAAGCCAGATGAACTCATCAAATTTCAATTGCTTTTTGAAGTGCAGATAATTAAAATCACTTCACAAAATTCCAAATGTAAATTTCCTGCAGGAAACGGTCGTAAAAAAAAAGTATATGTGCATACATGAGAAATGATTTAGAGACATGTCCAAGGGTGAGGGAGCAAGTTTACTAAAGCAAAATAGTTGGGATTTGTGGACGGTTTTCTTGGATCGTTTCAGACTTTCCATGTAGCTGGATGAGTTATGTCAAGTTTACAAGTTGAAAATGTCCTACTAATGGTCTTCAAATAAACTTAATGCCCAATTCATTATTGCATTTGAGAATTTTTTTTCTAGCTGGTTTGGTGTTTTTTTTTACTGTTTTGCATTGAAGCAGTATTCTTCTTTTAATTAGCTCTGGAGATGAGCAGATCGATCTATTTCGAAAACTGGGTTTCACGCATGTTTTTTAAGATTTGATTCACAAACAAATAAAAACTTCCCCACTACCATTTTCCACATTGATGAAGCATGAAGCATTAGGGAGTGGGCAAACATGATATTGCGTTGCCGAACAACCTTCCCATAATGCCCTGCAGCTATACAACCTTACGGATTATCAGACCTTGTACAGTGGTGGTCAGTATTCCTAGTGGAGCACTGTTTGTACTGCAGGGTCATTTTCCATCTGCAGAGTCACTGCATACTCTTTCTCTTTTAGAGCATATGCTCTAATGGTTAGCGGTGTCCATTTCTCTCTCCTGTAGAGGGCAAGCTCTTATGATCTGCCAGGTCCTCATTTTCTTATGTAGAGTGTCAGCTCTCATAGACAGTGGGCTCCTCTCTCTCTGTCCTGTAAAGTGTCAGCTCTTATGGTCATCACTGGCTCCTCTCTTTCCTGTAAAGTGTCAGCATTTATGGTCAGCAGGGTCCTCTCTCACACCTGTAGAGTATAAGCTCTTATGGTCAGCAGAGTCCTCTCTCTCTCCTTTAGAGTATAAGCTCTTATGGTCAGCAGAGTCCTCTCTCACACCTGTAGAGTATAAGCTCTTATGGTCAGCGGGGTTCTCTCTGTCTCCTGTAAAGTGTCAACTCTTATGGTCAGTGGATATTTCTCTCTCTCTTGCAGAGTGTAAGATCTTATGGTCAGCGGAGTCCTCTCTCTCTCGTATAATGTTATCTCTTATGGTCAGTTGCGTCATCTCTCTTTCCTGTAGCGTGTAAGCTCTTATGGTAAGTGTGATTCTCTCTTCCTCTTGTAGAGTGTAAGCTCGTGTGGTCAGCTGGGTTCTCTCTGTTCTATAGAGTGTAAACTCTTTTGGTCATTCAGGTCCTCTCTCTCTCCTGTAGAATGTAAGCTCTTATGGTCAGCGAGGTTCTCTCTGTTCTATGGAGTGTAAATTCTTTTGGTCAGTCGGGTCCTCTCTCTCCTGTAGAATGTAAGCTCTTATGGTCAGAGGCATCTTCTTTCTCTACTCTCCCCACAGCAGTAACGGGACAAAGGGTAGGCAGTGTGTACACCCCCTAGGGAACAACTTTCTGCCTCCTGAGGGGGGCACAGTTTAAAAGATGAAAAACTGACACTAGTGAGTGCCTGTGGCCACCTGGCTCTTTCCTCCGGCCCCAGGCATTCAGCATACTGACAGCCAAGTCACTGGGACAGAGGTGAGCAGTTAGTTACTGACACCGTTCATCCGTCTATCTGCCTGCGCTACGGCTGATGCTGCTTCCCCACACTCAATTGTATTCGCGTCTGTCAGATATGAATACAATTGATGTGAGCCGTACTGCCAACATAGGAGCAGAGAAGCTGTGATCAGCTCCCTGCTCCACCAGGAATCCAAGCAGAATGCTGTCCACTTCCATCCTGCACCCTTTTGGTGATGGTTATTGCAGGGGATGTCAGATGGAGCGATGCAATAATGTAATTGCGCCATCCAGCACCCACTGCTGTGCTTCATAGAAGAGTAGAATGCAGCCGCAGTGTACAGGGATTAGGTAAGCATCTTTTTTTTTGTATATTAGTCAGTCATTAAATGGGGAATAGTGATGAGAGAGTATGCTCGTTGCTTGAGTGTTCTACAAGTATTTGGGCTAGCTCGGAGATTTAGTTTTGCTCTCCACAGCTGCATGATTTGTGGCTGCTAGACAGCCTGAAAACATGTGGGAATTTCCTAACAAACAGGCAAACCCTACATATATTCAGCCTGTCTAGCAGCCACAAATCATGCAGCTGCGGTGTAAGGGGGTAGTGTTGTTATGGACAGTAAGAAACACGCTGCAACTTTAAGAGACAGCACCCCCTTGTCTGGAGTGACGGAATGATCTGCTCCCCCTGTAAAGGACTGTGTTAATGAACTGCCCGAGGCTGAGGAGTGGAGCAGTTAAAACCGTTGAGAGCTGGTGAGCTGGGAGCTGTTGCTGAGAGCTACTGTGCATGGAGTTGTGTAAAAAGGTCGCACAGCCTGAGACTTAGTGGACTTGTGAGATTGAACAGACTCTTCGTGTGTAGCAAAGGTGGCTGCACTGTGTTATTTTGAGAAGCCACGAAGAGACCGAGAAAGTGATTTACAGTTTCCAGGAGCACCTCCAGGACCCTGAAGCAAGGAGAAGACCACAATTTCACGGATCTGCCAGACAGATGTGCACACCACGGTTCAAGACGTTGGGGGCCCATGGGACTGGTCCTGAGTCCTCATCACCGTGAGTTTGTTCCCGTTTATGCACATGTTAGGGCATAGTGTAGGCTTCAAAAGAGAGAACACGGCAGCCGTTTAGTAGAGGCCAGGGAGGTTATACGTAGAGTAGCCTCATTCTTTGTTTATTGTTTGCTTTTGCCTGTGTGATATATATTGATCCTGTAATAGTGCTATTTGACGGCCCAGCTAAAGAATACAAAGTCTTGTAAACTATCTTTTGCCATTGCATACCCCTGTTTGCACTTTCCTTATCCACTTCATTCCTTGCCTTCCAATAAATTTAACCTTTGTTGTTTCCTCCTCATCTTGTGTACCGTAGTCTCCCTGCACCGTGGTGGTTCCCCGGCCATCGCTTCAAGTGGCGCTACGAGCAGGGTACTGTCACCAAGATGGAGGCAGCAGACAGCAACGGTGGGAATGCTAATGATAATGGGGATGCTGTGGGTATTGGTGGAACCCCTGCAAGGACAATCTTTATGGGCACCATATTTAGTGTGCTACAAAAGTTTGACGGCAATAATATGCCACTGTCCGACTGGGTGTCCCGGCTGCAAAGCACCCTGAAGATGTATAACATCAGCCCAGACCTTGAAGTGGACATCGCTTTAACTGCCCTAGAGGGAGAAGCCCATAGAATCGTCTGCTTACAATCAGAACTCACCGTAGAATCCTGAAGGAGTTAGTGAAGTTCCTGGAAGAGATCTACGGCGAGACTGCTAGCGTGGGACACCTCCACGCCAAATTTTTCTCGAGGCTGTAGCGGGAAGAAGAAGGAATTTCTCAATATGCGACAGCACTGCAAGAAGTGTTAGCGGAGGTGCAGAAAAAAGAGTCGGTTGGACTTGGCAGCATGGGCTCTAAAGACCGGATACTCCGGGAACAATTCATTCAGGAACTGCACAGCACATCCTTGAGGCGAGCACTGTCAGAATGGGTCCGGGCAGATCCGGCTTTTACATTTCATTAAATCCTGGCAGAAACAGTGGCCCAAAGCAAGGAAGAAAGCAACGCTTCTGGGGTAATGCATGTCCAGGACCCAATATGAGAGGGGACCCAAACCATCAGGAGGTGCTGGTCCAGGTGGTGCAATACTTGCAGTGGTCCCTTGTCAACGTGCAAGAGAAACTGACCCAAATGTAGCGAAGAATGGGAGATCTGTCCGCTGAACATCCTACTTGGCCATGCCGGCCCCCTGTTAGCCCTGCCCATCACCTGCCGTGAGAGAACTACAAGGGGCACGAGGACAGGCTCGAGGTGCCCCCCAGTGAAGAGGAGGCATCCAATGCTGGGAATGTGGAGGACGGGGGCATCTTGCCAGAGATTGTCGGAATTACGCTCAAGAAGAAAAGGTAGCACACTGTAGCGCTATAGCTTGCAAACACGAAATATGAAAAATATGAAAAATGAATTACATCATTACCTTAGAAATATGAAAAATTGAGAAGTCTTAGCGCATAAGATGGCCAAATTATGTGAGCCTGATAGCCACGTCAAGGCTCTTCTCGTATATCAGGTCCCTAACTAATGCCTATCCTCGCTTTAGAAAAGTCTGTCTGCATGGGAACCTATGAATCCTCTTTTCAGACTAAAATCTACATCTCTGTGGAGGGGTGATGAACCTGCTGTAATTAAAAGGCCTGTGACCACCAGGTGGAGTGCTCAGGCAGAAGGTAAATGAATACATATCAAAAAACTGACCGGAATTACGCTCAAGGACAGCGGAATCCACAGTTAAACTACCAACCCCCACAGTAGTGCGGCACTCTGCGGGGGAGGCAAGGAGATGGGCCGCTCCCTACCATAACGAACACTTGATTGCTGGGTGTCCCATCCTGCGTGCTGAATTCGAGGGTGTTCCAGTGGACTGCTTGATACCGGGTCACAAGTGACGACGATGCCCGAAACGTATTTCAAGCAGCATTTCCAGGCCCTGGCCAAGCCAGAAAAAGAGACATTGGTCCTGTTGTTTGCTGTCAACCAACAACCAATCCCGGTCACAGGGGTCGTGAGGATGAATATTCAAATCTGTGGGCAACAAGTAGGGAGAAAAGGGATCCTGCTATTCCCTGAGCCCATCAAAGAAGATGTGCCTGTAGTACTGGGAATGAATATCCTACGTGAACTACTACATATAAGTAGGGGTCATCAGGGCTCCTGGAAAAGAGCCTGTAATCCTGCCTCCCGAGCAAGAAAGTATATTACACCTTCCAGTGGGGACTCATTGCAACCTCGACGGGTTGGAAGTGATTGTTCAGCATGTGATAGGCGGAGGAGTAGACCAAGAAATCATGATAGCTCGTACGATAGCTGTGGTACAGCAAGGACACGTCCCCATAAGAGCTTTGAATGTGGGCCCCGGGGAGGTCACTTTGCCACGAGGGACAGATCTGGCCCTGGTATACCTACATAAGGGTGAAGTGGTGAGTCAGAAGGAGATGTCTTTATCACCAATAGAAGGTTCGGGGTGGACCCTATAGTTGCTGCGGGGGCTGAAGAGACGCCATCCCCGGAGTGGAGTGGATGGGTCATCCTTGATCAAATGGAAGTGGATGTGAAGGCTCTTGGCCCTGAGCATGTACAAGCGATAGAAGCTATGCTGTGGGAAATTCAGGCCGCATTCAACCGGCACGCCGAAGATTTTGGCTGTACTGAAGCCATCATGCACGAGATACCGACTGGGGAAGCTCGTCCAATTCGAGAATGATACCGGCAGATTCCGCCCAAGATGTACCAAGAGGTGAAGACATTACTGAGGCAGATGCTGGATTCAGGAGCAGTGCAGAGTAGTCAGAGACCTTGGACGGCCCCGGTGGAGCTCGCCAAGAAAAAGGATGGGACTATCCGGTTCTATGTAGATTAAAGGAAACTCAATGTCTGCAATGTTTGATACTCGTATCCGTTACCCCGCATCGAGGAATCCTTCACAGCGTTGGGGAAAGCCAAGTACTTCTCCACCTTGGACCTAGCAAGTGGATACTGGCAAGTAGCCGTGGCAGAGAAAGACAAAGCAAAAACCGCCTTCATCCTCCCTATGGGATTGTTTGAGTTTAACCGGATGCCCTTCAGGCTCTCCAATGATCCAGGCATGTTTCAACAGCTGATGGAAAAGTGTTTGGGAGACTTAAATTTTGAAGCTACCCTGATCTATCTGGATGACATCAGTGTGTTTTCTACCTTGTTCAAAGAACACCTTGCCCGCCTTGGACAGGTACTTGGAAGACTGCGGGCTCATAACCTGAAGGTGAAGCCAAAGAAATGCCACCTCTTCAAGAGAGAGATTGAGTACCCGGGCCACATAGTGTCACAAGATGGAGTTCTACCTTCACCAGAAAAAGTCGCTGCTATCCAGAAGTGGCCAGTCCCTCGAAGAGTGAGAGAACTTCAGGCCTTTCTTGTGCTAGCTGGGTACTACCAACGGTTTGTCAAAGACTTTGCGAAGGTGGCGGGTCCTGTGAATGAGCTGCTGAGGGGGACCGCCAGAGGGACGAAGAACCAGTGCATCCCTTGGGCCCAGAGACAGGATGAGGCCTTCCAGGCCATAAAGAATGCCCTTATTTCAGCCCCGATTTTGACCTACGCAGATTTTGATCAACCGTTCCTGTTGTACACAGACAGTAGCTTCCATGGACTCAGTGCAGTACTTTCTCAGATACAGGATGGACATGAGAGAGTCATCGAGTATGTAAGTAGATCCCTGCGAGACAGCGAAAGAGACCCCTACATTTACAGCTCCTTCCGGTTAGAGCTCCTGGCCCTAGTGTAGGCCATGACAGAGAAGTTTGCGGGCTTCCTGACAGGGACCAAGATTCAAGTTTGAACAGACAACAATCCCCTGGCCCACCTCGAGAATGCTAAATTGGGGGCCTTAGAACAATGGTGGGTGGCTCGCCTAGCCAAGTTTGAATTTACCATCCGTTATCGCTCTGCTACCGAAAACGCAAATGCTGATGAGCAGTCAAGAGTGACTGTGGAGACTCCAGTGGGGGATCTAGTTGAACAACTCAAAAAGGAAGAAACCCCAGACTTTCGTAATTTAAGCCCCAGTGATTGCGGCCCAGTCAAATAGAGAGTCCTGCGCATTACCCCGGTCCCTGGGGAGATCCAATGAGGAATGGGGATATGTTCAGGATGAAGATGAAGGGCTGAGACAAATGAAATGGTGGGTAACTCAGAAGCGGAAGCCTGGCAATCAAGAAAGAGATGATCTGGACTCTGAGATGAAGAGTATCTTACACCTTTGGGATAGACTGGAATTGCAAGAATCAGTGTTATATCGTAAGAGACAACAGCCAAAAGATATGGAAGCAAGGTGGCAGGTGGTCATCCCAGGAAGAATGGCTCAAGAAGTAGCTAAAGAAGCCCATAAATTTGGATCTCACTTTGGGCCCACAAAGACCTACCAATGGTTACAGCGGTTCATGTACTGTCCCCGATTGGAGTCTGCGGTGGTAGAGGTTTGCCGGCAATGTCGAGTATGTAACCTCATTAAGAGTACCGAACAAAGGGCAACTATCCAGACCATACAAACTAAGGGACCGCTAGAAGTCTTGATGATCGACTATCTCCTCTTGGGACACTCGGCTCAGGGGCTACAGTACTGTTTGGTGATAACCAAGTTCGCAGTAGTCACATCGACTAGAGATCAGACTGCTGAGTCGGCGGCGCGGGCCATCTGTCAAGACTTCATCTGGGTGTATGGGTGCCCAAAGCGCATCCACTAAGACCAAGACGCAAGTTTCCAAGGCAAGGTGATGGAAGAACTGTACCGTATGTATGGCATCGAGCCGTCCCAGACCACCCCTTACCATCCTCAAGGCAATGGAGCATGTGAACGCTTCAACCGAACCCTACTTCAAATGCTGAGAATGTTGGAGGAGGATAAGAAGACATGTTGGCCAGACTACCTGCCAGAGTTGGTCTGGACCTACAACAATCGGGTCCACTCCACCACGGGTTACACCCGATATCTACTGCTGTTTGGAAGAGCTGGGCGAGAGATCATTGAGCTGAATATGGAACAGCCAGAGGAGCTGATGGAGTGAACTGTCACTTCATGGTTGAAAGAGCATCGGCAACGATTAGAAACGATACAGTGGTTGGCGGGTCTGCAGCTGCAGGAAAAAGACCATACGGGCCGTAAACCGACTCAAGAGATACCGCTCCAACCCGGGGACCGAGTATTAGAGAAATGCCCCAAGGGAAAACTAAGTAAGAGATGGGAAGTACAGCCTTACAGAGTAATCAAGCGAGTGTATGCTGACAGCCCAGTCTACAAGGTGCAGATTGAGAGTGGGGTGTCCTCCCCTAGGGTACTTCACAGAAATATGCTGCAGCCTTGCCGGTCAGAGGTCTGTTCTGCACCATTGCTGCCTGAAGGCGCTACTCCACTTCCTGAATCTGATGAGTGGTGGACCATCCCTGATACAGCGGGGGGTCTTCAGCCGTACAGAGACAGTGATCCCATGGATGTGCCACTACCGCCATGTGAGGACGAGACCCGACAAGAGCTCACTACGACTCCTGCCGCAAGTGTTCCTCTGGAAGATAGTCAAGCCTTGCCTGATAGCCAAGAGCTCCGAAGATCCCAGAGGTCTACTGCAGGGGTTCCACCAGTCCGATACATAGAACAGTGTGCTCTGTCTGTTTTTCTGACTCTGTTACCTCCTCTATAGGTGCTGTTTCCGCATCGCACGTTCCTTCATTACACTGTGACCTTGATGCTGTTATGGCCGAGGACGACCATCATTAAGTAGGGAGGCATGTAAGGGGTGGTGCTGTTATGGACTGTAAGAAACACACTGCAACTTTAAGAGACAGCACCCCCTTGTCTGGTGTGATGGAATGATCTGCTCCCCCTGTAAAGGACTGTGTTAATGAACTGCCTGAGACACGTGGGATAGACAGTCTGTAGGAGCGCCAGCCAGGTGTAAGTGTTGTAAGCAATTAAGAAATCTAATGCTGCTCCAGCCGGGTACCCGAGTGGGATACTATTGAGAAAGATTCTTGAAAACCCGGTCAGCAGGGCGCAAAAGACAGGAATCTTCTTAGTAAATGACAATCTTCATTTATTAAAAATTATTAAAAATTATGGTAAAACAATGAATCCACAACGCGTTTCAACGGAGTGAGTCCGTCTTCCTCAGGTGACATAATCAGCATAATCAGCCACCTGAGGAAGACGGACTCACTCCGTCCCTTATCGGGGTTAATCGGGGTCAGGAGGAACAAGGACTTTTAGCTAGGCCTAGCATAGAAGGACTCTGTTCTCACCACATAGAAGGCTCCACCACAATACTGACCGGGCAGTACAGCTATGGAGTTAGCTGGAGTATTCGGAGTTAACTTAGTTCCATGCTAGTTGGACTCATCATATTGAAAGTTAAGGAGGCCTCTAACCTGCTCTGCTGTTACCTGGACGTGCAGTCTCCACCCCGACCAGCTCCCCGGGACCTGCCTAAACATCTGACAAGTAAAAGGTATGGAAAGACGCTGGATGGTGTGAGACTGATTCATTTATCTGCACCCTACATCATTAATACCATAGACTTTGAGGGACCAGTCCCACCTGTGGGGGACCCGTCATCTAGCTGCCACAACATCCCCTCAGAGATCTACTGCAGCGCTGGTCTTAGTGACTAGAAAACTACAGGTGGCGTCACGAACTGTTATCTACCAATCCCCTGTAAATAATCCCCCCCATCATACGCCTGACCGCCAGGGCCACGGACCGAGCCACGCTGCCAGTGACATTCCCTATAGAAATCTACAGGCTCGGCTCCGAGTACCCCATAGCCCTGGTAACCCACAATTGTGGTGCGGGTCAACACAAAAACTTTGGCGTCACGAACAGGATCCGAAACTTGCAGCATTGCGAGCCCTGTGTGCCTGTGGAGTGTTTTGGTGAAAAAGACTGTCTGTGCTTTTGGCGCCAAATACCGCTATATTTGCCGCCATATTCGCGCCCTGAGGCGCTGGAGAAGAAGGTGGGCGTACCAGATAGGCGCGCAGAGTCTCGGACACGCCCCCGGCTCTGACTCAGCGGCAGGTCCTGCGACAGGAAGTGAACGCTCTGACATCAGAGCGCCTGCGACGAAGGTCCTGTCCCCATCGCTGTGCTTGTGGAGCAGCAGCTTCTGGAAACGGTAGGCCCCGATTAACCAAGGGGGCACTAATATGTCGCAACAACCGGCCGACAGTGCGGCCCCAGCCGGAGGCCCCGACCCCGCGCCGCGTGGCATTGTAGCGCCGGATGGGGGCGCAGGCCCAGCACCCGGCCCGGTAGTCCCGCTCATGCCACTAACGCTCCCATATACAGGTCCTTCTCAAAAAATTAGCATATAGTGCTAAATTTCATTATTTTCCATAATGTAATGATTAAAATTAAACTTTCATATATTTTAGATTCATTACACACCAACTGAAATTTTTCAGGTCTTTTATTGTTTTAATACTGATGATTTTGGCATACAGCTCATGAAAACCCAAAAATCCTGTCTCAAAAAATTAGCATATCAAGAAAAGGTTCTCTAAACGAGCTATTACCCTAATCTTCTGAATCAACTAATTAACTCTAAACACATGCAAAAGATTCCTGAGGCTTTTAAAAACTCCCTGCCTGGTTCATTACTCAAAACCCCCATCATGGGTAAGACTAGCGACATGACTGATGTCAAGAAGGCCATCATTGACACCCTCAAGCAAGAGGGTAAGACCCAGAAAGAAATTTCTGAACAATTAGGCTGTTCCCAGAGTGCTGTATCAAGGCACCTCAATGGGAAGTCTGTTGGAAGGAAACAATGTGGCAGAAAACGCTGTACAACGAGAAGAGGTGACCGGACCCTGAGGAAGATTGTGGAGAAGGACCGATTCCAGACCTTGGGGGACCTGCGGAAGCAGTGGACTGAGTCTGGAGTAGAAACATCCAGAGCCACCGTGCACAGGCGTGTGCAGGAAATGGGCTACAGGTGCCGCATTCCCCAGGTAAAGCCACTTTTGAACCAGAAACAGAGAAGCAGCACTGGGCTACAGAGAAGCAGCACTGGACTGTTGCTAAGTGGTCCCAAGTACTTTTTTCTGATGAAAGCAAATTTTGCATGTCATTCGGAAATCAAGGTGCCAGAGTCTGGAGGAAGACTGGGGAGAAGGAAATGCCAAAATGCCTGAAGTCCAGTGTCAAGTACCCACAGTCAGTGATGGTGTGGGGTGCCATGTCAGCTGCTGGTGTTGGTCAACTGTGTTTCATCAAGGGCAGGGTCAATGCAGCTAGCTATCAGGAGATTTTGGAGCACTTCATGCTTCCATCGGCTGAAATGCTTTATGGAGATGAAGATTTCATTTTTCAGCACGACCTGGCACCTGCTCACAGTGCCAAAACCACTGGTAAATGGTTTACTGACCATGGTATTACTGTGCTCAATTGGCCTGCCAACTCTCCTGACCTGAACCCCATAGAGAATCTGTGGGATATTGTGAAGAGAAAGTTGAGAGACGCAAGACCCAACACTCTGGATGAGCTTAAGGCCGCTATCGAAGCATCCTGGGCCTCCATAACACCTCAGCAGTGTCACAGGCTGATTGCCTCCATGCCACGCCGCATTGAAGCAGTCATTTCTGCAAAAGGATTCCCGACCAAGTATTGAGTGTGTCTCGACCGGCCACCACAATTGTGGGTTACCAGGGCAATGGGGTACTCAGAGCCGAGCCCATGGAAGTCTATGGGGATTGTCACAGGTAGCGGTGGCTCGGTCTGTGGCCCTGGCGGTCTGGCGTATGTTGGGGGAATATTTACAGGGGATAGATTTATATACAGTTCGTGACGCCACCTGTAGTCTTCTGGTAATTTGTACCAGCGCTGCTGTAGATCTCTGAGGGGATGGTGAGGCAGCTAGATGTCGGGTCCCCTACAGGTGGGACTGGTCCCTCAAAGTCTATGAAGTTAGTGAAGTCGGGTGCAGATAAATAACACAGTCTCACACGGTCAGCGTCTTTCCATACCTTTACTTGTAAGATGTTCAGGCAGGTCCCAGGGAGGCTGATCCAAGGAGAGTGTATTTCGAGATAGCAGCTGGACAAGTTAGGGGCCTCCTTTACTTTCAACACGATGAGTATAACCAGCCTGAAGCGTAGTTCCCTCAATAACTCCAGCTTTTCCAAAGCTGTACTGCCCAGTCAGTTTTGTGGTCGGAGCCTTCCTGTGAGAAAGCTGAATTCCTATCTTGTCCTGCAGAGACTCAAGGTCCTCACTTCCCCTGACCCCAGTTACGTACTGACTATTTGGGGCTGTTTGCCGCGACCTAAGGTCCGGTAAATCTCTGGTTTTCTTACCACTATGCTTGAAGCTAATAGTGATCCTTCGGTCCCCAGTGACCGGTTACAATGTGCAGGACTTCTTCAATCCAAAAGCACTTTTCAAATATTCTTTCCACTGTGCCTTTCGCCTTGTCCTCGCTTGTAACATAAACACTCACACTTGCAAAAAGTCGTATAGTCACTCCCTTCTTCTCTTCCTTTAGAGTTAGTTAACAGATTCTCAGTTATCCACTAGGCAGGAGCACGTCTCTGAACCTTTCACTGTCCTTGGGACAGGTGACTGAAGTATTTCTGTACTAAGCTCTTCTTTCTTTGTCAATGTATTCAAGTGAGGTACAGCTCTGACCAGGCTGAGGTGATCTTTATCTCGCCCTTACTGGCCTCCACTTGCTGAACTGCTGAAGAACCAGGCTGGACTGCTTCCTCCCTCCTAGTCCCAGCTAGACTCCACACGTCTCCTCTGTCCGAAGACAGGAAACTGACTACTCTAATCACTCAACCAATATACACCGGACCACTCCCTCACAAGTAACTACACTACCCTAAGGGTGTGTCTAGTGTATGTTGAGTGAATGGGTATTGAGCATTAAACTGCTATCTCTCCACACACTCTCCAGGGTACTGCGTGTGCCTAACACCAGGGCTACACATTCCCCCATGGTAAAAGACAGCACTCCCGGGCTGTAAAATACAAAGAGACAGTTTTGTTTATGCATGAAAACATCAAACATGAACATTAATTCGTCCCATCCGGGAGGTAAGGATATCTTGAACGTTACAAACAACAACATGAGATATAGAAAAGTACAATTATCAAATAGCATTCAATAAATATACAGTATTCTTGTGAAGGACCCGCACCAAACCTTCAACGTGGGTCCTGGGTGGGCTGCAGGACATATGAATGCAGACCTCACTCAGTGCCACACCACACGGGTTTTTGTATTCAGAGGTAGTTGTGCTGGTTTTATGTAAAACCAAGATAAAGCACGTAGCGCAACTATATACAAATAAGTTCTGGGCTGGCACAGTCCTCAACCTCAAAGTCCATTGTAAAACAAAGACACAGATATAATATCACATTATAATAATACTAAAGTGCAAACTTTCTCTCTGTTTACCCAGCCGGGCATTCTACTGTTAGTAATATATATATATATGTTATATACGTTATACTCATTCAACTTGTGCAAAAATTTGTAAACATACTTAAACTTTTTACAACTTTACTTATGGTAGACCCCTTTATGGATCTCACCGGTTTTTCTTTTACTGTTTAATGACTTCAAATACATTTTCCACCCCGGGGGCTGGAACAATGCGATGGTCCCTAGATCCCATTACCAACAAATCATGCGCTGCTATTAGGGTCTGGGTCGCCACAGTTCTTGTGCGAACCTCTAGGGGCGCAACGGGTACTTTCTCCTCACGAGACACCGATTGCGTTTCAATCACAGTTAACGATATGGACCGTGTCATGGATTGCGATGGAAACTGGGTCGCATGTTGCGATATAGATGTTGCTTTCATTTGCGACGAACCTGCAGGGGGCGATGCTGGGGCACGGCCGGATACTGCTTGAGCTGGAGACGGGGACGCTGCAGTAGTGGTGACGTTACCTGCGTCGGGGACGGGGTCACGGACGATGGTGACGTTAAGGGCATACCATCCCTTCATTCCCCAGTGCCGTGTGTACGTGACAATGTCTCCATTAACTAAGTCCCTCCCGGGATGGCCTTGCGGTAGGTGGGATTCTACGTCCCTGCGACTAACAAAGACCCCTGGGTAGAGGCCCGGTTCACGGATGAAGCCCCAGCCCTTCCGGAGCTGGAACTCAGTCACACACCCCTGCCGCCGCGGTTCCCTCAGGGTACCTTTCTCTCTCCGGACACTCTCCTTGTCCGCGATCAGCTCTGCATGTTGCCGCTGTCGATTCCGCTGAGCTTCCCGCTCTTCCTCCTGCTGGCGTTTCTGCTTCTCCTCACGACGCTGCCACTCATATTCCCACTGGGCGGTATAGGCGACGTCATCCAGGCGCGCCATATCGTCCCAGTCGACGTCTGGTAACGACGGACAGGACCCCTCCGGTGTCCCTGCCGGGGTTCGATCATCTGCTGCGGCCTCCTGGCCGGGCGGGAGTTCCGGAACTGGCGGTACCTCCTCAACCTCCTTCGCCTCCACCGCTTCACCGGTGGGATCAGGATTGGTACTTTCGGGGGCAGCCTCCGGTTGCTCCTTTGCCTTAGGCAGCAGAATTTTCGGTAACTCGAATCGTGGGGGGTCGTTGAGGGGAGAGATCACCGCATCCCACAGCCTCCGCTGCTCCAGGGTACGCCGGCGTCTCTCGATCTCTTCAAATCCAGGTTGGTGCTGGACCATCTTCTTCAGGCGTGCATTTTCTTCCTGAATTTCTAGCAACGCCTGCTGCAGGTGCAGGACCACGGATAACTCCGGTGCTGGTGGCAGCTTGGCTGGGGCACGGGGCCTGCCTTCCTCCGCTTCCCTGCTCGGCTGCACACGTCCTGCTTCCATGATGTTCCAGAAGATTTCTCTTCTTCCTCCAGAGACGTCCGGTCTCTTCCGTGGAGGCGGGATTTGCGTCTCCTCCTCTTTGCAGGAAAGGTGAAGAGGAGGCGGACCTCCTTTGCTGTAGGGCAGGATCGCATGTTGTAATAGCACTTTGAGAGGGCAGGCATTTTCTTCGCGCCACAGGGGGGTACACGCCCACGAAGGTACGCCCACCTTCTTCTCCAGCGCCTGAGGGCGCGAATATGGCGACAAAGATGGCGATTTTTGGCGCCAAAAGTGCAAACAGTCCTTTTCACAAAAACAACTCCATAGGCACACAGGGCTCGCAATTTTGCGAGTTTCGCATCCTGTTCGTGACGCCAATTTGTCTCGACCGGCCACCACAATTGTGGGTTACCAGGGCAATGGGGTACTCAGAGCCGAGCCCATGGAAGTCTATGGGGATTGTCACAGGTAGCGGTGGCTCGGTCTGTGGCCCTGGCGGTCTGGCGTATGTTGGGGGAATATTTACAGGGGATAGATTTATATACAGTTCGTGACGCCACCTGTAGTCTTCTGGTAATTTGTACCAGCGCTGCTGTAGATCTCTGAGGGGATGGTGAGGCAGCTAGATGTCGGGTCCCCTACAGGTGGGACTGGTCCCTCAAAGTCTATGAAGTTAGTGAAGTCGGGTGCAGATAAATAACACAGTCTCACACGGTCAGCGTCTTTCCATACCTTTACTTGTAAGATGTTCAGGCAGGTCCCAGGGAGGCTGATCCAAGGAGAGTGTATTTCGAGATAGCAGCTGGACAAGTTAGGGGCCTCCTTTACTTTCAACACGATGAGTATAACCAGCCTGAAGCGTAGTTCCCTCAATAACTCCAGCTTTTCCAAAGCTGTACTGCCCAGTCAGTTTTGTGGTCGGAGCCTTCCTGTGAGAAAGCTGAATTCCTATCTTGTCCTGCAGAGACTCAAGGTCCTCACTTCCCCTGACCCCAGTTACGTACTGACTATTTGGGGCTGTTTGCCGCGACCTAAGGTCCGGTAAATCTCTGGTTTTCTTACCACTATGCTTGAAGCTAATAGTGATCCTTCGGTCAACAGTGACCGGTTACAATGTGCAGGACTTCTTCAATCCAAAAGCACTTTTCAAATATTCTTTCCACTGTGCCTTTCGCCTTGTCCTCGCTTGTAACATAAACACTCACACTTGCAAAAAGTCGTATAGTCACTCCCTTCTTCTCTTCCTTTAGAGTTAGTTAACAGATTCTCAGTTATCCACTAGGCAGGAGCACGTCTCTGAACCTTTCACTGTCCTTGGGACAGGTGACTGAAGTATTTCTGTACTAAGCTCTTCTTTCTTTGTCAATGTATTCAAGTGAGGTACAGCTCTGACCAGGCTGAGGTGATCTTTATCTCGCCCTTACTGGCCTCCACTTGCTGAACTGCTGAAGAACCAGGCTGGACTGCTTCCTCCCTCCTAGTCCCAGCTAGACTCCACACGTCTCCTCTGTCCGAAGACAGGAAACTGACTACTCTAATCACTCAACCAATATACACCGGACCACTCCCTCACAAGTAACTACACTACCCTAAGGGTGTGTCTAGTGTATGTTGAGTGAATGGGTATTGAGCATTAAACTGCTATCTCTCCACACACTCTCCAGGGTACTGCGTGTGCCTAACACCAGGGCTACACAAGTGCATAACTGAACATTATTATTTGATGGGTTTTTTTTATTTTGTTTTAAACACTTTTATTTTATTGGACGGATGAAATATGCTAATTTTTTGAGACAGGATTTTTGGGTTTTCATGAGCTGTATGCCAAAATCATCAGTATTAAAACAATAAAAGACCTGAAAAATTTCAGTTGGTGTGTAATGAATCTAAAATATATGAAAGTTTAATTTTAATCATTACATTATGGAAAATAATGAAATTTAGCACTATATGCTAATTTTTTGAGAAGGACCTGTATGCCTGGGGCGAAATGGCTTCCCCAGTACAGCGGCGAGCCAGGCACTTTAGCAGGATTCAAACGGAAGATATGCAGTGTCCTGGAAATGTACTCTATGTCTGAGAGGCAAAAAGCTGCAGTATTAATAGGGCAGCTAACTGGCGCTGCTGAGAGAGAAGTGGAGACTTGGGCTACCACGGACCAGGAGTTGGTGCCTGCGATCCTCTTAAAGTTACAGGCCATTTTTGAAGATCGCACCGAAACAGATCTCCGGATGGCATTCTACAACTGTTCACAGCAACCAAGTGACAGCATAAGGGACTATGCCTGCCGACTACAAGGGGCCCTGAGAGCCCTCAAGCAGGTTAATACCATAAGTGTCATTGATGAAAATAAGATGCTGAAAGAACAATTTGTGCAAGGACTGAGGTCCCAAGCGGAACGCAGAACTGTAAATTGGTGGTCTTTAGATCATCCAGATGCCACCTTTGATGCCCTAAAGGACATGGCAATAAAAGGGCTGCGACCCCTGGGCAAACCTGAAGTGGCAACCCAACATCACCAGGGTGAAATCACTCTGGAACCGGCAGTACCCACCTTTTCCCCGCTAGCGGCAGAAGCCACAACGCAGGTGACGCCTCCTAGTGAATTGGACTGTCTGCGCTCAGAAGTGCGCCAGTTGACTAAAAATCTGGCTGCTGTGATGAGTGCCCTGCAGCTGCGGAAAGAGGAAGAAGGAAAGATCTTATTAGCCGACTGCCCGGAGGATGTCCCATGGATGAACCGGAGGAGAAGGAGGACGTCGCCCCACCGGAGGAGGACAACGCCACCCCCAGGAGCAACCCCTGACCAGCACCCTCCTCGCCGGGAGATCATCTGTTACCGCTGCAACCGGAAAGGTCATATGTCGACACAGTGTCCTTTAAACGGGCAGAACCTGGGTCCGAGGGCCAACACCCAGGTGGAGACTCGTCAGGCTCCTTAGATTGGAACCGCAGGTTCGTGGGTGGACGACCCTACCTGTCCATCATTCTGGATGGGATTGCAGTTCCGGCGTTGCTAGATACTGGGTCTCAGGACCATAATACCTGATGCCCTATATACAAAGTTCTGGTCTATGGATAGTCTTCAACCCCCGAGCCCTGACTTTACCGTGTATGCTTCTAATGGTCTCCCTGTAGAAGTACTCGGGACCAAAAGTGTGGATGTGAAAGTGGGCAGAGAGGAGTTGAAAGACCAGGGGCTTCTAGTAGTAAAGACTGTAAATGAAGAGAACGGTTTAAACATAATTCTGGGTACTAACATTATCAGTAACTGTCTGGGAGAAGTTGTGTTTCTACTCCAACAGCTCGCTGAGATCGCCCGACCAAGGCAGAAGGGAGTGATCCAGAGAGAGATCCGGGCCCTGATGTGTCAGCAGCAAGCGAAGCTTACAGACGGCGAAATTGGTAATGTACGGGTCACCGACTCGAATCCTATTGTGATACCCCCAATGAGTGAAATGATAATATGGTGTAGGGCAGCCATAGGTCTGAGAGGACAAAACTACCAAGCAGTAGTAGAACCCCATTGCTCAGAACATAGACCCACACTCATGACAGCTAGGGGGGTAGTGGAAGTGATAAATGGGAGAGTACAGGTACGGCTTCTCAACTGGGGAGATGATGAAGTAAATTTACCCCGTTATGCAACAGTTGCTAAATTACATGCCGTCGATAATAATTCTATTCTCCCGACTGAGTCCTTAGACTCTCGCCAACTAGCGGAGGATAATGACCCGGCAACTCAGGTGGCGGATTGGTGTCAGCAACTCCACGTCGGGACAGACACCACTCCCGCCCACCAGAAACAAGGGGTATTACGGGTGGTACAAGAGTACGCACAAGTGTTTAGTAAACACCCCCTCGACTTTGGGGCCATTAAGGGAGTACAGCATCATATCCCTACAGGTGGTCATCCTCCCATTAAAGAGCGGTACAGGCCTATACCTCCAGCCCATTATCAGAAAGCTAAGGAAATGTTACATGATATGAAGGAAGCCGGGTGATAAGGGATAGTTGTAGCCCCTGGGCAGCACCTCTAGTTCTGGTTAAAAAGAAAGATGGTAGTATGAGAATGTGTGTGGATTACAGGCAAGTGAATCGCATAACACATAAAGATGCTTACCCATTACCACGAATTGAGGAGTCCTTAGCTGCTCTGAAAACGGCTAACTACTTTTCTACCCTTGATCTGACTAGTGGGTACTGGCAAGTGGCTGTGGCTGAGGAGGATCGTGAGAAAACGGCTTTCACCACCCCAATGGGGCTCTGTGAGTTCGACAGAATGCCGTTTGGGCTCAGCAGTGCCCCGGGAACATTTCAGAGAGTGATGGAGAACTGCCTGGGACATCTCAATTTTGAAACCGTGCTGCTATACCTAGATGACGTCATCGTATACTCCAAGACATATGAGGACCATCTGAAGCACCTGGCAGAAGTATTCGAATCCCTGTCCAGGTACGGGATGAAGTTGAAACCCTCCAAATGCCATCTACTCAAACAGAAGGTACAATACTTGGGGCACATCGTCAGTTCAGAGGGAGTAGCGCCGGACCCAGAGAAAGTCACCGCCATCCAGAAATGGCCGGAGCCGAAGAACCTCAAGGAAGTGCGACAGTTCCTGGGACTAACGGGTTACTACAGGAGGTTCGTGAAAGATTACACGAAGAAGGCAGCGCCTCTACAGGACCTCCTAGTAGGACAATCCCTAAAGAGCAGAAACCCTCCCTTTAATTGGGGTAAGGAACAGGCTGAAGCATTCCAAAAGATGAAAGAGATCCTTACAGGTGATGAAATCTTGACCTATCCTGATTACAGCCAACCGTTCCTGCTGTACACCGATGCCAGTAATGAAGGTTTGGGAGCAGTTCTCAGTCAGAAGCAGAATGGCCAAGAAAAAGTCATCGCTTATGCCAGCAGAAAACTCAGGCCAACTGAGAGGAATCCGGAAAATTACAGCAGCTTCAAGCTGGAGTTTCTGGCGCTGGTCTGGGCCATTACTGAAAGATTTAAGCACTACCTTGCCTCCAACAAGTTCACGGCGTACACAGACAACAACCCGTTAACGCACCTGGAAACAGCCAAGCTGGGAGCCATGGAGCAGCGTTGGATGGCTCGGTTGTCAAATTACCAGTTTACCATCAAGTACCGGGCAGGCCGTAAGAATGCTAACGCCGACGCATTGTCCCGAATGCCACATGAATCTGACACGGAAGAAGAATCGGACGACCTGGAAGAAATTGAGCTACCTGCGTTCCATCGAAATGGGATAATCCATGAGCAGCGTGTCTACAGAAAGCAGTATGGCGCAACATTAAATCCCTTACCCCATCACAGCTGGAAAGAGACTCAGGACAGCGATCCAGTGGTCAGCCGTATCAAGGAGTTGTTAAGACAGGAAGGTTCCTCCTTGGAAAAAGATGCACCTATGTCAGCAAAGCTCCTGTGGAATGAGAGAAGCCGGTTGTTCCTATACCGTGAGAAGTTGTGCAGGAGATACGTCAACCCCAGAACCCATGAGATGGTATGGCAGATAGTGGTCCCCAAGGCAGACGTCCAAATGGTGTTGGAAGCGTACCACGATCAAGCAGGACACTTTGGCTGGAGAAAGCTGGAGACCCTGTTGAGGTGTCGGTTCTACTGGGTAGGAATGCGCAGCTCCATCGAGAGGTGGTGTCGGAACTGTGGACCCTGTGGTCTCAGACGAAAGGACTACGGTAGTCAGAAGGCACCCCTGCAGCCTATCCGGACGACTCGTCCCTTGGAGATCGTGGCCTTGGACCACGTCAAATTGTCGCCAAGCAGGTCTGGATACTCATATGCCCTGACCATGGTGGATCATTATTCGAGATTTTTGGTGGTCATCCCCGTCAAGGATCAGACAGCAGTGACGGCAGCAAGGACCTTCCAAGCAAGCTTCTGCAGACCGCATGGGTATCCAGAGCAGGTACTGACTGATCAAGGCCCTGCTTTTGAAGCGGATCTGTTTAAGGAATTTTGTCACTTGTATGGGTGTAAAAAAATTAGAACGACGCCATACCACCCCCAAACCAACGGCCTTTGCGAGAAAATGAACCACATTGTCGTTGACTTGCTAAAATCCATACCGCTGGAAGAAAGAAATCGGTGGCCAGAATTGTTACCTGACCTGGTTGACTTGTACAACCACATACCAGTGAGTTCTACCAACTGCACACCAGCTTACCTTATGAGAGCAAGGCCCTGGAAGACTGCCAATGGACTTGGAACTTGGTGTGTTGGAACCCGAGGCAGATGACACCGTTGGAAATTGGGACACAAATCGGCAAGAGCAATACAGAAGAGTGCAAGCCTGCGTAGAAGAAAGTCTTAATAAAGCTCGGGAAAAGCAGGAGAATATTTACAACAAGAATGCTCCCGCTAAGCCTTTGATGCCTGGAGAAATGGTGTTAAAAAGGAAAAGGAAGATGCACAAGTTGGACAACCAGTGGGAACAAGAACCATATGTCGTACAAGATTCCAAATATGATAACAGAAAAGTCTGTATCATCAGTAAGGATGGAGGAAGAACGACCGCCACTGTGTCTAGAGACCATTTAAAATTGTGTCCAGAGCCATTAAAGCTTCGTGAAGAGAACCCTGTCGTCAATCGAGAAGAAAGTGAAGAGGAGGTCATACACACGGATCTGGGAGATTTACCTGCGGATTGGCCCAGACTGGGAGATGCGGTAATCATTCCTGTGTTGCAGTTTTATCAGCCACAAGAGGAAACTCCACCTCCAGTCATGCCCATTGTGCCAACAGAGCCAGTTCTGGAGGTACCTATTCCAGCAGAACCCCAGCCTGCAGAACCTCAAGAAGTAGAATCACCAGAAGCAGTGCCCCATGCTATGGGATCCCCTGGTGAAGCTGACTCACACCGCCCAGCCCTCAGTAGCTTGCCAGATCCATGGAAAGATTGAGGCAGTATTATAGTTTGTCGTTACGCAGAACAGATAGATCAGAGACCAGTATACCTGATGCTACTCCACGTAGATCGGAACGAACAACGAAAGGGAAGCTACCTATTCGTTATCAACAGTAGTCCTGACAAACTAGTTTATTATTTATGACCAATTGTATAAAGTTGTATAAAGAAGTTTATTGCACTTGAAGGAATTTAAAGTATTGTGATATAATGTGAATTACTTGAAAATGTCTTATAATGGACTGCGTGGCTGAGGACTGAGCCAGCCCAAAAACTGTATCCTGTAAATAGTTGCACTTTGTGCCTTGTCTTGGTTTCACACGAAGCCTTGACTTACCTCTGAACATAAAACCCGTGTGGTGTGGCACTGAGCGAGGTCTGCAGTCAAATGTCCTGCAGCCCACCCAGGACCCACGTTGAAGGTTTGGTGCGGGTCCTTCACAAGAATACTGTGTATTTATTGAGTGTCTTGATGATTTGATACTTTTGTATTTTACTAATGACCATTGTATATAATGCAACGTTTTAAGAATTTCTCACCTCCCTGCTGGGAAGAGTTTGATGTTAATTGTTTAAATGCAAAACAAAATGTCTTTCTTTTTATATTTTACAGCCTGGGAGTGCTGTATTTTACCAAGGGGGGATGTGTAGCCCTGGTATGTAAGGCACACATTATCCTGGAGTCTGCACAGAAAGGTAACAGTTAAAGCTCACATCATCCATTCACACTTTAGACACACCCTCTGGGTATATAAGCTAGTGATGTACAGCAGCTAGGGGGAAGTCTTCCAGGAAGTGAAGTGAAAGACAGTCACTCAGTTGGTTCCTGTCAGCAGTTCAGAAAGTGGAGGCTAGTAAGGGTGAGCCAGTTCATCCTAGCCTAGTCAGAGCTGTTCCTTAACCTGAAGACAGAGACAGCTTTGGAGAAAGGGAAGTTTGCAGCAGAAACTTCAGTCGCCTGTCCCAAGGACAGTGAAGTTCAGTTGATGTGTTCCTGAACTAGGAGAATACTGAGAATCTGTCAGCGAGCTCCAAGGAAGAAGTAAGAAAGGATTGACTTGTACTACCTTAGGAAGTGTGCAGTGCCTGTGTTGAGAGTGAAAAGCAGGGCGAAGGGCACAGTGGAGAGGACGGAGCAGTGCATTAGGTAGTGAATTGCCTACACTAATTATCCGGTCACTGGGGACCGAGGAGTTGCTATTGATTCACTCATAGTAACGGAATAACCAGAGTCTTACTGGACCTTAGGTTGCAGAAAGCAGCCCTTGAAGTGTCGGTACGTAATCGGGGTCAGGAGGAACAAGGACTTTTAGCTAGGCCTAGCATAGAAGGACTCTGTTCTCACCACATAGAAGGCTCCACCACAATACTGACCGGGCAGTACAGCTATGGAGTTAGCTGGAGTATTCGGAGTTAACTTAGTTCCATGCTAGTTGGACTCATCATATTGAAAGTTAAGGAGGCCTCTAACCTGCTCTGCTGTTACCTGGACGTGCAGTCTCCACCCCGACCAGCTCCCCGGGACCTGCCTAAACATCTGACAAGTAAAAGGTATGGAAAGACGCTGGATGGTGTGAGACTGATTCATTTATCTGCACCCTACATCATTATAACCATAGACTTTGAGGGACCAGTCCCACCTGTGGGGGACCCGTCATCTAGCTGCCATAACATCCCCTCAGAGATCTACAGCAGCGCTGGTCTTAGTGACTAGAAAACTACAGGTGGCGTCACGAACTGTTACCTACAAATCCCCTGTAAATAATCCCCCCCATCATACGCCTGAACGCCAGGGCCACGGACCGAGCCACGCTGCCAGTGACATTCCCTATAGAAATCTACAGGCTCGGCTCCGAGTACCCCATAGCCCTGGTAACCCACAATTGTGGTGCGGGTCAACACAAAAACTTTGGCGTCACGAACAGGATCCGAAACTTGCAGCATTGCGAGCCCTGTGTGCCTGTGGAGTGTTTTGGTGAAAAAGACTGTCTGTGCTTTTGGCGCCAAATACCGCCATATTTGCCGCCATATTCGCGCCCTGAGGCGCTGGAGAAGAAGGTGGGCGTACCAGATAGGCGCGCAGAGTCTCGGACACGCCCCCGGCTCTGACTCAGCGGCAGGTCCTGCGACAGGAAGTGAACGCTCTGACATCAGAGCGCCTGCGACGAAGGTCCTGTCCCCATCGCTGTGCTTGTGGAGCAGCAGCTTCTGGAAACGGTAGGCCCCGATTAACCAAGGGGCACTAATATGTCGCAACAACCGGCCGACAGTGCGGCCCCAGCCGGAGGCCCCGACCCCGCGCCGCGTGGCATTGTAGCGCCGGATGGGGGCGCAGGCCCAGCACCCGGCCCGGTAGTCCCGCTCATGCCACTAACGCTCCCATATACAGGTCCTTCTCAAAAAATTAGCATATAGTGCTAAATTTCATTATTTTCCATAATGTAATGATTAAAATTAAACTTTCATATATTTTAGATTCATTACACACCAACTGAAATTTTTCAGGTCTTTTATTGTTTTAATACTGATGATTTTGGCATACAGCTCATGAAAACCCAAAAATCCTGTCTCAAAAAATTAGCATATCAAGAAAAGGTTCTCTAAACGAGCTATTACCCTAATCTTCTGAATCAACTAATTAACTCTAAACACATGCAAAAGATTCCTGAGGCTTTTAAAAACTCCCTGCCTGGTTCATTACTCAAAACCCCCATCATGGGTAAGACTAGCGACATGACTGATGTCAAGAAGGCCATCATTGACACCCTCAAGCAAGAGGGTAAGACCCAGAAAGAAATTTCTGAACAATTAGGCTGTTCCCAGAGTGCTGTATCAAGGCACCTCAATGGGAAGTCTGTTGGAAGGAAACAATGTGGCAGAAAACGCTGTACAACGAGAAGAGGTGACCGGACCCTGAGGAAGATTGTGGAGAAGGACCGATTCCAGACCTTGGGGGACCTGCGGAAGCAGTGGACTGAGTCTGGAGTAGAAACATCCAGAGCCACCGTGCACAGGCGTGTGCAGGAAATGGGCTACAGGTGCCGCATTCCCCAGGTAAAGCCACTTTTGAACCAGAAACAGAGAAGCAGCACTGGGCTACAGAGAAGCAGCACTGGACTGTTGCTAAGTGGTCCCAAGTACTTTTTTCTGATGAAAGCAAATTTTGCATGTCATTCGGAAATCAAGGTGCCAGAGTCTGGAGGAAGACTGGGGAGAAGGAAATGCCAAAATGCCTGAAGTCCAGTGTCAAGTACCCACAGTCAGTGATGGTGTGGGGTGCCATGTCAGCTGCTGGTGTTGGTCAACTGTGTTTCATCAAGGGCAGGGTCAATGCAGCTAGCTATCAGGAGATTTTGGAGCACTTCATGCTTCCATCGGCTGAAATGCTTTATGGAGATGAAGATTTCATTTTTCAGCACGACCTGGCACCTGCTCACAGTGCCAAAACCACTGGTAAATGGTTTACTGACCATGGTATTACTGTGCTCAATTGGCCTGCCAACTCTCCTGACCTGAACCCCATAGAGAATCTGTGGGATATTGTGAAGAGAAAGTTGAGAGACGCAAGACCCAACACTCTGGATGAGCTTAAGGCCGCTATCGAAGCATCCTGGGCCTCCATAACACCTCAGCAGTGTCACAGGCTGATTGCCTCCATGCCACGCCGCATTGAAGCAGTCATTTCTGCAAAAGGATTCCCGACCAAGTATTGAGTGCATAACTGAACATTATTATTTGATGGGTTTTTTTTTATTTGTTTTAAACACTTTTATTTTATTGGACGGATGAAATATGCTAATTTTTTGAGACAGGATTTTTGGGTTTTCATGAGCTGTATGCCAAAATCATCAGTATTAAAACAATAAAAGACCTGAAAAATTTCAGTTGGTGTGTAATGAATCTAAAATATATGAAAGTTTAATTTTAATCATTACATTATGGAAAATAATGAAATTTAGCACTATATGCTAATTTTTTGAGAAGGACCTGTATGCCTGGGGCGAAATGGCTTCCCCAGTACAGCGGCGAGCCAGGCACTTTAGCAGGATTCAAACGGAAGATATGCAGTGTCCTGGAAATGTACTCTATGTCTGAGAGGCAAAAAGCTGCAGTATTAATAGGGCAGCTAACTGGCGCTGCTGAGAGAGAAGTGGAGACTTGGGCTACCACGGACTAGTTTATTATTTATGACCAATTGTATAAAGTTGTATAAAGAAGTTTATTGCACTTGAAGGAATTTAAAGTATTGTGATATAATGTGAATTACTTGAAAATGTCTTATAATGGACTGCGTGGCTGAGGACTGAGCCAGCCCAAAAACTGTATCCTGTAAATAGTTGCACTTTGTGCCTTGTCTTGGTTTCACACGAAGCCTTGACTTACCTCTGAACATAAAACCCGTGTGGTGTGGCACTGAGCGAGGTCTGCAGTCAAATGTCCTGCAGCCCACCCAGGACCCACGTTGAAGGTTTGGTGCGGGTCCTTCACAAGAATACTGTGTATTTATTGAGTGTCTTGATGATTTGATACTTTTGTATTTTACTAATGACCATTGTATATAATGCAACGTTTTAAGAATTTCTCACCTCCCTGCTGGGAAGAGTTTGATGTTAATTGTTTAAATGCAAAACAAAATGTCTTTCTTTTTATATTTTACAGCCTGGGAGTGCTGTATTTTACCAAGGGGGGATGTGTAGCCCTGGTGTGTAAGGCACACATAAAGTCCTGGAGTCTGCACAGAAAGGTAACAGTTAAAGCTCACATCATCCATTCACACTTTAGACACACCCTCTGGGTATATAAGCTAGTGATGTACAGCAGCTAGGGGGAAGTGTTGTGAATGGGTTTGAGATGAGTTCTGAGCAGAGGCTCCCTCTGGTGGTTACAAGGGGTACTAGTGAGGATTGGGAATCAGGTGTTACTGATTGGTCTTATTTAAGGGAATCATTTTCCCATCAGGGTTGCCGGTGATCAATTGTTCTGGTCTGAATCCTTCTTTCCAGTTTCCCTTGTAGCCTGCTGTGTCGTGTCTGCATCTCCTGCTATCAGATATGACAATTTCTTATTTTGTGTTTTTGCTATATTTTTGCATTTTGTCCTGCACTTCTGTGGGGGCCTTCTGGGTCCCCTCCGGGGGCTTTTGCCCTCTCAGTTTAGTCCAGCCACTGTGTTTTGTACTTTTGCTTTTTGCAGTTTTTTCAGTGGCTGCTGTTTTTGTTACACCAGAGAACTAATTTAGGTGGTAGAGGTCGTGTGATCTCAGGTGATTTTGAAATTAGTAGAGTTGGTGTTTTTCAGGGTTTTCTGGGATTGCAGTAAGTACCCTTCCTGTCCTTTTCTATTTAGATAGTTTGGGCCCCAGCGTTTGCTCATACTATTTTCTTTCTGTGTCAGTATTTCCTCTTGTCTAACCGCCATTACATGTTTGGGGGCTTTCTATTATCTTTGGGGTTCTGCTCCGGGGCAGATAGCTTTCCTATTTCTATCTTTAGGTGTAGTTAGTTTCTCAGGCTGTGACGAGGCGTCTAGGACCATCGTAGGAACGCTCCACGGCTGCCTCTAGTTGTGGTGGTTAGTCAGGGTACTGCAATCTCATAGATTCCAACTGCTCTGGTGTATTTCCTTTTTTACCTGCACTCCTCAGCTACCGTAACATAACAGTATCACCGGCCCAAAAAAATTGTATGGTACTCACAGAAGGGAAAAAATATTTTGAAGGAAGAAAAGTTGTCAGAGATATTTTTCTGTTTGTTGCATTTTTTTTTTTCCCTCTGTATCTCTGGGTGCTGGGGAGGATCTTTTCTCCCAATGGAGTTTGCACAGTTGTCTGGCCGTGTGGATCAGCTTGCCACTGAGGTTCGGAGTATTGCTATCTATCTTGCTGGGTTGCCTGTTGTGGAACCTAGGATCCCCATGCCAGATTTGTTTTCAGGGGATCGAGCTAAGTTTCAGAATTTCAAAAATAATTGTAAATTGTTTCTTGCCTTAAAATCTAAGTCCTCAGGAAACGCAGCGCAGCAGGTTCAAATTGTCATCTCTCTCCTGCGCGGCGATCCTCAGGATTGGGCTTTTTCCCTCACACCTGGGGATCCTGTTTTGAGTGATGTTGATGCATTTTTTCAGGCTTTGGGGTTATTGTACGATGAGCCTAATGTCACTGATCAAGCTGAAAAAGCCTTGTTGGCATTAAATCAGGGGCTTGATGACGCTGAGTTATACTGTCAGAGATTCCGTAGGTGGGCAGTCCTGACCAAATGGAATGACGACGCTTTGGCGGCCCTTTTCCGGAAGGGTCTGTCGGATAATGTAAAGGATGTTATGGTGGGATTCCCTGTCCCCTCTGGTCTCAATGATTCTATGTCATTAGCGATTCAAATTGACAGACGTTTGCGTGAGCGGAGAAGTATGCGTGGGGTGGTGTTGCCTTGTGAGCCAGCTGCTGAGCCCATGCAGTGTGATGGAGTGGTGTCTGGGGCACAGCGTCATGAGTTTCGAAAGCGCAATGGGTTATGTTTCTACTGTGGTGATGCCTCTCATGCTATTTCAGTCTGCCCTAAGCGGGGAAGACGTTTTGCACGCTCAGTTGTCTTGGGTAGTGTTCAGACTAAGTTTTTATTAACTGTCACTCTGATATGCTCTCTGTCCTCATTTTCTGCTCAGGCTTTCGTTTGATTCTGGAGCAGCTATTAACCTGATGGATTATGATTTTGCTAAACGTTGTGGATTTCCCTTGATACCCCTACAGAAGTCTATTCCCCTACTGGGGATCGATTCTACCCCTTTGGCTGAGAATAAACCCCAGTTTTCTACTCAGGTGATAATGAGGGTTGAACCTGATCACCAGGAGTGCTGCAAATTTTTGGTTCTATATAATCTGCATGACATTATCGTGCTGGGTTTCCCTTGGTTACAGTCTCATAATCCTGTTTTGGATTGGAAATCTGTGTCTGTAACCAGTTGGGGCTGCCAATGTGTTAATACCAACACTCCTGTTTTTTCTGCCTCCCCCCAGGCTGAGGATGTTCCTGACTTTTTGTTTGATTTTTCTGATGTGTTTAGCGAAAGTAAATCTGCATCCTTACCTCCCCATAGGAGCTATGACTGCGCTATTGAATTAGTGCCAGGTAGTAAATTCCCTAAGGGTCGCCTTTTTAACTTGTCTGTACCTGAACATGACGCTATGCGGTCTTATATCAAGGAATCATTGGAGAAGGGTCATATCAGACCATCCTCTTCACCCTTAGGTGCCGGTTTTTTCTTTGTGGCCAAAAAAGATGGTTCATTAAGGCCGTGTATTGATTATCGTCTCTTGAACAATATTACTGTGAAATATCAATACCCGTTACCCTTGATTTCTGACCTGTTTTCCAGGGTCAAAAACGCTACTTGGTTTACCAAGCTTGACCTCAGGGGGGCGTATAACCTTATTCGCATTAAGCACGGGGATGAATGGAAGACGGCATTTAACACCCCTGAAGGGCATTTTGAGTACCTTGTGATGCCCTTTGGGCTCACTAATGCTCCTTCCGTCTTCCAGTCCTTCATGAATGACATTTTCAGGGATTTTGTGGACAAGTTTCTGATTGTTTATTTGGATGATATCTTGATTTTTTCTAATGACTGGGACTCTCATGTGAAACATGTTCGAACTGTATTCCAGATTTTGAGAGAGAATGCTCTGTATGTGAAGGGATCAAAGTGTCTTTTTGGCGTACAGAAGATCTCATTTCTGGGATTCATTTTGTCCCCATCTGTTATTGAAATGGACCCGGTCAAGGTTCAGGCCATCTGTGATTGGGTCCAACCTACTTCATTAAAGGCTCTTCAGAGATTTTTGGGTTTTGCCAATTTTTATCGTAAATTTATTGGTAATTTCTCGGTTATTGTTAAACCATTAACTGATTTGACCAGAAAGGGTTCTGATGTGGTGAATTGGCCTCCTGAGGCAGTCTCTGCGTTTCAGGAACTTAAGCAGAGATTCACTTCTGCTCCTGTTCTACGGCAGCCTGATGTTTCTCTGCCATTTCAGGTGGAGGTTGATGCCTCTGAAATTGGGGCAGGTGCCGTTTTGTCCCAAAAAGATCCAGAGACCTCTAAAAGTAACCCTTGTGCCTTTTTCTCTCGAAAATTTTCTCCTACTGAACGTAATTATGACGTGGGTAATCGGGAGTTATTGGCCATGAAGTGGGCTTTTGAAGAGTGGAGACATTGGCTGGAGGGAGCCAAACATCAGGTGGTGGTCCTTACGGACCATAAGAATCTGGTCTATCTGGAATCTGCCAAGCGACTCAATCCTAGACAGGCCAGGTGGGCCTTGTTTTTCACACGTTTTAATTTTGTGGTTTCCTTTCTTCCTGGCACTAAGAATGTTAAGGCGGATGCCCTCTCGAGGAGTTTCCTTGCGGACTCTCCTGAGCTATCTGATCCCTCTGTTATTTTGAAGGAGGGTGTAGTTCTTTCCGCCATCTCGCCTAATTTGAGACTTGCTCTGGAGGGGTGTCAGGAGGATAGGCCCGAGCGCTGCCCTGTTGGAAAATTGTTTGTCCCGGACCAATGGAAAAAGAGTGTGATGTCTGAGATTCATTGTTCCGCATTGGCTGGGCATCCCGGAATTTTTGGTACCAGAGACTTGGTTAGTCGGTCCTTTTGGTGGCCTACCTTGTCTCGCGATGTCAGGGAGTTTGTGCAGTCCTGCGGGACTTGCTCTCGCTCCAAGCCTTGCTCTCGCTCTAGTGGTTTGTTGATGCCATTGCCTGTGCCCAAGAGACCATGGACCCATATCTCTATGGATTTCATTTCCGATCTTCCTGTTTCTCAGAGAATGACCACCATCTGGGTAATTTGTGATAGGTTTTCCAAAATGATACATCTTGTGCCATTACCTAAGTTGCCTTCCTCCTCTGAATTGGTGCCGTTGTTCCTTCAGCACGTGGTTCGTTTACACGGCATTCCTGAGAACATTGTGTCTGACAGAGGAGTCCAGTTTGTTTCCAGATTTTGGAGGACTTTTTGTTCTAAACTGGGTGTTCAATTGTCTTTCTCCTCGGCATTTCATCCTCAGACCAATGGTCAAACTGAGAGAACAAACCAGACATTGGAGACTTATCTAAGATGCTTTGTGTCTGCTGATCAGGATGACTGGGTCTCTTTTTTGCCTTTGGCTGAGTTTGCTCTTAATAATAGGGCTAGCTCTGCCACTTTGATGTCCCGTTTTTCTGTAATTCTGGGTTTCACCCTCGATTTTCTTCAGGACAGACGGAGGCTTCTGTCTGTCCAGGTGTTGACTCTGTTGTTGAGCGTATGCAGCAGATTTGGGACCAGGTAGTGGAGAGGTTGTCCCTCTCTCAGGAGAAGGCCCAGCGGTTTGCTAACCGGCATAGGACTGATGGTCCTCGGTTTAAAGTGGGGGACTTGGTCTGGTTGTCCTCAAAGAATATTCCTATGAGAGTAGCATCTCCTAAATTTAAGCCTAGGTTCATTGGACCTTATAAGATCATGGAGATTATTAATCCTGTTTCTTTTCGTTTGCTTCTTCCAGGGACATTTAAGATCCATAACGTGTTCCACAAGTCCTTGTTGAAGAGGTTTGTTGAGCCAGTGGTTCCTGCTGCTGTGCCTCCTGACCCTGTTTTGGTTGAGGGCAATCTGGAGTATGTGGTTGAGAAAATATTGGATTCTCGTTTTTCTAGACGAAGACTCCAGTATTTGGTTAAATGGAGAGGTTATGGTCAGGAAGATAATTCTTGGGTGTTTGCTTCGGACATCCATGCTAGGAGACTTATCCGTGCGTATCATAGAACTCATCCTGACCGACCTGGTTGCTCAAATGAGGGTTCGGTGACCCCCCTCAAGGGGGGGGTACTGTTGTGAATGGGTTTGAGATGAGTTCTGAGCAGAGGCTCCCTCTGGTGGTTACAAGCGGTACTAGTGAGGATTTGAGAATGGGAATCAGGTGTTACTGATTGGTCTTATTTAAGGGAATCATTTTCCCATCAGGGTTGCCGGTGATCAATTGTTCTGGTCTGAATCCTTCTTTCCAGTTTCCCTTGTAGCCTGCTGTGTCGTGTCTGCATCTCCTGCTATCAGATATGACAATTTCTTATTTTGTGTTTTTGCTATATTTTTGCATTTTGTCCTGCACTTCTGTGGGGGCCTTCTGGGTCCCCTCCGGGGGCTTTTGCCCTCTCAGTTTAGTCCAGCCACTGTGTTTTGTACTTTTGCTTTTTGCAGTTTTTTCAGTGGCTGCTGTTTTTGTTACACCAGAGAACTAATTTAGGTGGTAGAGGTCGTGTGATCTCAGGTGATTTTGAAATTAGTAGAGTTGGTGTTTTTCAGGGTTTTCTGGGATTGCAGTAAGTACCCTTCCTGTCCTTTTCTATTTAGATAGTTTGGGCCCCAGCGTTTGCTCATACTATTTTCTTTCTGTGTCAGTATTTCCTCTTGTCTAACCGCCATTACATGTTTGGGGCTTTCTATTATCTTTGGGGTTCTGCTCCGGGGCAGATAGCTTTCCTATTTCTATCTTTAGGTGTAGTTAGTTTCTCAGGCTGTGACGAGGCGTCTAGGACCATCGTAGGAACGCTCCACGGCTGCCTCTAGTTGTGGTGGTTAGTCAGGGTACTGCAATCTCATAGATTCCAACTGCTCTGGTGTATTTCCTTTTTTACCTGCACTCCTCAGCTACCGTAACATAACAGGGAAGTCTTCCAGGAAGTGAAGTGAAAGACAGTCACTCAGTTGGTTCCTGTCAGCAGTTCAGAAAGTGGAGGCTAGTAAGGGTGAGCCAGTTCATCCTAGCCTAGTCAGAGCTGTTCCTTAACCTGAAGACAGAGACAGCTTTGGAGAAAGGGAAGTTTGCAGCAGAAACTTCAGTCGCCTGTCCCAAGGACAGTGAAGTTCAGTTGATGTGTTCCTGAACTAGAGGCCTCAGAGATCTACAGCAGCGCTGGTCTTAGTGACTAGAAAACTACAGGTGGCGTCACAAACTGTTACCTACAAATCCCCTGTAAATAATCCCCCCCATCATACGCCTGACCGCCAGGGCCACGGACCGAGCCACGCTGCCAGTGACATTCCCTATAGAAATCTACAGGCTCGGCTCCGAGTACCCCATAGCCCTGGTAACCCACAATTGTGGTGTGGGTCAACACATATGCACTGATGATGATTTGAGTTTTTTATTTATACACTGATAATGGTTCTGGTGATGAATAAATTACTAGAACCATTATCACTCCATAAATACATCATCAGAGCCACCATCAGTACACAAATACAACAGCAGTACAACCAACCATCAGTTTTGTTGCAAGCTGTATTTTTCGCATGACGGATGTAAAAACCATCAGACGTATCCCTTTATCTATAATGAGGTCTCTTTAGTTTCCAATAGGGTATCCGCCAAATACTGACACCTTAACTGAAACCAACCGACCCCCATTATAGTTAAGCTATATTATTTTCCATGATTGTCTTTGGGCCTGGCATTTAGAATATAGGATGTTAGGGATGAATATCACAATGTGTTCCTTGTATTGGGTAAATGGTTCACAAACAATGACTGATTCCATATCTAACTTTGAAATTGAAAAAGGTAACTATCCTAGTGGATGTGGCCTTTGGAGCTTGCCTGTTACTTTAGTCTCTGACCCATCCCTTTGCTTGAGGGAAGGCGAGTGTCATTTGCTTTATCTGCCTAGGCCACCAAAATTACTTGTCCCAGCCCTAACCCAAGATGTATTTTCCAAGCAATTACAAGCTTTCCAGTATCAAGATTCCAGCAAATTTATTTGCAGCAAATTAAATTTTGGGGGAAAATTCAGCAAAGCCGGAAAATTCCAACTTCAAAAGATTTGCTCCTCTTTAATTAAGTGCTTTTTTAAAGTCTAGTTTATATGTGTTCTCTTGTTTGTTTTTTTCATGTTTACCATTGTGGATAGGGTTTATGTTTCCAGATATTTCTAGATGATTCATCAATTACATCTTTTCAAAAAATTGGAATATTAGAATAATGTCCCATAGACTTCTATGAGATACCTCTAACAGGGTTTCCTTTTATCTCTATATGATTTTAATTAATCAAACACTATCTTACACTAATGTAGCTTCTTGGGAGAGTATCTCCAGAATATTGTTTTAAATGGGCAGAGTTTCGGAGAAAAAAAAAAATCACGGCCTGTGCTACAAGCAAAATTGAGCCACCTATTCTTCATTTTTAGCCTTATGTTCTTGCAGTTCCAAAATTGACACCTAAAACAAAGCAAATATTACGTCACATATAATTAAAGGTGATAGCACTGATTGTAAACTGAACAAATCCTTTTAGAATGTCCAAAAATCTAAACACCTGAATCCAGCCAAATGGCAGTCATTTTCGAGAACTTGAGAACTTACATAGGCCCGTAAGGGATTAAAAATACCCTAGCAATTCATACTCAGACCCTGCCACCGAAGCTCCACACTGGTCCTTCGCTCACTTTACAGGTCCCCACTTCACTCCGGCACCAGTCTTCTCTTGATTCTGTTGATGCTTCCGGTACCCGGTAAGCTTTCACAAGCCTTCTGACTTGATCATCATCTCGCAGGCTTGGACTGTCCCACAGGAGAACAGGAGAATCCTCCGGTGGGCCACCTTCCTCTTATACATGCAGTACTTGGCACAATATACTTGAATCCCTATGTACAGATAAAGGCGGCATCTTATTAATATATCAGTCTACCCAGTTCATTGTTATATAATTTTGTGATTGAAGATAATGTCACATTTGCATGTAGCTGGAAAGTGGGGCCCTGGAGTTGGCTCCTGGTGGGCCACTGGCTCCCGAGTCTGACACCGGCATCACTGAATGCCATGGCTTATGGGATGGTGCATGTCATAACATACTGGAAGAGCCATCAAAGAGTGAAGAGGGGACCGGTGCCGGAGTGGAGCGAGAAACTAAAAAGAGATAGGAAGACCGATGTGGAGCTGCAGCGTCAGAGAGAGGACATGGCGCAGCAAGGGTGAATTATTATTGTGTTATTTATCCCTTCAAGGCATTTTTGTTATGCCTTAGAGTTAAGAGACGTCATTTCAAATTAAACGACTTTTCTTATCGGAAATCTTGAATGTGAATTGTCCCAGACTCGTTCATTTCTCAAAACAATGCTTCCATATAGTGCTGCACATTTAGAGTCCAAAAAATAACCGCATGCAATGACAAAATAATACTGTCATACAGTGTCCACAACATAATACCGCCAAATAGTGTCAGAATAATATTTGATGATTTTGAGGTTCAAAATGTAGTGTAAATGAGTGTTCCTCAATCTTACTGTAGGTTGCTCTGTTACATCACTTGGTACGTCGCTGTACCGCTGATCATTTCTGCTTTGGACTCTATAACAGGGTGAGCTCTGATACATAATTTGCATAGCATCCAAGCGTCTAAAATTAAGGGGTCAGTCCCACTCTCCTAGCTGGTTAGGATTTTGTCCCAACTTTCACTTACTTTCTCTGTGTCATTTTTCCATAGTCCTCCTTCTCGGGAGGCAGGCCCAGAGTCTCTACACACACTTAACACTAATAAGATAAACAATTCTCTTCTTCTCTGGTCTCCCGGGAATTGAACCCACAACCTCTATCATTGCAGGCAGCAGCTAAAGTTTTAAGCCACAGCCTAGGTTGATGTGGATGGGAGGATGCTCTATATTTGAAGCTGCATTGCTGGCAGTGATCCCACAGGCAGATAATACTGATACATAGAGATATATTGTATACAGCAGTGTATTTCTATGTCCCTGTATTCTAGAGGGAAAATAAATGTCCGATTGTTTTCCTATAAAATTACTAAAAAAAAGACAATCACAATAATGTTATTTCCACTGTGTTTTTTTAAATATTAAACATCACCATTCAGTAAATAACAACATATTTGGTGTCCCTGAAATCATAACAACCCACACAACACAGCGATCAGATTATATATGGTGATCAGTAAATGACGTACACAAATGGCGTGATTGAGGGTTTTTTTTTTCTCTTGATTCCATTAAAAATAAAATGAAAATGTAACTCTGAAACTGTATTTACATATACAGTTGTACTCAAAAGTTTACACACCCCAGCAGAATTGCTGCTTTCTTGGCCTTTTTTCAGAGAATATGAATGATAACACAAAAACTTTTTCTCCACTCATGGTTAGTGGTTGGGTGAAGCCATTTATTGTCAAACTACTGTGTTTTCTCTTTTTAAATCATAATGACAACCCAAAATATCCAAATGACCCTGATCAAAAGTTCACATACCCTGGTGATTTTGGCCTGATAACATGCACAGAAGTTGACACAAATAGGTTTGAATGGCTACTAAAGGTAACATCCTCACCTGTGACCTGTTTGCTTGTAATCAGTGTGTGTGTTCATAAAAGCTAAGTGAGTTTCTAGGATCCAGACAGACTCTTGCATCATTCATCCAGCCACTGACGTTTCTGGATTGTGATTCATGTGGAAAGCAAAAGAATTGTCAACGGATCTACGGGAAAAGGTAGTTGAACTGTACAAAATAGGAAAAGGATACAAAAGATATCCAAGGAATTGATAATGCCAGTGAGCAGCGCTCAAACTGTGATTAACAAATGGAAAATCAGGGGCTCTGTAAAAACAAAACCATGGTCAGGTAGACCAACAAACAATTTGTCCAAAACTGCCAGGAAAATTGTTCGGGATGCAAAGAAAAACCCACAAATAGCATCAGCTAAAATACTGGACTCTCTGAAAACTAGCGGTGTGGCTGTTTCAAGATGCACAATAGGGAGACACTTGAAGAAAAATGGGCTGCATGGTGGAGTCACCAGAAGAAAGCCATTATTGCACCAATGCCACAAAGTATCTCACCTACAATATGGAAAACAACACACAGACAAGCCTGAAAACTTCTGGAACAACATAATTTGGAGTGATGAGACCAAAATTGAACTTTTTGGCCACAACCATAAACGAAACATTTGGAGGAAGGTCAACAAGGCCTATGATGAAGGCAACTCCATTCCTGCTGTAAAGCACGGAGGTGGATCACTGATGTTTTGGGGATGTGTGAGCTACAAAGGCAAAGGAAACTTGGTCAAATTTGAAGGAAAGATGAATACAGAGCGTTATCAGCAAATACTGGAGGCAAATTTTCAATCATCAGCCTGGAAGCTGCGCATGGGACGTACTTGGACGTTCCAACATGACAATGATCCAAAACACAAGGCCAAGTCGACCTGTCATTGGCTACAGTAGAACAAAGTGAAGGTTCTGGAGTGGCCATCTTAGTCTCCTGACCTCAATATCATTGAGCCACTCTGGGAGATCTCAAACACGCAGTTCATGCTAGACAGTCCAGGAATTTACAGGAACTGGAGGCTTTTGCCAAGAAGAGTGGGCAGCTATACCATCTGAGAAAATAAAGAACCTCATCCACAACTGCCACAAAAGACTTCAAGCTGTCATTGATGTTAGAGGGGGCAATACACGGTATTAAGAAATGGGGTATGCAAACTTTTGATCAGGGTCATTTGGATGTTTTGGGTTGTCATTATGATTTAAAAAGAGAAAACACAGTAGTTTGACAATAAATGGCTTCACCCAACCACTAACCATGAGTGGAGAAAATGTTTTGGTGTTTACATTCATATTCTCTGAAAAAAGGCCAAGAAAGCAAAAATTTTGCCGAGGTATGTAAACTTTTGAGCACAACTGTACAATAAATGCTGATGTTTTTGCACAGACATTCTGCTGTGTTTAATCGTCAAAGCAAAGAATATGGGATTTCATGAAAATGTCCCCCACTGTGAAAGGTTTTGTAGGCTTCTATGTGGAGTCTAAAAAAAATCACATGTAAAAAGCTGCAGTTACATTTTTTTAAGTGCAGAATCCAAAGTATTCTGTAATATAAAAACCACTTTAAAATGCTGCTTCACACCTGCATCAGAAATGCATCAAATAAGAGAGAAAATGCGTGAAAACAAAATTCAATAATCGTAGAAGATTGTTTTTGCCTAGATTGGCGTGGACACCTGCAGAAAATAAAAAAACACAGCATTTGTGCACTGTGTGAACTCGGCCTTACAGATACCAAAAAGCCAGATGTCGTATAGTGAAGCTACATAAAGATGAGAAAGTTCTGGCGGCTCCGACTGTGAATGAAGGAATAAAAATAAATCCACAGGTACCAACTATAGAGATGAGCAGAATACACAGATGATGTGGCGCCAACCCTGGCTAATCAAAAGCTGCACTGAGAGCACCGGAAGGTAAGAAATTTGAGGCCTCCTGTCCACCCACCCGGTGCCATTGACTTGGACGCTGGACCCAAGTCTTGCTCATCTCTAGTCCCTAACTCCTGGATACACAGGACAGTAGTAGATACAGGTCTACACCCTGCAGTGTTGGGTGTCTGCTGAATGTCCCTCACAGCTCCCGCCCCTCTGACAACTCCTCCTATCAGGGTGTGACTATTGGCATGGTCCAAATTTGCCGTGGCGTGCTTTATGCACCACATGAATTCTTTTCATCTGTCAAAGTTGCACTTGTTACTCTGCGATACTGCAGTGCACTTTTGTCTTGAAATTTTTAGGAAACCCACCTCTACTCTTGTCCTGGGGGTCTAGTTGGAAGACTGATGCAGTTTCCAGTCTCCTACAATGCCTCTGTGCGTGTTAGGGTTCGAGTTCCTGCTGCTGCACAAGGGGAGTCTCGAACCAGTCCCGTTGCGGTCTCCCATTCGTCTCCGGCTGCAGTGGAGCCTGCTCAGCAGAGACGTCGGTCCAAGCGTCTTGCCCACTCCACTACTGTGCAGTGACTTGCTGCTGCTTTTCCTGGATCTGCTATTATAGCCAGTGTTGGAGCAGACGTCTTTGGGACAAAGTCCTGCTTTTTCCCTTCTGAGCATGCCCAGAATGAGATCTCTCATTGGAGATCAGGGTCACATGCTCAGGTACTGCAGCAGCTCCTATTGGTCCGCCAGGAAGGCCCTGCGATTACTGATGTTCGGGAACAAATTTCATTGGTCCTGGTTTCTGGCAGGTCCTGTAGCTGTTGCTATAAAAGGGTAGCATGGCTGGGCCGCCATGCGCTAATATCAACCATTGTATGCTATGCGCCAGTGTGATCATGCGTATGTGTGGTTAGGGACCTGGCTGAAATAAGCCACTAGAATACCGACTTAATCGGTGAGGAGTTTGGTATGGTAACTGGTCAGGGTCGGTGTCCTAGATGCCCTAGATTACCGGCATAACCGGTGAGGAGTTTTGATTGCCGTATTCAGGGTCTGGCGTTCAGACGCCATAGATTGCGGGTGACTCCGCGAGGACATTAGCACATGATCACACGTTATGTACGCTTAGCACTTAACTGTGTACCTGAGAGCCTGACAGGACTCAGCACTTTTCCTCAGCGGCCCTGGGTTCGCTTTCAACGCTAGACAGCGCCCTAGCGTGTTTTCTTTGCGACTCAGTTGTGTTTAGTGAGTTCGCACACATCGCCATATAGCGCTGCAGCTCTCCTTGTAGCGGCTCTGTGGAGCAACAGAGTTCGCACATATTGCCACAGCGCATTACGGCGTTTATGTTGGCGACTCTGCGGGATAACAGAGTTTGCTTCTTACGCCATTTTACTAGCAGCAGGTTCCGCCTGCACGGTGGACCCCGGGCTGCGAACGCACCTCTCTACCTCATATATTTGGTGCGTTCCGCAGACCCTAACATAATATTAGCGCCAGGGTCTGGCTGGTAAAATGGCGGATGACCAGCGTCTACTACGGGACATCCAGCAGCTGGAGGGTAGGTTGGCGGCTCTTGAGCGCACAACCTCAGCTGTGGATGTTACCGCAGTCGCTGTTCAGGCTGCTAGCGTGGCTGCAGCCAGTGTGTCCACTGCCACCTCTGCTCCCACAATATCCCACCTCCCGCTTCCAGACAAGTTTGCTGGTGACAGCAAGCAATGTCGGGGATTCGTGAGTCAGTGCTCTATACAACTCGAGCTTCTGGCTGCACGTTTCCCCATGGATCGGGCACAAGTGGGCTTTATAATTTCTCTTCTGTCAGGCAGAGCGTTGGAGTGGGCCACCCCGCTGTGGGAGCGTGACGACCGTGTGGTGCGGAGTGCTCCTCGTTTTCTGGAGGCTCTAAAAAAGGTCTTTTTAGGACCTCAGGTCACCCACGATACGGCGCTACAACTGCTGGCATTGGCACAGGGTTCGTCTTTGGTCAGTCAGTTTTCCGTCCAGTTTTCGGACTCTGGCCTCAGAGCTAGACTGGTCGGATAAAGTACTCATTCCAGTCTACTGGCGAGGACTGGCTGATCATGTTAAAGACGCTTTGGCTACCAGGGAGATTCCCGCCACACTGGAGAAGCTTATCGCCATATCTACCCGCATTGACCTCCGTTTTCACGAGCGGAGGTTGGAGCGGTCCCAGTGTAGGCAGAGGTTCCGGCTGGCTCCCACCTTCGCCAGACCTCTGGAATCTTCCAGCCAGGCGCCCGACTCCCAAGAGGCCATGGAGGTTTCTCGAGCGGGACCTAAGTCCCGGGCCGCTTGAGTACCCGTGGTCTGTAACATCTGCCAGCAGTTAGGACATTATGCCAACAAATGTCCACAGCGGTCGGGAAAACGGTCGCGTCTAGTGACCTTGGGAAGAGGTTCACTAGACACTGTGGCATTTTCCACCAAGTTGTCCTTTAAAGGGACAATTACAGTAGGTCCATCCACGCTCTCCGCTGAGCTCTGTGTGGATTCTGGAGCCGAGGGGAATTTCATGTCCTCTGCATTTGCTCTCCGCCACACTATACCTCTGGTGATGCTCGCCAAACCGGTGACTGTGCGAGTAGTGAATGGATCAACTCTGCCCTCCCAAATCACCCACCAGACGATCCCTCTCACTTTATCTATGTCCCCGTCCCATCAGGAGAGTATTTCTTTTCTTGTCCTGCCGAGGGAATAGACGAGGTGTTGCTGGGAGTACCTTGGCTCCGTTATCACTCTCCCCATATTGAGTGGTCCTCTGGGAGGATACTGGGTTGGGGTGATTCATGTAGAGGCAGGTGTGTCAGGGAGTGCGTTCAGGTCACCACCACAGAGATACCCGTAGATCTCACTTCTCTTCCTCATTGTTATTGGGCATATGCAGACGTTTTCTCCAAGAAGGCGGCGGAGACTCTTCCACCTCATCGCCCCTACGACTGTCCTATTGATCTCTTGCCTGGAGCAGAACCTCCTCGGGGGAGAGTATACCCCCTCTCGCTCCCTGAGACGGAGGCCATGTCCCAGTACATTCAGGAGAATCTGGCAAGAGGGTTCATTAGGAAGTCGGTGTCACCAGCAGGGGCAGGGTTCTTCTTTGTGCAAAAGAAGAACGGAGAATTACGTCCATGCATTGACTACAGGGGTCTTAACGCCATCACCGTCAAGAATAAGTACCCGTTGCCCTAATCTCTGAGCTCTTTGATAGGCTCCGAGGAGCAAGAGTATTTACCAAGCTTGATCTACGTGGTGCCTATAACCTAATTCGCATCCGTGAGGGGGACGAGTGGAAGACAGCTTTTAATACCAGGGATGGGCATTACGAATACCTGGTGATGCCCTTCGGGCTCTGTAATGCTCCCGCTGTTTTCCAAGACTTTGTCAATGATATCTTCCGGGATATGCACTCCACCTCTGTAGTAGTCTATCTGGATGATATTCTCATCTTTTCACCAGATATAGACTCTCACCGGAGGGATGTCAACAAAGTCTTCGACCTCTTACGGGCAAACTCCCTCTATGCCAAGCTGGAGAAATGTGTGTTTGAGCAGGAGTCCTTACCTTTTCTGGGCTATATCATCTCTGCCCAGGGATTGGCTATGGATCCTGCCAAACTACAGGCTGTAATGGACTGGCAAGAACCCCATTCTCTTAAAGCGGTGCAGCACTTTATGGGGTTCATTAATTATTATCGCCAGTTCATTCCCCATTTCTCGACTTTGGTAGCTCCCTTGGTAGCCCTCACCAAGAAGGGAGCAAATCCCAAGTTGTGGTCTGAGGAGGTCTCCAAGGCGTTCTCTTCCATCAAGTCGCATTTTGCCAGTGCTCCCATATTACATCGCCCTGATGTTGATAAACCGTTTGTTTTAGAGGTGGACGCCTCTTCTGTTGGTGCTGGAGCAGTCCTATATCAAAAGGATGCTCAAGGTCGGAAGCATCCCTGCTTCTTCTTTTCTAAGACCTTTACACCAGCAGAGAGGAATTATTCCATCGGGGACAGGGAGTTGCTGGCTATGAAATTGGCCTTCTCAGAGAGGAGACATCTTCTGGAGGGAGCTCGTTTTCCCTTCCAAGTCTTCACCGACCACAAGAACTTGGTATATTTGCAAACGGCTCAGCGGCTAAATTCTCGCCAGGCCAGATGGTCCCTATTCTTCTCTCGGTTCCATTTCACCCTCCATTTTCTCTCCGGTGAGAAGAATGTTCGGGCCGACGCTCTCTCTCGCTCCTTAGTGTCATCAGAGGAGGAGGATGAGGAGCCTCGGCTTATTGTCCCTGAAGAAAGCCTGAGAACTGTAGCCCCGGTTTCGCTAGAGTCTGTGCCTCCAGGCAAGACTTTTGTGCCCACTAATTTGCGACCGGAGGTACTCTCTTGGGCACACTCGTCCAGGGTGGGTGGACACTTTGGGGCAAAGAGGACAACTGAGTTATTGGCGAGGACATACTGGTGGCCACATATGATCCGTGACGTCAGGGAGTATGTTCAGGCGTGTGTCTCCTGCGCCAGGAACAAGTCCCCTCGACAACGGCCAGCTGGGTTACTTTTTCCTTTGCCGGTGGCAGACAGGCCCTGGGAGATGGTCGGTATGGACTTTGTAGTGGGCTTGCCCAAGTCTTGGGGTTGCACTATCATTTGGGTGATCACCGACCACTTCTCCAAAATGGTGCACTTAGTGCCGCTACCACGGTTACCTTCTGCACGGGCCTTGGCAGCATTATTTATTAGACACATCTTCCGTCTACACGGTATGCCAGACAAGATTGTCAGAGATCAAGGTCCCCAATTTGCGTCTCGGTTCTGGAGAGAGTTGTGTCATCTACTCTGCATTGAGTTGAACCTCTCCTCTGCATATCATCCCGAGACGAATGGGTTGGTAGAGAGGGCCAACCAGACCTTGGTCACCTACTTGCGACATTTTGTCTCTGCCAGGCAGGATGACTGGGCATCCTTGCTTCCGTGGGTGGAGTTTGCGCTAAACAATGCTGTGGCTGACTCCACCGGACAGACGGCATTCCTCTTAAATTACGGCCAGCATCCGCGGGTACCGGTGCCCATGCCCGTTGCTTCCGCTGACTCCAGGGTGGCAGACTGGGCTGTGGAAGCATGGGACATATGGGACCGCACCCAGGATGCCATTCAGGCTTCCAAGGAAAGGATGAGGTCTTCTGCCGATGCCCATCGGCGTCCCGCTCCGACATTTTCTCCTGGTGACCTAGTGTGGCTCTCCGCCCGAAACATCAGGCTACGGGTGGAATCCACTAAGTTGGCACCCCGCTATTTGGGTCCCTTCAAGGTTCTCGAGCAGGTGAACCCTGTGGTTTACCGTTTGGCCCTTCCGCCTCGCCTTGGTATCTCCGACACCTTCCATGTGTCCCTCCTAAAACCCGTGGTCATCTCCCGGTTGCCTGAGTCATCTGCCGGGACGTCGGGTTCGTCTTCGGATGACTACGAGGTGAATGCCATTGTTGGGTGCAAGGTGGTACGAGGCAAAAAAATTTATTTGGTGGATTGGAGGGGTTATGGGCCTGAGGATAGGTCCTGGGAGTCTGCCGAGCATGTTCACGCTCCGCAGCTCATCGCTGCCTTTGAACGCAGCGAGGCCCAGAGAAGGGGGGGTAATGTTAGGGTTCGAGTTCCCGCTGCTGCACAAGGGGAGTCTCAAACCAGTCCCGCTGCAGTCTCCCATTCGTCTCCGGCCGCAGTGGAGCCTGCTCAGCAGAGACGTCGGTCCAAGCGTCTTGCCCACTCCACTACTGTGCAGTGACTTGCTGCTGCCTTTCCTGGATCTGCTATTATAGCCAGTGTTGGAGCAGACGTCTTTGGGACAAAGTCCTGCTTTTTTCCCTTCTGAGCATGCCCAGAGTGAGATCTCTCATTGGAGATCAGGGGTCACATGCTCAGGTACTGCAGCGGCTCCTATTGGTCCGCCAGGAAGGCCCTGCGATTACTGATGTTCGGGAACAAATTTCATTGGTCCTGGTTTCTGGCAGGTCCTGTAGCTGTTGCTATAAAAGGGTAGCATGGCTGGGCTGCCATGCGCTAATATCAAACATTGTATGCTATGCGCCAGTGTGATCATGCGTATGTGTGGTTAGGGACCCGGCTGAAATAAGCCACTAGAATACCGACTTAATCGGTGAGGAGTTTGGTATGGTAGCTGGCCAGGGTCGGTGTCCTAGATGCCCTAGATTACCGGCATAACCGGTGAGGAGTTTTGATTGCCGTATTCAGGGTCTGGCGTTCAGACGCCATAGATTGCGGGTGACTCCCGCGAGGACATTAGCACATGATCACGCGTTATGTACGCTTAGCACTTAACTGTGTACCTGAGAGCCTGACAGGACTCAGCACTTTTCCTCAGCGGCCCTGTGACGTAACAGGGTTCGCTTTCAAAGCTAGACAGCGCCCTAGCATGTTTTCTTTGCGACTCAGTTGTGTTTAGTGAGTTCGCACACATCGCCATATAGCGCTGCAGCTCTCCTTCTAGCGGCTCTGTGGAGCAACAGAGTTCGCACTTACTGCCACAGCGCATTACGGCGTTTATGTTGGCGACTCTGCGGGATAACAGAGTTTGCTTCTTACGCCATTTTACTAGCAGCAGGTTCCGCCTGCACGGTGGACCCCGGGCTGCGAACGCACCTCTCTACCTCATATATTTGGTACGTTCCGCAGACCCTAACAGTGCGCTTCCATAGGATTTTGGTGAACCACTTCTCAGTAACCTTTTTCAATTTTTTTATTATTTTTTCCCCACCATGATGAGGGTGATACCGGCCTGCAGTGGCCTTGTCTTATACAGGATAGTGTTAGTGCTTGTTACAGAGAATAATCCAAACTCACAAATGCAAACTATAGAAGGCTCAGCGCTGCGGGTCAACATCACACTGTAAAGCTGATTTACCATTTAATTAAAATCAGGTTCATAATGGAGAAAAAGCGTGTAAGTTGAACATCAGGCTTCAGTGGATTTCTCGTTTTATGGCATTTCATAGCGGAGACGCTGTCCCGTTCATTATACTGATTTTTAAGGTGGATACGACAGAAACACGTATAAATTACTTCACCCTGTGAATTAACCTGCTACGGTATCCAGTATAACAAGAATTGTATGTAAGGGACGTATATTCCACTGTACTGTAGTGAGACTTATGCAACATTAGTTTTTTTAAGAGAAAGTTTAATTTTAAAATGTTATGTCATATTTAGGGTTACAAATCAGTACTTATTTACTTCCTAAGAAATCAATGATTGTTTTTTTTCCTAATACGGAGGCCCAACTCCACTGCATCAATGTAGATTTAAATTACATAATTTTGACTGCCAGAAACTACCACTAGAGGGAGCTCAGGAGCTTATGGCATACTGGTTTCCTATTGAATGCATTGTATTATCAGTATACAGTAAGCAAATAAGCTCCCCCTAGTGGTTACTACAGGAAGCCACACAATTATGTTTTAAATTTATGTCAGTGCTTAAGATTTGGAAGTTATACACCTCTTATGGATTATAGGCCAATCAATATGCCCTCCTTTTTCTGCCAGATGTCTATGCTCCTCAACCGACATTATGCTCCCAGGTTTTTCAGGCCTGCTTAAATGGCAGGATGCAGGTAGTTGGGACCACCCAGACCACCAATGAATGTCTTCCTTAGACCTGGAAATAAAACCAGCTCTGTTATATCACAAGGTACTCTGCTATGCTGCAGTCCAGTTTTGCTTTAGACTTTGTGACAAACCACCTTGCTAATTTGTTGGATACTCCTTTATACTGCTGATCAGTTCTGCCTTGAACTCTGTGACAAACCAAGCTCTGCTGCATCACTTAGTACTCTGCACTACCGCTGTTCACTATAGCCCTGGTCTCTGGAAAAAAAGAAGCTTTGCTACATCACTTTTCTCTACTGATGGTCAGTTGTGAATTGGACTCTGTGACAAACCAAGCTATGCTACAACACTTAATACTATGCTATAGCACTATACAGTTCTTCCTTAGACTTTGTAACAAATCCACCTCTATTTCATTGCCAGGTACTCAGCTATTCTGCATACCAGTTCTGCTACATCGCTGAGTATTCCGCTATAATCCTGGTCAGCTCTGCCTTGAACTCTATGACAAACTCAGCTCTTTACCATTGCGTCGACTCAGCCATATCTGTTATGATTTGGTAGCTGAGGAGTGCAGGTAAAAAAGGCAATACACCAGAGCAGTTGGGATCTATGAGATTGCAGTACCCTGACTAACCACCACAACTAGAGGCAGCCGTGGAGCGTTCCTACGTTGGTCCTAGACGCCTCGTCACAGCCTGAGAAACTAACTATACCTAAAGATAGAAAGAGGAAAGCTATCTGCCCCGGAGCAGATCCCCAAAGAACATAGAAAGCCCCCAAACATGTAATGGCGGTTAGACAAGAAGAAATACTGACACAGACAGAAAATAGTATGAGCAAACGTTGGGGCCCAAACTATCTAAATAGAAAAGGATAGGAAGGGCACTTACTGCAATCCCAAAAAACCTGGAAAAGCACCAACTCTACTAATTTCAAAAACACCTGAGATCACACGACCTCTACCACCTAAATTAGTTCTCTGGTGTAACAAAATCAAAACAGCAGCCACTGAAAAAACTGGGAAAAGCAAATGTACAAAACATCAGTGGCTGAACTAAACTGAGAGGGCAAAAGCCCCCGGAGGGGACCCTGAAGGCCCCCACAGAAGTGCAGGACAAAATGCAAAAATCAAGCACAAAAACAAAAAGAAGAAAAAGTCTTATCTGTTAGCAGGAGATGCAGACACGACACAGCAGGCTACAAAGGAAACAGGAATCAAGGATTGAGACCAGAACAATTGATCACCGGCAACCCTGATGGGAAGGCGACTCCCTTATATAAGACCAGTCAGTAACACCTGATTCCCAATCCTCACAATCTTCACTGGACAGTCCAGTACCTCTTGTAACCACCAGAGGGAGCCTCTGCTCAGAACTCATCTCAAGTCCATTCACAACAGTACCCCCCCCTTGAGGAGGGGTCACCGAACCCTCACTTGAGCAACCAGGTCGGTCAGGATGAGTTCTATGATACGCACGGATGAGTCTCCTAGCATGGATGTCCGAAGCAAACACTCAAGAATTGTCTTCCTGACCATAACCTCTCCACTTAACCAAATACTGGAGTTTCCGTCTAGAAAAACGAGAATTCAATATTTTCTCAACCACAAACTCCATATTGCCCTCAACCAGAACAGGGTCAGGAGGCAAAGCAGTAGGAACCACTGGCTCAACAAACCTCTTCAACAAGGACTTGTGGAACACGTTATGGATCTTAAATGTCCCTGGAAGAAGCAAACGAAAAGAAACAGGATTAAGAATCTCCATGATCTTATAAGGTCCAATGAACCTAGGCTTAAATTTAGGAGATGCCACTCTCATAGGAATATTTTTTGAGGACAACCAGACCAAGTCCCCCACTTTAAACCGAGGACCATCAGTCCTATGCCGGTTAGCAAACCGCTGGGCCCTCTCCTGAGAGAGAGACAACCTCTCCACTACCTGGTCCCAAATCTGTTGCATACGCTCCACAACAGAGTCAACACCTGGACAGGCAGAAGCCTCCGTCTGTCCTGAAGAAAATCGAGGGTGAAACCCAGAATTACAGAAAAATGGAGACATCAAAGTGGCAGAGCTAGCCCTATTATTAAGAGCAAACTCAGCCAAAGGCAAAAAAGAGACCCAGTCATTCTGATCAGCAGACACAAAGCATCTTAGATAAGTCTCCAATGTCTGGTTTGTTCTCTCAGTTTGACCATTGGTCTGAGGATGAAACGCCGAGGAGAAAGACAACTGAACACCAAGCTTAGAACAAAAGGTCCTCCAAAATCTGGAAACAAACTGGACTCCTCTGTCAGACACAATGTTCTCAGGAATACCGTGTAAACGAACCACGTGCTGAAGGAACAAAGGCACCAATTCAGAGGAGGAAGGCAACTTAGGTAATGGCACAAGATGTATCATCTTGGAAAACCTATCACAAATCACCCAGATGACGGTCATTCTCTGAGAAACAGGGAGGTCGGAAATGAAATCCATAGAGATATGGGTCCATGGTCTCTTGGGCACAGGCAATGGCATCAACAAACCACTAGAGCGAGAGCAAGGCTTGGAGCGAGAGCAAGTCCCGCAGGACTGCACAAATTCCCTGACATCACGAGACAAGGTAGGCCACCAAAAGGACCGACTAACCAAGTCTCTGGTACCAAAAATTCCGGATGACCGGCCAACGCGGAACAATGAATCTCAGACATCACACTCTTTTTCCACTGGTCCGGGACAAACAATTTCCCAACAGGGCAGCGCTCGGGCCTATCCTCCTGACACCCCTCCAGAGCCGGTCTCAAATTGGGCGAGATGGCGGAAAGAACTACACCTTCTTTCAAAATAACAGAAGGATCAGATACCTCAGGAGAGTCTGCAAGGAAACTCCTCGAGAGGGCATCTGCCTTAACATTCTTAGTGCCAGGAAGAAAGGAAACCACAAAATTAAAACGTGTGAAAAACAAGGCCCACCTGGCCTGTCTAGGATTAAGTCGCTTGGCAGATTCCAGATAAACCAGATTCTTATGGTCCGTAAGGACCACCACCTGATGTTTGGCTCCCTCCAGCCAATGTCTCCACTCTTCAAAAGCCCACTTCATGGCCAATAACTCCCGATTACCCACGTCATAATTACGTTCAGTAGGAGAAAATTTTCGAGAGAAAAAGGCACAAGGGTTACTTTTAGAGGTCTCTGGATCTCTTTGGGACAAAACGGCACCTGCCCCAATTTCAGAGGCATCAACCTCCACCTGAAATGGCAGAGAAACATCAGGCTGCCGTAGAACAGGAGCAGAAGTGAATCCCTGCTTAAGTTCCTGAAATGCAGAGACTGCCTCAGGAGGCCAATTCACCACATCAGAACCCTTTTTGGTCAAATCAGTTAATGGTTTAACAATAACCGAGAAATTACCAATAAATTTACGATAAAAATTGGCAAAACCCAAAAATCTTTGAAGAGCCTTTAACCCCTTACTGCCATCGGACGTACTATCCCGTCCATGGTACCTGGGCCCGTATGACCGGGGACGGGATAGTACGTCCAGCCCTTTAATGCGACATTGCGACTTAAGTCGCAATGATCGCATTAAAATTCCGACGCCATCTTACCTCAGGAGAGATGGCGCCGGCATCCCGGGGTCTGTCACCGCCCACCCTCACTACCGATCGCTGTGATTGGCTGTTCAATTCTGAACAGCCAATCGCAGCCTTTCTCACTGTTTCAGCCAATCCGATGGGCTAAAATAGTGAGATCCCAGGCTAGAATCGAGTACCGATGTACTCGATCCTAGGCCTGGGCATAGAAAGGAGCAGACCCCCCCTGGATTGGCGCGATCGCCGATCACATCGATCGCGCCAATCGCAGGGCACAGCCGCGGTGTATCCGCGCTGTGCCCTGCCTGTACCTGCCTGGATCGGTGCAGTAATAGCACCGATCCTAGGCCGGAGCCTAGGACAAGCCCAGTAGGGCCTGCAGCTGCTGATTGGCGCGATCGATGTCATCGACGATCGCGCCAATCACAGGGCACAGCAGCGGTGTGACCGCTCTGTGCCCTGCTTCCTGACCTGCCGGTGACCTGCCTAGGAATCGGAGCAGTGAGCTCCGATTACTAGGCCGGTGCCTAGCAACCGGCAAAACAAGGGTCTCCTCTGATTGGTGGGATCGATGTGATCATCGATCCCACCAATGACAGGTCACAGCAGCGATGTGACCGCTCTGTGACCTGTCTGCAAACTGGATCTGACCTGTCTGACCGCACTGCAGGGGTCCTCACACTTGCTGAGGATTCCTGCAGTGCGGTCACACGCCAGATCTCCTCCTGTGCTGGGCCTTGTGGTGCCACAGTAGCCTGTGACACCACAACTCCTGCTGAAGAAAGAAGAGAGAAGAAAGAAGAGAGAAGAAAGAAGAGAGACTACAAACGTGAGTTTTTGAGCCCCGATCCCTGCCCGATCCACCCCAATCCCCCCATTCCCCCCTCCCCCCTTCCCTTTCCCCCTCTTTTACCCCCCCTTTGCACACATTTAGCAGCCGCCGAGCGTTGATTGGTGACGCAGTTCACCGATCAACACTCGTGCTCGTTTTTTTTTTTGCACCCCCCTCCGTGCGCACTTCCAGCAGCCGCGGAACTTTGATAAGTGACACCAGTCACTTATCAGAGCTCGTTCCTGAAGGTTTTTTTTTTTTTTTTCACTCCCCTTTCCGCCACTCCTGTGCGCACTTCCAGCAGCCGCGGAACTTTGATAAGTGACACCAGTCACTTATCAGAGCTCGTTCCTGCAGGTTTTTTTTTTTTTTCACCCCACTTTCCGCCACTCCCGTGCGCACATCTAGCAGCCGCGGAACTTTGATAAGTGACACCAGTCACTTATCAGAGCTCGTTCCTGCAGTTTTTTTTTTTTCACACCACTTTCCGCCACTCCCGTGCGCACATCTAGCAGCCGCGGAACTTTGATAAGTGACACCGGTCACTTATCAGAGCTCGTTCCTGCCGTTTTTGTTTTTTTTTTTCACTCCCCTTTCCGCCACTCCTGTGCGCACTTCCAGCAGCCGCGGAACTTTGATAAGTGACACCAGTCACTTATCAGAGCTCGTTCCTGCAGTTTTATTTTTTTTTCACTCCCCTTTCTGCCACTCCTGTGCGCACATCCAGCAGCCGCGGAACTTTGATAAGTGACACCAGTCACTTATCAGAGTTCGTTCCTGCAGTTTTTTTTTTTTCACCCCACTTTCCGCCACTCCCGTGCGCACATCTAGCAGCCGCGGAACTTTGATAAGTGACACCGGTCACTTATCAGAGCTCGTTCCTGCGTTTTTTTTTTTTTCACTCCCTTTCCGCACTCCTGTGCGCACATCTAGCAGCCGCGGACTTTGATAAGTGACACCGTCACTTATCAGAGCTCGTCCTGCCTTTTTTTTTTCACTCCCCTTTCCGCCACTCCTGTGCGCACATCCAGCAGCCGCGGAACTTTGATAAGTGACACCAGTCACTTATCAGAGCTCGTTCCTGCATTTTTTTTTTTCACTCCCCTTTCCGCCACTCCTGTGCGCACATCCAGCAGCCGCGGAACTTTGATAAGTGACACCAGTCACTTATCAGAGTTCGTTCCTGCAGGTTTTTTTTTTTCACTCCACTTTCCGCCACTCCCGTGCGCACATCTAGCAGCCGCGGAACTTTGATAAGTGACACCGGTCACTTATCAGAGCTCGTTCCTGCCGTTTTTTTTTTTTTTTTCACTTCCCTTTCCGCCACTCCTGTGCACACATCCGGCAGCCGCGGAACTTTGATAAGTGACACCGGTCACTTATCAGAGCTCGTTCCTGCCGTTTTTTTTTTTTTTTTTTTTCACTTCCCTTTCCGCCACTCCTGTGCGCACATCCGGCAGCCGCGGAACTTTGATAAGTGACACCGGTCACTTATCAGAGCTCGTTCCTGCCGTTTTTTTTTTTTTTCACTTCCCTTTCCGCCACTCCTGTGCGCACATCCGGCAGCCGCGGAACTTTGATAAGTGACACCGGTCACTTATCAGAGCTCGTGCCTGCTGGTTTAGACTTTTTTTCACAGGCATTTTTTTCCCTATTCTCTTCTTTTCTTTTAGCTTTTTCCTTTCAGCATAGTTTGCACCAACCACTATCCCCCCCCCCCCACACACACAGTTATAAATAAAGTTCACACAAAGCACCACATTCACAAAAAAAATGTCCCGCTCGTCACGTTCTTCCCAACAGCGCTATTCAGTGGAAGAGGCATACGCTTTCCTTGCCTCCGACACTGATAGCGAGGGAGAGGATCCCACATTTCTTTACTTTTCAATTCTTCATCCTCTTCTTCTTCTTCCTCCTCTTCCTCATCTTCCTCCTCGGGTCCTGCGGAACCGCCACGCAGACGCCCAGGACAGAAGATGAGGCAGCGCCCACCCCTGAAAATGAACCAGCGCACCCCTCTTCGGACCCCATATGGACCCCGCCCCCCGAAAATTACGAGCCACTGATTCCTGATTTTGTGGCAGAATCAGGAATCAAGTTTGACACCACGGGCCTCAGAGAAATAGACTTTTTCAAAGTCTTTTTCTCTGAGGATTTTATTAACCTCGTGGTGGAGCAAACTAATTTGTACGCTCGGCAATTTTTGGCGCAAAACCCAGTGTCATCATTTTCCAACTGGTCTCATGTAGACGCAGGTGAAATGATGCAGTTTTGGGGATCCTGAAGAAGCCAGAACTTCGGCAATATTGGAGTGTTGATATTTTATACAACACTCCACTGTTCCGAATGGTCATGGCTCGGACGCGTTTTGAGGCCATCCACAAATTCCTGCATTATAATGATAATGCACAGTGTCCCCCACAAAATGACCCCAACTTTGACCGTCTGTTCAAAGTTCGGCCGGTCATCGAACACTTCAGCAAAAAGTTTGCTGAAGTGTACGTGCCCCAAAGGGACATCTGCGTGGATGAGTCCTTGGTTCATTTTAAGGGACGGCTCAGATTCCGCCAGTACCTGCCCAGCAAGAGGGCAAGGTACGGAATTAAACTCTACAAGCTGTGCGAGAGTACCTCAGGGTACACGCACAGCTTTAGAGTTTACGAAGGAAAGGACACCAGGATTGAACCCCCTGAGTGTCCCCCCGTCCTGGGAGTGAGTGGGAAAATTGTGTGGGATTTGGTGCACCCACTGCTGGATAAAGGTTATCACCTTTACACCGATAACTTTTATTCCAGCGTCCCACTCTACAAATCCCTCTCTGCGCGAGGTACCGCAGCTTGCGGTACCGTCCGCAAAAATCAGAGAGGCCTCCCGAAGACGCTACTTGGGCAGATGCTCAGAAAGGGTGAGAGCAGAGCCCAATGTAGCGACCACCTGTTGGTGGTCAAGTACAAGGACAAGAGGGATGTCCTTCTCTTGACCACCATACATGGTGATGGCAGCGCCCTCAGCACTGTACGGGGTACCTCTACACAGGTCCGCAAACCGGACTGTGTACTGGGGTACAATAAATACATGGGGGGTGTTGATCTCTCTGATCAACTCCTCCAACCGTACAGTGCTTTGAGAAAGGCCAAGGTGTGGTACAAGAAGCTGTCCGTGCACATCGTCCAAATGGCAATGCTCAACGCTTTCCTGCTGTCACGATGTGCACGCAACAGCGATACGACGTACCTTCAGTTCCAGGAGGTAGTGGTTAAGGCCCTGATGTTTGGCGCTCAGGAAACAGCGGGCCCAGTACTTCTGGAACTGAAGGTGCTCGTATCATACTAGGTCAGCATTTCCCGGGGGTGGTCCCGCCAACTGGAAGCAAAGGTAAGCCGCAAAAAAGGTGCCGAGTGTGTTACAAAAGGGGAATACGCAAGGACACCACTTACCAATGCGACACCTGCCCCGAAAAACCTGGCCTGTGTATGAAGGATTGTTTCAAATTGTACCACACCTCAATGCACTGCTAATTTACTTTACAGGAAAGATTAGTTCCAGAAGGGGGGCACATTTAGAAAAGTTCCTTGGGAGTCTACTTTCCAAAATTATGTCACTTGTGTTTTTTTTTTACTGTTTAGGCACATCAGGAGCTCTGCAAACGGAACATGACGCCCGCAGACCATTCCATCAGTCTGCATTCCAAAACGTCACGACTTCCCTTCTGAGCCCCGACTTGTGCCCAAACAGTTTTTTCCCACATATGGGGCACCAGTGTACTCAGGACAAATTGGACAACAATTTTTGGTGTCCAATTTCTCCTCTTACCCTTGGGAAAATAAAAAATTGGGGACTAAAACATCATTTTTGTGAGGATAAAAGTAGGATTTTTTATTTTTACACCTGGGCATTATAAACTTTAGTGAAACACTTGGGGGTTCAAAATGCTCACCACACACCTAGGTAAGTTCCTTAGGGGGTCTAGTTTCCAAAATGGGGTCACTTGTGGGGGTTTCCACTGTTTAGGCACATGAGGGGCTCTGCTAACGGAACATGACGCCCGCAGACCATTCCATCAAAGTCTGCATTCCAAAACGTCACTGCTTCCCTTCTGCGCCCTGCCATGCGCCCAAACAGTGGTTCCCCCCAACATATGGGGTATCAGCGTACTCAGGACAAATTGGACAACAACTTTTGTGGTCCAATTTCTCCTGTTACCCTTGGGAAAATAAAAAATTGGGGACTAAAACATCATATTTGTGGAATTTTTTTTTTTTATTCACGCCAGGCATTATAAACTTAGTGAAACACTTGGGGGTTCAAATGCTCACCACACCTAGATAAGTTCTTAGGGGGTCTAGTTTCCAAAATGGGGTCACTTGTGGGGGTTTCCACTGTTTAGGCACATGAGGGCTCGCTAAAAGAACATGACGCCCGCAGACCAATTCATCAAAGTCTGCATTCCAAAACGTCACTGCTTCCCTTCTGCGCCCTGCCATGCGCCCAAACAGTGGTTCCCCCCACATATGGGGTATCAGCGTACTCAGGACAAATTGGACAACAACTTTTATGGTCCAAGTTTTCCTGTTACCCTTGGGAAATAAAAATTGGGACTAAAACATCATATTTGTGGAAATTTTTTTTTTTTTTTTTATTCACGCCAGGGCATTATAAACTTTAGTGAAACACTTGGGGGTTCAAAGTGCTCACCACACACCTAGATAAGTTCCTTAGGGGGTCTAGTTTCCAAAATAGGGTCACATGTGGGGGGTTTCCACTGTTTAGGCACATCAGGGGCTCTGCTAACGGAACATGACGCCCGCAGACCATTCCATCAAAGTCTGCATTCCAAAACGTCACTGCTTCCCTTCTGCACCCTGCCATGCGCCCAAACAGTGGTTCCCCCCAACATATGGGGTATCAGCGTACTCAGGACAAATTGGACAACAACTTTTGTGGTCCAAGTTTTCCTGTTACCCTTGGGAAAATAAAAAATTGGGGACTAAAACATCATATTTGTGGAAATTTTTTTTTTTTTTAATTCACGCCAGGGCATTATAAACTTTAGTGAAACACTTGGGGGTTCAAAGTGCTCACCACACACCTAGATAAGTTCCTTAGGGGGTCTAGTTTCCAAAATGGGGTCACATGTGGGGGGTTTCCACTGTTTAGGCACATCAGGGGCTCTGCTAACGGAACATGACGCCCGCAGACCATTCCATCAAAGTCTGCATTCCAAAACGTCACTGCTTCCCTTCCGAGCCCTGCCGTGTGCCCAAACAGTGTATCCCCCCAACATATGGGGTATCAGCGTACTCAGGACAAATTGGACAACCACTTTTGGGGTCCAATTTCTCCTCTTACCCTTGGGAAAATAAAAAATTGGGGACTAAAACATCACTTTTGTGGAAAAAAAATATATTTTTTTTTTTCACGCCAGGGCATTATAAACGTTAGTGAAACACTTGGGGGTTCAAAGTGCTCACACACACCTAGATAAGTTCCTTAGGGGGTCTAGTTTCCAAAATGGGGTCACATGTGGGGGGTTTCCACTGTTTAGGCACATCAGGGGCCCTCCAAACGCGACATGGCGTCCGTTCGCAATTCCAGCCAATTTTGGTTTGGAAAAGTCAAACGGCGCTCCTTCCCTTTCAAGCCCTGCCGTGCGTCCAAACAGTGGTTCCCCCCCACATATGGGGTATCAGCGTACTCAGGACATGTTGGACAACAACTTTTGTGGTCCAATTTCTCCTCTTACTCTGGGGAAAATAAAAAATTGGGGACTAAAACATCATGCTTGTGGAAAAAATATGATTTTTATTCTTCACGGCTCTACATTACAAACTTGCGTGAAGCACTTGAGGGTTCAAAGTGCTCACCACACATCTAGATAAGTTCCTTAGGGGGTCTAGTTTCCAAAATGGGGTCACATGTGGGGGGTTTCCACTGTTTAGGCACATCAGGGGCCCTCCAAACGCGACATGGCGTCCGTTCGCAATTCCAGCCAATTTTGGTTTGGAAAAGTCAAACGGCGCTCCTTCCCTTTCAAGCCCTGCCGTGCGTCCAAACAGTGGTTCCCCCCACATATGGGGTATCAGCGTACTCAGGACATGTTGGACAACAACTTTTGTGGTCCAATTTCTCCTCTTACCCTGGGAAAATAAAAAATTGGGGACTAAAACATTATGCTTGTGGAAAAAATATGATTTTTATTCTTCACGGCTCTACATTACAAACTTGCGTGAAGCACTTGAGGGTTCAAAGTGCTCACCACACATCTAGATAAGTTCCTTAGGGGTCTAGTTTCCAAAATGGGGTCACATGTGGGGGGTTTCCACTGTTTAGGCACATCAGGGGCCCTCCAAACGCGACATGGCGTCCGTTCGCAATTCCAGCCAATTTTGGTTTGGAAAAGTCAAACGGCTCTCCTTCCCTTTCAGGCCCTGCCGTGCGCCCAAACAGTGGTTCCCCCCCACATATGGGGTATCAGCGTACTCAGGACATGTTGGACAACAACTTTTGTGGTCCAATTTCTCCTCTTACCCTTGAGAAAATAAAAATTTGGGGACTAAAACATCATGTTTGTGGAAAAAAATATGATTTTTTTTCTTCACGGCTCTACATTACAAACTTGCGTGAAGCACTTGAGGGTTCAAAGTGCTCACCACACATCTAGATAAGTTCCTTAGGGGGTCTAGTTTCCAAAATGGGGTCACATGTGGGGGTTTCCACTGTTTAGGCACATCGGGGCCTCTCCAAACGCGACATAGCGTCCGTTCTCAATTCCAGCCAATTTTGGTTTGGAAAAGTCAAACTGCGCTCCTTCCATTCCGAGCTCTGCCGTGTGCCCAAACAGTGGTTTTCCCTCACATATGGGGTATCGGCGTACTCAGGAGAAATTGCACAACAACTTTATCAGTCCTTTTTCTCCTTTTTCCCTTGTGAAAATAAAAAAAATGTTTGTAAAAGATCATTTTTGTGACTAAAAAGTAAAATGTTAATTTTTTCCTTCCATGTTGCTTCAGCTCCTGTGAAGCACCTGAAGGGTTAATAAACTTCTTGAATGTGGTTTTGAGTACCTTGAGGGTGTAGTTTTTAGAATGGTGTCACTTTTGGGTATTTTCTGCTATATAGACCCCTCAAAGTGACTTCAAATATGAGGTGGTCCCGAAAAAAAATGGCTTTGTAAATTTTGTTGTAAAAATGAGAAATCGCTGGTCAACATTTTAACCCTTATAATTTCCTAACAAAAAAAAATTTTGTTTCCAAAATTGTGCTGATGTAAAGTAGACATGTGGGAAATGTTATTTCTTAACTATTTTGTGTGACATATTTCTCTGTTTTAAGGGAATAAAAATTCAAAGTTTGAAAATTGCAAAATTTTCAAAATTTTTGCCATATTTGCGTTTTTTTCATAAATAAATGCAAGTTATATGGAAGAAATTTTACCACTATCATGAAGTACAATATGTCACGAGAAAACAATCTCAGAACCGCGAAGATCCGTTGAAGCGTTCCAGAGTTATAACCTCATAAAGAGACAGTGGTCAGAATTGTAAAAATTGGCCCGGTCATTAACGTGCAAACCACCCTTGGGGGTGAAGGGTTAATGAAGTAGGTTGGACCCAATCACAGATGGCCTGAACCTTGACCGGGTCCATTTCAATAACAGATGGGGACAAAATGAATCCCAAAAATGAGATCCTCTGTACGCCAAAAAGACACTTTGATCCCTTCACATACAGAGCATTCTCTCTCAAAATCTGGAATACAGTTCGAACATGTTTCACATGAGAGTCCCAGTCATTAGAAAAAATCAAGATATCATCCAAATAAACAATCAGAAATTTATCCACAAAATCCCTGAAAATGTCATTCATGAAGGACTGGAAGACAGAAGGAGCATTAGTGAGCCCAAAGGGCATCACAAGGTACTCAAAATGCCCCTCAGGGTGTTAAATGCCGTCTTCCATTCATCCCCGTGCTTAATGCGAATAAGGTTATATGCCCCCCTGAGGTCAAGCTTGGTAAACCAAGTAGCGTTTTTCACCCTGGAAAACAGGTCAGAAATCAAGGGTAACGGATATTGATATTTCACAGTAATATTGTTCAAAAGACGATAATCAATACACGGCCTTAATGAACCATCCTTTTTGGCCACAAAGAAAAAACCGGCACCTAAGGGTGAAGAGATGGTCTGATATGACCCTTCTCCAATGACTCCTTGATTATAAGACCGCATAGCGTCATGTTCAGGTACAGACAAGTTAAAAAGGCGACCTTTAGGGAATTTACTACCAGGCACTAATTCAATAGCGCAGTCATAGCTCCTATGGGAGGCAAGGATGCAGATTTACTTTCGCTAAACACATCAGAAAAATCAATCAAAAGTCAGGAACATCCTGAGCCTGGGGGGAGGCAGAAAAAACAGGAGTGTTGGTATTAACACATTGGCAGCCCCAACTGGTTACAGACACAGATTTCCAATCCAAAACAGGATTATGAGACTGTAACCAAGGGAAACCCAGCACGATAATGTCATGCAGATTATACAGAACCAAAAATTTGCAGCTCTCCTGATGATCAGGTTCAACCCTCATTATCACCTGAGTAGAGAACTGAGGTTTATTCTCAGCCAAAGGGGTAGAATCGATCCCCAGTAGGGGAATAGACTTCTGTAGGGGTATCAAGGGAAACCCGCAACGTTTAGCAAAATCAAAATCCATCAGGTTAATAGCTGCTCCCGAATCAACGAAAGCCTGAGCAGAAAATGAGGACAGAGAGCATATCAGAGTAACAGTTAATAAAAACTTAGTCTGAACACTACCAAGACAACTGAGCGTGCAAAACGACTTCCCCGCTTAGGGCAGACTGAAATAGCATGAGAGGCATCACCACAGTAGAAACATAACCCATTGCGACTTTCGAAACTCATGACGCTGTGCCCCAGAAACCACTCATCACACTGCATGGGTTCAGAAGCAGGCTCACAAGGCAAAACCATTCCACGCATACTTCTCCGCTCACGCAAACGTCTGTCAATTTGAATCGCTAATGACATAGAATCATTAAGACCAGAGGGGACAGGAATCCCACCATAACATCCTTTACATTATCTGACAGACCCTTCCGAAAAAGGGCTGCCAAAGCGTCGTCATTCCATTTGGTCAGGACTGCCCACCTGCGGAATCTCTGACAGTATAACTCAGCGTCATCAAGCCCCTGATTTAATGCCAACAAGCTTTTTCAGCTTGATCAGTGACATTAGGCTCATCGTACAATAACCCCAAGGCCTGAAAAAATGCATCAACATCACTCAAAAACAGGATCCCCAGGTGTCAGGGAAAAAGCCGAATCCTGGGGATCGCCGCGCAGGAGAGAGATGACAATTTGAACCTGCTGCGCTGCGTTCCCTGAGGACTTAGATTTTAAGGCAAAAAACAATTACAATTATTTTTGAAATTCAGAAACTTGGCTCGATCCCCCAAAAACAAATCTGGCATGGGAATCCTAGGTTCCACAACAGGCAACCTAGCAAGATAGGTAGCAATACTCCGAACCTCAGTGGCAAGCTGATCCCCACGGCCAGACAACTGTGCAAACTCCATTGAGAGAAAAAATCCTCCCAGCACCCAAGATACAGAGGGAAAAAAAAAATGCAACAAACAGAAAAATATCTCTGACAACTCTGACAACCTTTTTTTTTTTTCTTTCACAATATTTTTCCCTTCTGTGAGTACCATATAATTTTCAGTTTTGGCCGGTGATACTGTTATGATTTGGTAGCTGAGGAGTGCAGGTAAAAAAGGCAATACACCAGAGCAGTTGGATCTATGAGATTGCAGTACCCTGACTAACCACCACAACTAGAGGCAGCCGTGGAGCGTTCCTACGTTGGTCCTAGACGCCTCGTCACAGCCTGAGAAACTAACTATACCTAAAGATAGAAAGAGGAAAGCTATCTGCCCCGGAGCAGATCCCAAAGAACATAGAAAGCCCCAAACATGTAATGGCGGTTAGACAAGAAGAAATACTGACACAGACAGAAAATAGTATGAGCAAACGTTGGGGCCCAAACTATCTAAATAGAAAAGGATAGGAAGGGCACTTACTGCAATCCCAAAAAACCTGGAAAAGCACCAACTCTACTAATTTCAAAAACACCTGAGATCACACGACCTCTACCACCTAAATTAGTTCTCTGGTGTAACAAAATCAAACAGCAGCCACTGAAAAAACTGGGAAAAGCAAATGTACAAAACATCAGTGGCTGAACTAAACTGAGAGGGCAAAAGCCCCCGGAGGGGACCCTGAAGGCCCCCACAGAAGTGCAGGACAAAATGCAAAAATCAAGCACAAAAACAAAAAGAAGAAAAAGTCTTATCTGTTAGCAGGAGATGCAGACACGACACAGCAGGCTACAAAGGAAACAGGAATCAGGATTGAGACCAAACAATTGATCACCGGCAACCCTGATGGAAGGCGACTCCCTTATATAAGACCATCAGTAACACCTGATTCCCAATCCTCACAATCTTCACTGGACAGTCCAGTACCTCTTGTAACCACCAGAGGGAGCCTCTGCTCAGAACTCATCTCAAGTCCATTCACAACAGTACCCCCCCTTGAGGAGGGGTCACCGAACCCTCATTGAGCAACCAGGTCGGTCAGGATGAGTTCTATGATACGCACGGATGAGTCTCCTAGCATGGATGTCCGAAGCAAACACCAAAGAATTGTCTTCCTGACCATAACCTCTCCACTTAACCAAATACTGGAGTTTCCGTCTAGAAAAACGAGAATTCAATATTTTCTCAACCACAAACTCCATATTGCCCTCAACCAGAACAGGGTCAGGAGGCAAAGCAGTAGGAACCACTGGCTCAACAAACCTCTTCAACAAGGACTTGTGGAACACGTTATGGATCTTAAATGTCCCTTAAACACTGATTCCCAATCCTCACAATCTTCACTGGACAGTCCAGTACCGCTTGTAACCACCAGAGGGAGCCTCTGCTCAGAACTCATCTCAAGTCCATTCACAACACTATCGTTGAAAAAAAGAGTTGTCAAGGTGAAAAAGACCACTAGAGGACAGATCTGTCCACAGATTTGTCTGTAAGCATTATACAATAGTTTATTTATTAATTTATTTTTTTGTTTTTGTAAACTACCTTTTTTTTAGCTTTACATTTATTTGTAATGTTTTCCTGGTGACAGCCTTGTGCATATTTTAAAGCATCACACAATTTATCTCTGGATTATGAAGCAGTATCTTAAACTTTATTGCATTTGGTTCTTGTCCAGGACTTCAATGTGAATGTTAAGCAGCTCCAATGATGTCCCCTAATAAACCGCGCAGGAAACGATCAGAAAGAAACCGTTCCACCACCAGTTATTGATTGCCGGCGAGAGATTCTCAGATTAGTCACTTAATACGTCTGTAAATCAGTTCTTACACAGTCATTATACAGTTCTGAGCTTTTATATCCTCTTCTCCAAGGACGCAAGTAAATAATTCCAAATTTCTATTTCCTTAAAGAGATATTCCGATCTCTGAAAATTATTTATTCATACAGAGTTTAGTAGAGGTAGAAAAATCCAACAAGTCTTTCAAGAAGAACCTACTTCAGCAATTGAACTTTTTCGTTTTCTTTTGTGACTGTCTTTTGTTAAAAAAAATGTATCAGAGAAAAAATGTTTTTTTTGCTTTTTTTTCTGTTGTGTTTATAAATTATATGTAATTTTTGTCTCTCTTTTTTTTTTTTTCTTCGGAGGGTATGTGCACACAAAGTCTTTTTCAGGAGGATTCCACCAGGAACCCTCCTGAAAAAGCGTCACGAAAAAATGAAGATAATGCAAATCAATGTTAAAGCGGCACTGCTGTGCTGTTTCGTCTTCTGTCACTTCTTTTAACTGTCTGGAAGCCTTGAAGAGGTTAATACAAGAAGTAACGTTCATTTGGAAGCTCCGCGCTCTAAACACTTAAAAGTGTAGAGTTCAAAAACACCGGCAGCAAAAACAACCAAAAAGTTGCCAGCAAAGACAATTCAAGAAAACTACTCTCTATATTTCTAAATTGTTTTTGCCTTGGAAACTCAGCATCTTAAAGACATCGTGCGCACATACCTGAAAGCGTATTTGGGGAAGCTGTTTTGTAGTATATTGATATGGAAACTTTAGGAATGGGAAAAATTGGAGAGGTTTATCAAGAGGTATTCACTTTATAAAGAACAGCTTTTTGTTTGTTTTTCTGGTGTTTTATTTTTAGGGTTTTTTTCCACACAAAATTTTTGCAATCATTTTAGCATGCCAGTTACAGATTTGGTGCAAAATGGTGCAAAGATATTTAAGGTTACCGTTTTTGCTTCGCTTTCTAGTCCGCTGTTCCTCTGTATTCCAATTTCTTTTTATTTGTTGATTTAGTTTAATCTGTTTTACGGTTCCACGGTATGGGTTTTTTTATTCAATGATACTTTTTATAGATTTTTTTAAAAAAGCGGCGTGGTTCATAAGGTAAAATGCAGGTTAGTCTTAAAGACACGCCCCGAGGATCCTGTGAGCCACATCCCATTGAAAAAGACCATTAAAAAAAGGGGCCCCATGTATGGGACCGTAGAGGGTATTTAAAAAAAAAACCCTGAATATTTCAGGGGAACCAGTGCACAAAAAAATAAGAGCAAAACCTGATCACTTTTAGTGACAGTAAAAGTTATCAACTTTTGAAAAATTGTGAAAAAAATATTGGATATACCTCAGTTGGAGGTTAATTGTTGAAGGGTTGTGGAACTTCGGATATCATCCTGAAATATAGAACTTACTCATATAGTTCAATTAATAACGGTGTCCCTATGTCCAGATATCAGCACCTTTCAGCTGCAATCTTAGCTTAGGTTCAACACAAGAAGAGTTTCCCGCGTTGTCAAGTGACCAATTTGAAGTGTAAAGAGGGTTCTCATTTTTGAGGAGAAACCTGGATTCGAAAACCTGAGCAAATCCATTTATTTTTGTAAGCAGCAAAGCTCACTGTAAGCTGCAAGGTGAGCTTCATTATTGACAATGCCACCCAAGTGCACATCTTGCCACATGTATGCAGTCCTTGAACAGCCGGTCAAGGGTGGCATACTGCTGTGCGAGATGTGAGCACATTGTGTATTTGGAAGCCCAGGTGCGGATCTAAATGTGCAGCTGGCAACACTGAGATTCATAGACAATATGTAAAGGAGTTTGCTGCTCACTGAGCAGATGCTCAGTGGATAGATATGGGAGGATGGTAGTAAGGAGCTGCAGGACAGTGAAGTAGGAAGCTGGGTGACAGTTGAATCGGGTAGAGGGAGAGCGCCAGAGAGGCTAGTCCTGATCTGCCACCCAATTAGTTTGCTAAGTTGAAGTGAGGGGGCATGGCGTAACAGGATCAAAACTAGGGGGGGCAAGCCAATGTCGCATCTTATACAGGTTACATCATATACACTGTACATTATACTGCATATTAGGTATGGGCATTTAGAACTGTTGTATATTGTATAATACAGCAGTGTATGCCCACACTACGCTGTATTATACCATATATTATACATGGCAGTCGCGCTCATGTCAGGATCGGTACCAGCAAGTCCGAGGATTGCAGTTTCGATCCTCGCATGAGTTATGCGGGCCGTCTGTCTATGCCCTTGTTATAATAATACTGAAATATTAATCTATTATTAAAGTATTAAGGAGCTCACAAGTAAAAAAAAAAAACCCCTACCCCCTGTCCCCCACCCACACCCCAACAGCCCCTTGTTCTCACATGCACCCCTTAGTGTTCTGTCCCACTGACCCCACAATACCCCCATCCTTCACAAGCACCCCTCAGTGCCCTAGCCCTACAATACCCCCATCCTCTTACATTCAACCCAGTGACCTGTCTACCCTCCCTCACAATACCCCATCCTCTCACATCAACCCCTGTGCGCCAGCCCCCACATTATCCCCATCCTCTCACATTCACCAACCAGTGCCCTGTATCCCCTCCCCCACAATACCCCATCCTTTACATTCACTCTCTGTGCCCTGTTTCCCTCCCCCATTTCAGCCCCCACAATACCCCATCCTCTCACATTAACCCCCCAGTGCCCTAGCCCCCACAATACCCCATCCTCTCACATTAACCCCCAGTTGCCCTAGCCCCCACAATACCCCATACTCTTACATTCACCCCAGTGCCCTAGCCCCCACAATACCCCCATCCTCTCACATTACCCCCAGTGCCCTAGGCCCCACAATACTCCCATCCTCTTACATTCCCCCAGTGCCCTGTACCCTCCCCCACAATACCCCCAACTCTCACATTAACCCTCCCAGTGCCCTAGCCCCCACAATACCCCATCCTCTTACATTCACCCAGTGCCCTGTACCCCTCCCCCACAATACCCCTATCCTCTCACATTAACCCCCCCAGTGCCCTAGCCCCTAATACCCCCATCCCTTCACATTCCCCACAGTGACCATGACATGCTGAACAGAAGAATTTTAATAAATCCATCCCCTCTTACCATGAAGCTTGCAGGCGTGGCTGAGGCAGAGCAGGAAGTGTCAA
>JARQOD010000002.1:14194473-14294322 GCA_033576555.1 Oophaga sylvatica
CGGGTCCATTTCAATAACAGATGGGGACAAAATGAATCCCAAAAATGAGATCCTCTGTACGCCAAAAAGACACTTTGATCCCTTCACATACAGAGCATTCTCTCTCAAAATCTGGAATACAGTTCGAACATGTTTCACATGAGAGTCCCAGTCATTAGAAAAAATCAAGATATCATCCAAATAAACAATCAGAAATTTATCCACAAAATCCCTGAAAATGTCATTCATGAAGGACTGGAAGACAGAAGGAGCATTAGTGAGCCCAAAGGGCATCACAAGGTACTCAAAATGCCCCTCAGGGGTGTTAAATGCCGTCTTCCATTCATCCCCGTGCTTAATGCGAATAAGGTTATATGCCCCCCTGAGGTCAAGCTTGGTAAACCAAGTAGCGTTTTTCACCCTGGAAAACAGGTCAGAAATCAAGGGTAACGGATATTGATATTTCACAGTAATATTGTTCAAAAGACGATAATCAATACACGGCCTTAATGAACCATCCTTTTTGGCCACAAAGAAAAAACCGGCACCTAAGGGTGAAGAGGATGGTCTGATATGACCCTTCTCCAATGACTCCTTGATATAAGACCGCATAGCGTCATGTTCAGGTACAGACAAGTTAAAAAGGCGACCTTTAGGGAATTTACTACCAGGCACTAATTCAATAGCGCAGTCATAGCTCCTATGGGGAGGCAAGGATGCAGATTTACTTTCGCTAAACACATCAGAAAAATCAATCAAAAAGTCAGGAACATCCTGAGCCTGGGGGGAGGCAGAAAAAACAGGAGTGTTGGTATTAACACATTGGCAGCCCCAACTGGTTACAGACACAGATTTCCAATCCAAAACAGGATTATGAGACTGTAACCAAGGGAAACCCAGCACGATAATGTCATGCAGATTATACAGAACCAAAAATTTGCAGCTCTCCTGATGATCAGGTTCAACCCTCATTATCACCTGAGTAGAGAACTGAGGTTTATTCTCAGCCAAAGGGGTAGAATCGATCCCCAGTAGGGGAATAGACTTCTGTAGGGGTATCAAGGGAAACCCGCAACGTTTAGCAAAATCAAAATCCATCAGGTTAATAGCTGCTCCCGAATCAACGAAAGCCTGAGCAGAAAATGAGGACAGAGAGCATATCAGAGTAACAGTTAATAAAAACTTAGTCTGAACACTACCCAAGACAACTGAGCGTGCAAAACGACTTCCCCGCTTAGGGCAGACTGAAATAGCATGAGAGGCATCACCACAGTAGAAACATAACCCATTGCACTTTCGAAACTCATGATGCTGTGCCCCAGAAACCACTCCATCACACTGCATGGGTTCAGAAGCAGGCTCACAAGGCAAAACCATTCCACGCATACTTCTCCGCTCACGCAAACGTCTGTCAATTTGAATCGCTAATGACATAGAATCATTAAGACCAGAGGGGACAGGGAATCCCACCATAACATCCTTTACATTATCTGACAGACCCTTCCGAAAAAGGGCTGCCAAAGCGTCGTCATTCCATTTGGTCAGGACTGCCCACCTGCGGAATCTCTGACAGTATAACTCAGCGTCATCAAGCCCCTGATTTAATGCCAACAAGGCTTTTTCAGCTTGATCAGTGACATTAGGCTCATCGTACAATAACCCCAAGGCCTGAAAAAATGCATCAACATCACTCAAAACAGGATCCCCAGGTGTCAGGGAAAAAGCCGAATCCTGAGGATCGCCGCGCAGGAGAGAGATGACAATTTGAACCTGCTGCGCTGCGTTCCCTGAGGACTTAGATTTTAAGGCAAAAAACAATTTACAATTATTTTTGAAATTCAGAAACTTGGCTCGATCCCCCAAAAACAAATCTGGCATGGGAATCCTAGGTTCCACAACAGGCAACCTAGCAAGATAGGTAGCAATACTCCGAACCTCAGTGGCAAGCTGATCCCCACGGCCAGACAACTGTGCAAACTCCATTGAGAGAAAAAATCCTCCCCAGCACCCAGAGATACAGAGGGAAAAAAAAAAATGCAACAAACAGAAAAATATCTCTGACAACTCTGACAACCTTTTTTTTTTTTTCTTTCACAATATTTTTCCCTTCTGTGAGTACCATATAATTTTCAGTTTTGGCCGGTGATACTGTTATGATTTGGTAGCTGAGGAGTGCAGGTAAAAAAGGCAATACACCAGAGCAGTTGGGATCTATGAGATTGCAGTACCCTGACTAACCACCACAACTAGAGGCAGCCGTGGAGCGTTCCTACGTTGGTCCTAGACGCCTCGTCACAGCCTGAGAAACTAACTATACCTAAAGATAGAAAGAGGAAAGCTATCTGCCCCGGAGCAGATCCCCAAAGAACATAGAAAGCCCCCAAACATGTAATGGCGGTTAGACAAGAAGAAATACTGACACAGACAGAAAATAGTATGAGCAAACGTTGGGGCCCAAACTATCTAAATAGAAAAGGATAGGAAGGGCACTTACTGCAATCCCAAAAAACCTGGAAAAGCACCAACTCTACTAATTTCAAAAACACCTGAGATCACACGACCTCTACCACCTAAATTAGTTCTCTGGTGTAACAAAATCAAAACAGCAGCCACTGAAAAAACTGGGAAAAGCAAATGTACAAAACATCAGTGGCTGAACTAAACTGAGAGGGCAAAAGCCCCCGGAGGGGACCCTGAAGGCCCCCACAGAAGTGCAGGACAAAATGCAAAAATCAAGCACAAAAACAAAAAGAAGAAAAAGTCTTATCTGTTAGCAGGAGATGCAGACACGACACAGCAGGCTACAAAGGAAACAGGAATCAAGGATTGAGACCAGAACAATTGATCACCGGCAACCCTGATGGGAAGGCGACTCCCTTATATAAGACCAGTCAGTAACACCTGATTCCCAATCCTCACAATCTTCACTGGACAGTCCAGTACCTCTTGTAACCACCAGAGGGAGCCTCTGCTCAGAACTCATCTCAAGTCCATTCACAACAGTACCCCCCCCTTGAGGAGGGGTCACCGAACCCTCACTTGAGCAACCAGGTCGGTCAGGATGAGTTCTATGATACGCACGGATGAGTCTCCTAGCATGGATGTCCGAAGCAAACACCAAAGAATTGTCTTCCTGACCATAACCTCTCCACTTAACCAAATACTGGAGTTTCCGTCTAGAAAAACGAGAATTCAATATTTTCTCAACCACAAACTCCATATTGCCCTCAACCAGAACAGGGTCAGGAGGCAAAGCAGTAGGAACCACTGGCTCAACAAACCTCTTCAACAAGGACTTGTGGAACACGTTATGGATCTTAAATGTCCCTTAAACACCTGATTCCCAATCCTCACAATCTTCACTGGACAGTCCAGTACCGCTTGTAACCACCAGAGGGAGCCTCTGCTCAGAACTCATCTCAAGTCCATTCACAACACGTATCGTTGAAAAAAAGAGTTGTCAAGGTGAAAAAGACCACTAGAGGACAGATCTGTCCACAGATTTGTCTGTAAGCATTATACAATAGTTTATTTATTAATTTATTTTTTTGTTTTTTGTAAACTACCTTTTTTTTAGCTTTACATTTATTTGTAATGTTTTCCTGGTGACAGCCTTGTGCATATTTTAAAGCATCACACAATTTATCTCTGGATTATGAAGCAGTATCTTAAACTTTATTGCATTTGGTTCTTGTCCAGGACTTCAATGTGAATGTTAAGCAGCTCCAATGATGTCCCCTAATAACCGCGCAGGAAACGATCAGAAAGAAAACCGTTCCACCACCAGTTATTGATTGCCGGCGAGAGATTCTCAGATTAGTCACTTAATACGTCTGTAAATCAGTTCTTACACAGTCATTATACAGTTCTGAGCTTTTATATCCTCTTCTCCAAGGACGCAAGTAAATAATTCCAAATTTCTATTTCCTTAAAGAGATATTCCGATCTCTGAAAATTATTTATTCATACAGAGTTTAGTAGAGGTAGAAAAATCCAACAAGTCTTTCAAGAAGAACCTACTTCAGCAATTGAAACTTTTTCGTTTTCTTTTGTGACTGTCTTTTGTTAAAAAAAATGTATCAGAGAAAAAATGTTTTTTTTGCTTTTTTTTCTGTTGTGTTATAAATTATATGTAATTTTTGTCTCTCTTTTTTTTTTTTTCTTCCGGAGGGTATGTGCACACAAAGTCTTTTTCAGGAGGATTCCACCAGGAACCCTCCTGAAAAAGCGTCACGAAAAAATGAAGATAATGCAAATCAATGTTAAAGCGGCACTGCTGTGCTGTTTCGTCTTCTGTCACTTCTTTTAACTGTCTGGAAGCCTTGAAGAGGTTAATACAAGAAGTAACGTTCATTTGGAAGCTCCGCGCTCTAAACACTTAAAAGTGTAGAGTTCAAAAACACCGGCAGCAAAAACAACCAAAAAGTTGCCAGCAAAGACAATTCAAGAAAACTACTCTCTATATTTTCTAAATTGTTTTTGCCTTGGAAAACTCAGCATCTTAAAGACATCGTGCGCACATACCTGAAAGCGTATTTGGAAGCTGTTTTGTAGTATATTGATATGGAAACTTTAGGAAGTGGGAAAAATTGGAGAGGTTTATCAAGAGGTATTCACTTTATGAAGAACAGCTTTTTGTTTGTTTTTCTGGTGTTTTATTTTTAAGGGTTTTTTTCCACACAAAATTTTGCAATCATTTTAGCATGCCAGTTACAGATTTGGTGCAAAAATGGTGCAAAGATATTTAAGGTTACCGTTTTTGCTTCGCTTTCTAGTCCCGCTGTTCCTCTTAGTATTCCATTTTCTTTTTATTTGTTGGATTTAGTTTAATCTGTTTTACGGTTCCACAGGTATGGGTCTTTTTATTCAATGATACTTTTTATAGTTTTTTTAAAAAAGCGGCGTGGTTCATAAGGTAATAATGCAGGTTAGTCTTAAAGACACGCCCCCGAGGATCCTGTGAGCCACATCCCATTGAAAAAGACCATTAAATAAAGGCCCACATGTATGGGACCGTATGGGATATTTAAAAAGAAAAAACCCTGAATACTCAGGGGAACAGTGCACATAAAATAAGAGCAAAACCTGATCACTTTTAGTGACAGTAAAAGTTATCAACTTTTGAAAAATTGTGTAAAAATATTGGATATACCTCAGTTGGAGGTTAATTGTTGAAGGGTTGTGGAACTTCGAGATATCATCCTGAAATATAGAACTTACTCATATAGTTCAATTAATAACGGTGTCCCTATGTCCAGATATCAGCACCTTTCAGCTGCAATCTTAGCTTAGGTTCAACACAAGAAGAGTTTCCCGCGTTGTCAAGTGACCAATTTGGAGTGTAAAGAGGGTTCTCATTTTTGAGGAGAACCTGGATTCGAAAACCTGAGCAATCCATTGTATTTTTGTAAAGCAGCCAAAGCTCACTGTAAGCTGCAAGGTGAGCTTCATTATTGACAATGCCATCAAGTGCACATCTTGCCACATGTATGCAGTCCTTGAACAGCCGGTCAAGGGTGCATACTGCTGTGCGAGATGTGAGCACATTGTGTATTTGGAAGCCCAGGTGCTGGATCTAAATGTGCAGCTGGCAACACTGAGATTCATAGACAATATGTAAAGGAGTTTGCTGCTCACTGAGCAGATGCTCAGTGGGATAGATATGGGGAGGATGGTAGTAAGGAGCTGCAGGACAGTGAAGTAGGAAGCTGGGTGACAGTTAGAATGCGGGGTAGAGGGAAGAGCGCCAGAGAGGCTAGTCCTGATCTGGCACACCCCAATTAGTTTGCTAAGTTGGAAGCTGAGGGGGCATGGGCGTACACAGGATCAAAACTAGGGGGGGGCAAGCCAATGTCGCATCTTATACAGGTTACATCATATACACTGTACATTATACTGCATATTAGGTATGGAGCATGAGAACTGTTGTATATTGTATAATACAGCAGTGTATGCGACACTACGCTGTATATACCATATATTATACATGGCAGTCGCGCTCATGTCAGGATCGGTACCAGCAAGTCCGAGGATTGCAGTGCGATCCTCGCATGAGTTATGCGGCCGTCTGTCTATGCCCTTGTTATAATAATACTGAAATATTAATCTATTATTAAAGTATTAAGGAGCTCACAAGTAAAAAAAAAACCCCTACCTCCCTGTCCCCACCCACACCCCAACAGCCCATTGTCTCACATGCACCCCTTAGTGTTCTGTCCCACTGACCCCACAATACCCCCATCCTCTCACATGCACCCCTCAGTGCCCTAGCCCTACAATACCCCCATCCTCTTACATTCAACCCCAGTGACCTGTCTACCCTCCCTCACAATACCCCATCCTCTCACATCAACCCCTGTGCGCCAGCCCCCACATTATCCCCATCCTCTCACATTCACCAACCAGTGCCCTGTATCCCTCCCCCACAATACCCCATCCTCTCACATTCACTCTCTGTGCCCTGTTTCCCCTCCCCCATTTCAGCCCCCACAATACCCCATCCTCTCACATTAACCCCCCCAGTGCCCTAGCCCCCACAATACCCCATCCTCTCACATTAACCCCCAGTGCCCTAGCCCCCACAATACCCATACTCTTACATTCACCCCAGTGCCCTAGCCCCCACAATACCCCCATCCTCTCACATTAACCCCCAGTGCCCTAGGCCCACAATACTCCCATCCTCTTACATTCACCCCAGTGCCCTGTACCCCTCCCCCACAATACCCCCAACCTCTCACATTAACCCTCCCAGTGCCCTAGCCCCCACAATACCCCCATCCTCTTACATTCACCCCAGTGCCCTGTACCCCTCCCCCACAATACCCCTATCCTCTCACATTAACCCCCCCAGTGCCCTAGCCCCCATAATACCCCCATCCTCTCACATTCCCCCACAGTGACCATGACATGCCTGAACAGAATGAATTTAATAAATTCCATCCCCTCTTACCATGAAGCTTGCAGGCAGTGGCTGAGGCAGGAGCAGGAAGTGTCCAGTGTCTGCACACAGAGGGCACTAGGACCCAGTGTGGCTGAGACAACCAGAGCCTGCACGGCAGAAAGTAAAACTACAGCTGCTGCCGGCCAGGAAGAAGCTCCTCTGATGAGACAGCAGCTCCGTGCACTGTGAGCACACACAGACAGGCACTGCAACCTGGGGCAGAGGGAGCCGACATTGTGCTGCTCTCTCCGCTCTCTTTCATTGTGTGCCCCTGCTTCTAGGGGGAGCACCTGCCCCCCTGCCCCACGGTGGGTACGCCCATGTGAGGGGGGTGTTAGTACAGGGGTAGCACTGCTGTAGTCAGGCATGCTCTCTGAAAGCAGGAGGAGTGTCTGCTCCAATAAGGGGGGAAATAGGAGAACAGGGCAGGCCAGACAGGTGCTGGTAGTGGGGGACTCAATTATTAGGGGAACAGATAGGGCAATCTGTCACAAAGACAGGGATCGTCGAACAGTGTGCTGCCTACCTGGCTCTCGAGTCTGGCACATCACTGATGATTACTGGGAGGGGCTGGTGAGGACCAACAAAATGGAGGAATTGGAATTATTTTAATGGAACATAATTATGACATGGTGGGGATATCTGAGACATGGCTGGACGGGAGCCATGACTGGGCTGTTAATTTACAGGGCTATAGTTTGTTCAGAAAGGGGGGAAGTGTGTGTCTATATGTGAAATGATCCTTAAAACTCATCCTGTGTGATAATATATGTGAATCTAATCAAGATGTAGAGTCTCTGTGGGTGGAGATTAGGGGAGGGGAAAAAAATAATAAATTACTGATAGGTGTTTGTTATACGTCTCCAAAAATAATGGAAGCAACGGAAAATATCCTCGTAAAGCAAATAGATGAAGCAGCAACTCAAGGAGAAGTCATTATTATGGGGGACTTCAACTACCCTGAAATATATTGGGGAACAGAAACCTGCAGTTCCAGCAAAGGTAATAAGTTTTTGACAACTATGAGAGACAATTACCTTTCACAACTAGTTCAGGACCCAACAAGAGGGGGGGCACTGCTAGACCTAATATTAACCAACAGGCCAGACCGCATATCAAATATAAGGGTTGGGGGTCACTTGGGTAATAGTGATCACAAAATAAAAAGCTTTCATGTATCCTTTAATAAGATGTGTAGTCGAGGGGTTACAAGGACACTAAACTTCAGGAAGGCAAATTTCCAACGGATGAGAGATGATCTTGGTGCAATAAACTGGGACGATATCCTGAGACATAAAAATACACAAAGAAAATGGGAGACGTTTATTAGTATCCTGAATAGGACCTGTGCACAGTATATACCCTATGGGAATAAACATGCTAGAATTAGGAGGAAACCACTATGGCTAAATAGAGCTGTAAGGGGCGCAATAAGTGACAAAAGGAAAGCATTTAGGGAATTAAAGCAAGTAGGTAGTGATGAGGCATTAAATAAATACAGAAGACTGAATAAATTCTGTAAAAAGCAAATCAAGACAGTAAAGATTGAGACAGAGAGACTCATTGCCAGAGAAAGTAAAAATAATCCCAAAATATTCTTTTAACTACATAAATTGTAAGAAACTAAAAATGATAGTGTTGGTCCCCTTATAAATAGTCTGGGTGAAATGGTGGATGAGGATGAGGAAAAAGCCAATATGCTAAATGACTTTTTTTTCAACTGTATTTACACAAGAAAATCCCATGACAGATAACATGAGTGATAACTCTCTCTCGCGGGCAGGGTCCTCTCTCCTTCTGTACTTGTGTGTCCCTTGTCTAGCACATGTTTATTGTATCTGTCTATATTTTTCCCTTTTCATATGTAAAGCGCCATGGAATAAATGGCGCTATATAAATGTATAATAATAATAATAATAATAACAAAAATTCTCCATTAAATGTCACCTGTTTAACCCAGCAGGAATTACGGCGGCGTCTAAAAATCACAAAAGTTGACAAATCCCCGGGCCCAGATGGGATACACCCCCGAGTACTGCAGGAATTAAGTAAAGTCATAGATAGACCATTATTTTTAATCTTTAAAGATTCCACAATAACGGGGTCTGTACCACAGGACTGGCGTATAGCAAATGTGGTGCCAATATTCAAAAAGGGGGCAAAAACTGAACCTGGAAATTATAGGCCAGTGAGCTTAACATCTACTGTGGGTAAAATCCTGGAGGGTTTTCTAAGAGATACTATATTGGAGTATCTGAGGCTGAATAACCTCATGACCCAATATCAACATAGGTTTACGAGAGACCGTTCCTGTCAGGAGTCGAACCCAGTACCTCTTGTCTACTGGCCAGCAGCTCTACCATCTGAGCTATTCTGCTGGCTGCAAAGTTCCTTGCTGAACCCAGATACCATTGACTGTTCTTCCTGATTGGCTACACCTAGTGCTCTCTTGATTGGGCCTCTGATTGCCAATTACACACCCTATATAAACCTGGCCCTGTGGGTGTGTCATTGCGAGATTATTGAGCTCCAAGCCTTTAGTCAAGCGTTTCCTGCTGATCCATTGCTACAAACACTGCTCTCCTGTGAACCGACCTCGGCCTGCCTTCTGACTACGCTCTCCGCCTGATCCATTGCTACAAACACTGCTCTCCTGTGAACCGACCTCGGCCTGCCTTCTGACTACGCTCTCCGCTGATCCATTGCTACAAACACTGCTTTCCTGTGTACCGACCTCCGGCTGCCACCTGACTACGTAATCTGCCTGCTCCTCTGTTACCTAACTGCCTTTCCTGTGTACCGACCTCCGGCTGCCACCTGACTACGTTATCCGCCTGATCCATTGCTACAAACACTGCTTTCCTGTGTACCGACCTCCGGCTGCCACCTGACTACGCTACCTGCCTCTGCTTCCCCTAGTGTTTGCAGTAACATCGGCTCCAACCCAGACGGGATCTTGACAGAATAATCTCGCGCCAAAATGGAGTCCGCTGTGAACACCCTGAGGCGGCAAGTTACGGAGCTTCAAAGTTTTTGTACTGACTCTCAAGGAAAATATGCCAAGTTACAAACTGATTTCACGGCGATACAACAGGAAGTAATTGAGCTACAAAAACAACTTCTGGACGTGCGCAATTCAGGGTCCGAATCAAACGCGCGGCTGCCGCTGCCTGCAAAGTTCAGTGGGAATTCGCAAGCAGTACCGAGGATTCCTCAATCAATGCCGCATATACTTCCAGATGCAACCTGCTCCCTTTACCACTGAGAGGAAGAAAGTTTTTTTCATGATAAATCTCCTGACGGATGAAGCTCTTGCTTGGGCTTCACCTTATGTAGAAAAGGACTATGCCCTCCTTAATGACCTGGAAGCTTTCATCGCAGCTATGAATCAAGTTTTTGATGACCCAAACCGCTGTGCCACAGCAGAAACCAAATTACATAATTTGCGCCAAGGACGTCGCTCTGTTGCGGAATATACATCGGAGTTCCGTCGCTGGGTGGCCGACACCACCTGGAATCCAGCGGCCCAGAGAAGTCAATTTCGACGAGGGTTATCAGAACCAGTGAAAGACGAGCTTGCCAGGGTTGAGACCCCTGACCAGTTGGAGGACTTTATTCAACTATGTATCCGGATTGACCAGAGACTTACTGAAAGGAGAAAGGAGAGACTGCGAGCACTTGGGAATAGCCCTGGCTTCTCATTTTCAGCATCGGACCACCAAGAAAAGACGCAAGGCGTGTCTGAACCGATGCAGATCGACGTCATCCGAAGACCACTCTCTGCACAGGAGAAGGAGAGGCGACGTGCAGAACATCTCTGCCTCTATTGTGGGGACCCTGGACACTATGCCATCAACTGTCCTAACAAAAGGACTATAGCCTTTACCAACAACAGGTCTGCCAGCAATATGGACCTTTCTCAGCAGTCGGATTCCATCTTGCAGACTATCTCATCAGTAACGCCAGAAATAGACAAAATACATTCTACATCATCTCATTTTGTAATCCCCATTCAGGTTGTAATGGGCACCCAAAAAATACAATGCTCTGCCCTGTTGGATTCGGGAGCAGGAGGAAATTTTATGGACTTAAAATTTACACGTGATAATAATATTTCCAGTAGGACCAAATCCACACCAATTGAAATGGAAACTGTGGATGGATCACCCTTGTCTTCTGGACCTGTCACGCATGAGACAATCGAACTGGAGATTTGTATCGAACCGGATCATCATGAAGCTGTCAGTTTCCACCTTATTTCATCTCCGAAATTTCCGGTTATTCTAGGGATCCCCTGGTTTTCAGTCCATAACCCTTCTATCAACTGGGCATCAAGGACCATCACCTTTCCATCTGACTACTGTAAGAATAATTGTCATAAGGAACCCCCTGTTCTCCAACAAGTCCAAATCTCTGAGATTTCGCATGAGAAGGAAGAGAAACTACCACCTCAATATCAGCAGTTCTCTGATGTCTGCAGTAAGAAGAAAGCAGATGAATTACCTCCTCACCGTCCTTACGACTGTCCCATTGAATTGCTGCCAGGAGCAACCATTCCATTTGGACGGATTTACAATCTTTCCGAACCTGAATTGAAGGTATTAAGAAAGTTCCTGGATGAAAATTTAGAGAAAGGCTTTATTCGACCTTCCACATCTCCAGCTGGGGCACCCCTGTTCTTTGTTGAAAAGAAAGACTCCACTCTGCGGCCATGTATTGACTACAGAGAGATGAATAATATCACTGTCAAGAATCGCTACCGCTACCCTTGATTCCTGAACTATTTGAGAGACTCCGTTCTGCGAAAATCTTTACGAAGCTGGATCTTAGAGGGGCTTACAACCTTATACGGATTCGCCCAGGAGATGAGTGGAAGACAGCCTTCAGAAAGAGATATGGACATTTTGAATCTCTGGTTATGACCTTTGGTCTTAGCAATGCCCCAGCCACCTTTCAACATTTTATTAATGATGTATTTCGAGATTTCTTGGACCAATTCGTTGTGGCTTATCTCGATGACATTCTTATATTTTCAGACACCTTGGAAGAGCATCGCAGGCACGTCCAGTTAGTCTTGGAACGACTACAGGAGAACCATCTTTACATTAAACTTGAAAAATGTGAGTTTGAACAAACCAGTATCCAATTTCTGGGATATATCATCTCCCCAGAAGGTCTGAGCATGGATCCCGGCAAAATCAATGCTGTAGTGGACTGGCCTGTTCCAAGAAATTTAAAAGACGTCCAGCGTTTCATAGGATTTGCAAATTTTTACCGAAAATTTATAAAGAACTTTTCACGGATCATTCTACCAATTACTACACTAACAAAAAAGACCAAAGCATTTTTCTGGTCTCCGGAGGCACAGGAGGCTTTTGACAAATTGAAAACTCTTTTTACGTCTGCTCCATTGTTAGTACACCCAAATCCTGAATTGCCATTTACTGTCGAAGTGGACGCCTCGGACTCTGCAGTGGGAGCCATTCTGTCTCAGCGAGTTGGGGACAAAATGCAACTTCACCCATGTGCGTTTCTTTCCCACACCATGTCATCTGCAGAAAAGAACTACGACATCGGTAATAAAGAACTGTTAGCCATTAAAGTTGCCTTCTCCGAATGGAGACATCTTTTGGAAGGTGCCAATCACCCTGTGACTGTCCTCACGGACCACAAGAATCTTGAATTCCTCCGTACAGCAAAAAGATTGTCTGCAAGACAAGCACGATGGGCCTTATTTTTCTCAAGATTCAATTTTATAATTTCTTACCGGCCTGGTTCAAGAAATGGCAAGGCTGACGCCCTGTCCAGGATGTGTTCGGAACCTCAGGAGAGGTCTAGTAATGACGATACAATTCTAGGCCCTAAAAATTTTTTGGGAATATTGCACTCTAGAGGACTATGTAATAGAATTAAAGATGGATATCAAGAGGACTCTTTCCTTAACCATCCTTCGGAAGACGTCGATCTTTCATTCAAAGAGGGGTTTTGGATGCAGAAACACAAAATATATGTACCTGAATCTTCTCGCCTTGAAGTCCTCAAAAGTGTCCATGATTTTAAACTGGCAGGACATCCTGGAGTTGCAAAAACACAAGACTTACTACTTCGTTTCTTTTGGTGGCCTAATTGTAGGAAGGACGTGAGGAAATATGTTTCAACCTGTTTAACATGCGCACGAAACAAGACCCCACGATCGTCTCCTCTAGGACTCTTGCAACCACTTCCAGTTCCATCCAGGCCTTGGGGATCTATTTCCATGGATTTTATTGTGGAACTACCCCCTTCCAAACAGATGACCGTCATCCTTGTCATAGTGGACCGACTCACAAAAATGGCCCACTTTATTCCAACTGAAGGAATTCCTACTGCTGAAAAAACTTCAGAACTGATAATCAAAGAGGTATTCAGGTTACATGGAATTCCTGACAGCGTGGTGTCTGACAGAGGCGTTCAGTTTACGTCAAAATTTTGGAAGAGTTTCTGTACAGCCTTGGGAGTCACGGTGAATCTTTCTACCGCTTTCCATCCTCAGTCCAATGGCCAGACGGAGAGAACGAACCAGACTTTGGAGCAATACCTCCGTTGCTTCATTTCCTATCTTCAGGATGACTGGGTGGACTATTTACCAACAGCAGAGTTTGCCTACAACAACTCCATACATAGCGCTACATCTCAAACCCCATTTTTTGCTAATTATGGAGTACATCCAGTATTTATCCCTAATCTGCCAGTGAACACTCCCATTCCTGCTGTAAATGACAGGCTTGCAAAATTACAGGAATCCCAGAAGGAATTATCAGAGATATTACTCAAGACCCAGGAAGTATATAAGGAAGCAGCAGATAAACATCGGAGAGTGCCCCCTGCTCTTCAGGTTGGAGACAAAGTTTGGCTGTCCACTAAAAACCTTAAGACACATGTGCCATCCTCCAAATTGGGTCAGAAATTCATTGGACCTTTTCAAATTTCTGCAAAAATTAACCAGGTTGATTTTCGTTTAAAACTTCCCAACAATCTAAAGATTCATCCAGTGTTTCACATATCCTTGCTCAAACCCTTCTGTGAAAACCCGTTTCCAGGAAGAATTCAGCCACCTCCTCCACCAGAAAGGATCCGTGGTGAAGAAGAATACATTGTGGATAAGATTCTGGACTCCCGAAAATTCAGAGGTAAACTGCAGTATCTGGTGCAGTGGAAGGGTTACGGACCAGAGGAAAATTCATGGGAACCAAGGGACAACGTCCATGCTCCTAGACTAACAAGAGCCTTTCATCAGAGGTACCCGGATAAGCCAGCTCCTGAGATGTCCAGAGGCCATCCTGGAAGGAGGGGAGTACTGTCAGCAGTCGAACCCAGTACCTCTTGTCTACTGGCCAGCAGCTCTACCATCTGAGCTATTCTGCTGGCTGCAAAGTTCCTTGCTGAACCCAGATACCATTGACTGTTCTTCCTGATTGGCTACACCTAGTGCTCTCTTGATTGGGCCTCTGATTGCCAATTACACACCCTATATAAACCTGGCCCTGTGGGTGTGTCATTGCGAGATTATTGAGCTCCAAGCCTTTAGTCAAGCGTTTCCTGCTGATCCATTGCTACAAACACTGCTCTCCTGTGAACCGACCTCGGCCTGCCTTCTGACTACGCTCTCCGCCTGATCCATTGCTACAAACACTGCTCTCCTGTGAACCGACCTCGGCCTGCCTTCTGACTACGCTCTCCGCCTGATCCATTGCTACAAACACTGCTTTCCTGTGTACCGACCTCCGGCTGCCACCTGACTACGTAATCTGCCTGCTCCTCTGTTACCTAACTGCCTTTCCTGTGTACCGACCTCCGGCTGCCACCTGACTACGTTATCTGCCTGATCCATTGCTACAAACACTGCTTTCCTGTGTACCGACCTCCGGCTGCCACCTGACTACGCTACCTGCCTCTGCTTCCCCTAGTGTTTGCAGTAACATCGGCTCCAACCCAGACGGGATCTTGACAGTTCCTGTCAGACTAATCTGATAAGCTTTTATGAAGAGGTAAGTTCCGGACTGGACCAAGGGAACGCAGTGGACGTGGTGTATATGGACTTCCCAAACGGTAGCCACACAAAAGGTTGATACATAAAATGAGAACAATGGGGATAGGCGAAAATATGTGTAAGTGGGTTAAGAACTGGCTCAGGGATAGGAAACAAAGGGTGGTTATTAATGGAGCACACTCGGACTGGGTCACAGTTAGCAGTGGGGTACCGCAGGGGTTGGTGTTGGGCCCTCTTCTTTTTAACATAATTATTAATGACCTTGTAGGGGGCATATTTGTTATTATTATTATTAATATTTATTGATATAGCGCCATTGATTCCATAGTGCTGTACATCAGAAGGGGTTACCTACAAATTACAGATATCACTTACAGTAAACAAACTGACAATCACAGACTGGTAGAGAGGGGAGAGGACCTTGCTCTTTCGGGCTTACATTCTACAGGATGTTGGGGAAGGATACAGTAGGTTGGGGGGGTTGCAGCAGCTCCAGTGATGGTGAGGCGGTAGCTCCAGTAGTGGTGAGGAGGCAGCGGGGATCATTACAGGCTGTAGGCTTTCCTGAAGAGATGGGTTTTCAGGTTCCGTCTGATCCAAGTGTGGTTGATAGCCGGACGTGTTGGGGCAAAAAATTCCAGAGGATAGGGGCTATTCGGGAGAAGTCTTGGAGGTGGTTGGGTGAGGAGCGAATAAGTGTGGAGGAGAGAAGGAGGTCTTGGGAGGATCGGAGATTACGTGAGGGAAGATATCGGGAGATTAGTTCAGAGCTATATGGAGACAGGTTATAGATGGCCTTGTAGGTCAGTATTAGTAATTTGAATTGGATATGCTGAGGGAGTGGGAGCCAGTGAAGAGATTTGCAGAGGGGAGAAGCAGAGGAGTAGCGAGGAGAGAGATGAATTAGTCGGGCAGCAGAGTTAAGGATGCACTGGAGAGGTGCGAGGGTGTTAGCAGGGAGGCCACAGAAAAAATATATTGCAGTAGTCGAAACGGGAGATGATGAGGGCATGCACAAGCATTTTAGTAGATTGAGGGTTTAGGAAGGGACGGATTTTGGAAATATTTTTGAGCTGGAGGTGGCAGGAGGTGGAGAGAGCTTGGATGTGCGGTTTGAAGGACAGGGCAGAGTCAAGGGTTACTCCGAGGCAGTGGACCTCCGGTACGGGGGAAAGCGTGATGTTGTCAATTGTTATAGACAGGTGACGTAAGGAAGATCTGTGAGATGGGGGAAAGATGATCAGTTCAGATTTGAGGAAGCGGGAGGAGAAGGAGGATATGGCTGATAGACACTCCGGGATTTTGGAGAGCAGAGAGGTGACATCTGGACCTGAGAGGTAGATCTGGGTATCATCGGCATAACAGTGGTACTGGAATCCGTGGGACTTTATGAGTTGCCCCAGGCCAAGTGTATAAATTGAGAAGAGTAGGGGTCCTAGAACAGAGCCTTGGGGGACTCCAACAGAGAGAGGATGGGATGAGGAGGTAGTGTGGGAATGGGAGACGCTGAATGCGCGGTTGGAGAGGTATGATAAGATCCAGGATAGGGCGAGGTCTTTGATGCCAAAGGAAGAGAGGATCTGTAGTAGGAGGCAGTGGTCAACTGTGTCGAAGGCAGAGGACAGGTCTAGAAGGAGGAGTATAGAGTATTGTCGGTTCGCTTTGGCTGTAAGTAGGTCGTTAGTAATACAGTGTAGTATTTCAGTATTTGCAGATGACACTAAACTCTGCAGGGTAATCAATACAGAGGAGGACAATTTTATATTACAGGAGAATTTATGTAAACTAGAAGCTTGGGCTGATAAATGGCAAATGAGCTTTAATGGGGATAAATGTAAGGTCATGAACTTGGGCAGAAGAAATAAGATGTATAATTATGTGCTAAATTGTAAAACACTGGGCAAAACTGTCACTGAAAAAGACCTGGGTGTATGGGTGGATGACAAACACATTTAGAGGCCAATGTCAGGCAGCTGCTGCAAAGGCAAATAAAATAATGGGATGCATTACAAGAGGCATAGATGTGTGGAGCCCAGCTGTGCCTGGAATCTTACTTCTCAGAGGGATGCACTGAAGGTAACCACCACTAGAGACCTGATATTCATTCACACATCTTCACCATTCCCTAGAGCCACCAGAGGGAGCCCTTTCAGAGTATATAGGATGGTGAAGTCACAGCAGAGAGCTCAGACTAGCTCAGACGCAGATTAGATCAGATCTCAAATGAGATTAGTTTGGAACGAGTTCAGTGTAGTTGGTGATTCTACACAGAAGTTAGAAGTTGTTAGTTCTCTTAGAGAGTTAACTCTTACAGCGAGCACAGATCAGTGAGTCTGCAAAGCCAGGTGCAGGTCAGACGGTGAATCCTGATAGCCGCTTCAGACAGAGCTTAGAAAGAAAGAAAGGGAAAGAGAACAGCAGTTGTGGAAAGAACCTGAAGATTGCAGCTTTGAGCTTAGTTCAACGTGTGGAGGTTAGTACAAGTAGAAGGATAGCCACTCCAGCCTAGTCAGAACTGAGTCAACTGAGTGCAGTTTCAGTGCCGACGCTTTGATAGCGGTGAAGAAAGGAGAAGAATCAGCCATCTACTGCTAGTGTGCTTATGTTAAAGTTCGGAGTAGGACGAAAGGCAAGTGGAAGAGAAGAAGAGAGTACCAGAGGTTGAAATAGCATTGATAGCTTACCTCTACTCTGAATAACCGGACACCGGGTCCGAGCTTGCTAGAATCTACACGACTAGTAGGAGATACCGGAGACCCTGCAGGACTATAGGTCGCAGGGGCCCACAAGTGTTGATACGTAACCGGGGTCAGGAAGACAGGAGTCTGGTCGGCCAACCATTAGAGACTGTGTTCTTTCCAAGAGAAGGCCCCACCACAAAGTCAGCCGGGCGTGTAAAGTTGAAGACAGAGTTAGGCCTCGTTTCATACAGGTCAGAGACTCACATTATAGAAGGAGGCCCTACACCTACTCAGTGGGAAGAACTGGACGTGCATCCTTCACCCTGCCAGCACCCCGGGACGTGCCTGCCATTCCACCAGTAAAGGTACAGAAAGAGACTTTTGTGTGTGTTTGCCTTATTCCTCCTGCGGCTGAACTCCCCTTCTCCATCCTGTACCCCTACACCGCCATCTACCCTGAGGGACCCAGTCTTGCCTGTGGAAGACTTAACACCTTGCTGCCCAGAAACAACCCCTCAGCGGATTTACACAGCAGCGCTGGTCACACTGAGCAGGTACCACAGGTGGCATCACGAACATTTTACAAACCACTTTAATCCCCTGTAAATATTCCCTCTTTTCAGTGAGCGCCCAGGGCCACGGACCGAGCTGTGTCGCCGTGACATCCCCCATAGAAGTGAACGGGCTCGGTGCCGAGTACCCCACGGCCCTGGCGGGCGACTCAGATGCTCATGAGGAGAACATAATTTTACCTCTATACAAGTCACTAGTGCGACCACACTTAGAATACTGTGTGCAGTTCTGGTCTCCGGTGTATAAGAAGGACATAGCTGAACTGGAGCGGGTGCAGAGAAGAGCAACAAGGTTATTAGAGAACTGGGGGGTCCGCAATACCAAGACAGGTTGTTACACTTGTTACATTTAGTTTGGAAAAACGAAGGCTTAGGGGTGATCTTATTACAATGTATAAATGTATGAGGGGACAGTACAAAGACCTTTCTAATGATCTTTTTACTCTTAGACCTGAGACGGGGACAAGGGGGCATCCTCTACGTCTGGAGGAAAGAAGGTTAAACATAATCACAGACGCAGATTCTTTACTGTAAGAGCAGTGAGACTATGGAACTCTCTGCCGTATGATGATGTAATAAGAGATTCCCTACTAAAATTTAAGAAGGGACCAGATGCCTTTCTTGAAAAGTATAATATTACAGGTTACATTATATACTAGATTTCTTGATAGGGCGTTGATCCAGGGAGCTAGTCTGATTGCTGTATGTGGAGTCGGGAAGGAATTTTTTTCCCCAATGTGGAGCTTAGTGTTTTTTCGCATGGGGTTTTATTGCCTTCCTCTGGATCAACATGTTAGGATACAGGTTGAACTAGATGGACTTAAAGTCTCCCTTCAACCTTAAAAACCATGTTACTATGTTAATTACTTCTACTTAGCCACTGTACGGTATTATTTTTGCAGTGGCTGAAGACGATGAACATATGGTACACTTATTCATGTACTATATATATAGTATAGAGGAGGCACCACAGGGAAGCGACATACATAAAGCTGGCCTGGACATAAGCATACTAGGGATGTACAAATCAATTCTAAAAATAAAAAAAATTCTCAAAAATTCTAACAAATCCAAATCTTTTGGGACTGGATTGGCGTGAAGCCAGCAAATTGGAGGTCAACCGGGTGTCATATTGCTGAATTATGAGGGCCAGGAAGGAGTTAAAAAAAAATAGACTAATATACCGTATATACTCGCGTATAAGCCAAGATTTTCAGCCCATTTTTTAAGGCTGAAAGTCCCCCTCTCGGCTTATACGCGAGTCATATACCGGGAGGTCGGCGGGGGAGGAGGAGCGGGGGGTGTCAGATCATACTTACCCCTCCGTCGGCGCGTCTCTGCAGCCCCCTGCTTCTCCCATAATCTCAGGCCCCTTCCTGCAGCGGTCACGTGGTACCGCTCATTAAAGTCATGAATATGCACATATTCATGACTTTAATGAGCGGTACCACGTGACCGCTGTAGGAAGGAAGAGCTGCGGAGACCGCGGGACAAGCAGTGGGGCTGCAGAGATGCGCCGGCGGGGGATGAGTATATGAGATATTCACCTGTCCCCGGTCCACCGCTGCACGCTGCTCTGACCGCCTCTTCCTCTGGCTGTGATGTTCAGGCAGAGGGCGTGATGATGTAGTTAGTGCGCACCGCGCCCTCTGCCTGAGCGTTCACTGACAAGAGGACCCGGCAGACAGCGGCTCGCAGCGGTGGACCGGGGACAGGTGAATATCTCAGGTGTCGGGGCCCTGAGCGAGCGGTGACACCAGCACCTGTCCCCCATAGCGCGCCGGTGTCCCCGCCTGCTCAGGACACCGGCACCTGGCCCCAGCAACGAGAGGTGAGTATGTCTTTTTTTTTTTTAGTTGCAGCAGCAGCGGCAGCATAAGGGACCTATACTATGTGGCATAATCTATGGAGCATATGGGGCATAATCTGTGGAGCATATGGGGCATAATCTGTGGAACATATGGGGCATAATCTGTGGAGCATATGGGGCATAATCTGTGGAACATATGGGGCATAATCTGTGGAGCATATGGGGCATAATCTGTGGAGCATATGAGGCATAATCTGTGGAACATATGGGACATAATCTATGGAGCATATGAGGCATAATCTGTGGAGCATATGGAGCATAATCTGTGGAACAATGGGGCATAATCTATGGAGCATATGGGGCATAATCTATGGAGCATATGGGGCATAATCTGTGGAGCATATGGGGCATAATCTGTGGAACATATGGGGCATAATCTGTGGAACATATGGGGCATAATCTGTGGAGCATATGTGGCATAATCTGTGGAACATTTGGGGCACAATCTGTGGAGCATATGGGACCTATACTATGGAGCTTATGGGGCATAATCTATGGGCCATAATCTGTGGAGCATATGGGGCATAATCTATGGAGCATTTTATGGGGGCATAATCTATGGAGCATTTTATGGGGCCATTATTAACCTTTATGGAACTATATATGGGGAGTATTTTGTATGGATTATCTTATGGGGCCATCATGAACTGTATGGAGCATTATATGAGGCTACTGATTCAATATGGATATTCAAAAACATTTAACCTACTGATGTCTCAATTAATTTTACTTTTATTGGTATCTATTTTTTTTTTTTGTAATTTACCAGTAGCTGCTGCATTTTCCACCCTAGGCTTATACGCGAGTCAATAAATTTTCCCAGTTTTTTGTGGTAAAATTAGGGGGGTCGGCTTATACATGAGTATATACGGTACTCACCTCTCCTCAGCTCTATCAATACTGTCCCATTGCCATATAGCCTTCCATTTGCTCCCTCTCAATCTTCTCACTCCAGGGCTTCTGGAGGGCTCAATCATGGAGGGGCACGTCATCCCTTGCGACCATGTGACCATGTGGGGTTTGAGGAATGTTTTGTGCTCCACATGACTGATGGGGTCTGGCTAATGGTAGGGCCAGTAGAAAGTATATATAGATGGTGCCAAAAGGAGAAAGAGGCCAAAGAGGAGCCAATCGTGGCACCAGGTAGCAGTAAGACAGATATGGAGAGGATTTAGGAGAGTTGAGTATAAGTGTCTGCATTTTTTTTAACCTCATTATGGCAGATTTAATTCTCAAAAAATGTGTTTTATTTGAAGAAAATTTTCCATCCCCTAACCTTGCGAATTGAGCGAATCTGCCTAAAAGACATTTCAGGAGAAATTCGCTCAGCTCTTTACTTGGAAGCAATAAGGTGCAAAGAAAAATGACATGTCAATGTGTGGGATGAAACCATGAGGTATTCTAAAAATTGCAGAAAATTCTTAGCCAGTAGAAAAATACAATTTTTAATGCCTGGAAGCAGCATTTTCTCTTCCCCGGAAGTAAAATTACCGTACGTTCATTGCTGTAGACAACATCATTGACCTCTTCCCAAATGAGAATTTCTCCATTGCATGGTGGCACTTTGGTTTATTGGGCTTCTGAGAGCCGGCGTTGACTATATAAACCATCTTGTCATGCATCCATAACCTTAGGGAGTGCGCAGAACAGATCGCGGATATAAAACCACCAGAATGACTTTCCTCGATGCTCTGCGGAGGCAGCTGTTCTGGCTCCAGATTTCCCGTCAGGAGACACTTCTTTCCCGGGATGATTTATCTTTGCTATCATATGTTTAAGTGTCACCACATATCTGTCACCGAGACAATGGGACGTAAAAGAGAATGGGATTGTTGTTACGATATAAACATATAACGATCAGTCACTAAATTAAACATTTGCTTATCATTAATTTGTTTACAACCCAGGCGATAAACAGAAGGATGGGAAGATAATTTCACTGATGGGAATAACACTTTAATATAAAACATTCCCTAAAAAATGCAGTATATTAGGAATTTATTAAAGAAACATCACAATGTATAGGATCATCAAATAGGCAGCTCCATCTCCCTCCTCCCCCTCTCAGAACAGTGACTTCTGCGCATCACATGCTTGCTCCAATATAGGTCATTTTTGGTATATTTTTTTTATGTATGTGTGAAGGATCCGCACTTCGCCAGCCCGCCTTACGTCAGTATTACGTCAGCGGGACCACGTGATAAAGTCTCCCCACTTGTATCAATGCAACGTTCCACACCCCCTGGGGGCACCTAAGGTCAACTTGGCAAAGTTTTACACAGACACCACCTGTCCACATGGTCAAGGGATGCACCTGGAGTGAGACGATGTGGCCCATGCAGTTACTAACGTGGCACAACACTCACTCACAACCCTGACAGGCTCAGAGGCCCCTTTCACTTGTACCAGTGAAACAGAACCTTATCAGCCCAGTACGACTGCCACCAGTTCCTAGTTAAAAATAAGCCCGGTTCGTTCAAGGTAATTATACTGGGCCAGAAACCAGCCCTGGTAGCATGGAAAGTTAAAGCCGAGTACACGGACTTGTGGATTCATGGTTTAAGATAAAAAAGAAGCCCAAGGTTAAATTACACATTTAATCGCCTTAATGGAACACTAGACAATACACTGTATACACGATGGTTACACATATACAATGGTCAGATATGCAAATGCAGAATAATGGTAGGACAAAAGATATAAGCAGAATATATGTCAATTACCAGGTGTTGTTAGATCAGGGGTGCACTGGGCCACTGGGGGAATGGGCTGCCAGCCAGGGTGGATAAAAATCATGATTTTTTTAAAAAAATCAAAAAAATCGGATTTTTTTTTTATTTAAATCAGATGTTTTTGATTTAAATCGGATTTTTTTGATTTAAATGGGATTTTTTAATCAAGTTGTACACAAGCAAAACTTTGTCTTTTTGCAAATCAAATTATTTTACACAAATAAAAATATTAAAACAGTTGATGATTATGAAACCTAATAATTTTTATTTGCACTATTAAACAATCAGAATTGAACTCCAGAGAGTAAGTACTTTTTAACAATAGCCTATCTCTAACGTTTGAGGTAAGCATTATAGGGTTGAGCATTCCGATACTTCCGATACCTGAAATCCAATGTAAGTCTATGGGAACAAAATATCGGAAGTACTTCCGATACTTACTTCCGATATTTTGTTCCCATAGACTTACATTGGATTTCAGGTATCGGAAGTATCGGAAGTATCGGAATGCTCAACCCTAGTAAGCAAACATCTTCAGTGAATACATCAGTCCTTTAAGCCTACTGTTTATTTAGTATATAAGAGTACTGATTATAATCTATTTACTGCACTATAGCACCTGTAGCCAGCAGTCTCTCTGTAGATCTGAAGATTCTGTGAGACCGGTATGTCTTTTCATTTAACCCTGCAGCACTTGTTTTAAAGGGATATTCACCAATTGATCTCAGTTAACGTTTATTTATAGCGATCACTGGAATCACAAAACGGACTCTATGATCCCCTGCGGTATGTGTATCACTACATTCCCACCTCTTGTTCACTCACACCATGTGAAATATCTATATAAATAATAATTTCACTTTACAGATTTCATGAAGTTATATGTGCAGGTCATGCCGTATCTATTAACAACACTATAACTAGGTATGTCATTTTTCTAAGTCTGCCTCATCATTCATAACTTTGGGTCGCTTGGACTAAGTATATTGTTGATTGGATAGTATCATCTCCCTTGTACTCTATACTGTTCATTGCCTTGTTCAAAAGTGTATATACTTTATTTATGTTTGTTCATATGTGGTCCATTCATCTATGTATATATATATTTTGTTTTTTCATAGCACACTGATGAAGGTCTCTTGACCGAAACGTTTGCTTTAGTTAAGTGACCACGGCATTTATTAAAATTTTCACTTGATACACTACTACGAGTGTGCCCAGTCTCTTTATATACTGTTTATTTAGGACTTTTAATAGGAAAACTAGTTGTCCTGCTTTAGCAGTTCCTAAGCGGTTTCGGACTGTTGTGTGCACAAAACCAAATGAAGAAAACAATCTCTCTACTCCTGCCGATGAAGCCGATGCAGTCAGTAGCTGAGTAGCTACATTTATTATCTTCGCTGGAAGAACAAGTGATTGCGACTTCCACCAGTCCAGTGGTTTTAGTTCATTAACGACGTTATCTGCAAACATGTATATTTTGAAACAAACTTTTTGAACAATGTAATGGTCCTCGTCCTATAAGGGCTGTCTCAAAAGTTATGCTACTCAAGTTTCCGGTGAAGTTGCTGTAATACTAGTAATATCAGAGCAACTGAAAAAAATTATGTCACAAAAGTTTTAAAAATGTTTTTTTAAAAAAATGGTCAATTTGGCAGACTTCAAAAGTGAATTGTAGCCTACAATAAAAAAAAAATAGGCGTATACACACTCTTTTATTTTTACTTAACGTTAATCTTCTGTGAAATATTGCCTTAACATAAATTTAAATTCTATACTCCAGAACTAGTGCTAGAAATTTTTCTTTTCATAGACTTTAACCATCCCAGTAAAACGTCTGTTAAAATAGGTTGTAATTGCCAGACTTACCACTAGTGCTAGGGTCCTGGTGCATAAGAAGCTGTGGGGGTTCATTGACATTAGTTGTATCACTATCAACATCTTCATTTCCCTTCTGGTTGCAGTTTTCATAATGTGATTTCAAACGGCAAACAAGTCCTTGGATATCCGTTTGACAGTATTTGCACTTTGCTCTCCCACCTTTCTTTCCAAGCTCTGCTGGCATCTCAACAAAATGAACCCAAATAGAGTCTCTCTTACGACCTGCCATGGCTCACGCAGATCACTTCTGAAGTTTGATTGTTACTACAGCCAAGTACTGCTGACTGACTATCCAACAAGTTTGGGCATGTCAACTGAATGGAAAAAGAAACTGAAACCAAGCTACAGAAAGTGAAACCAAGCTAGAAGTGTGGAGTTAATTGAACAATGATTGAAAGTTTTAGATTTTAATCGTGATTTATATTAAAAAAAATCTTTTGATTTAAATCAGTGATTTAAATCATGATTAAAATCACGATTTAAATCGATCTGATTTAAATAGAAAAAAATCATTTGATTTAAATCGTGATTTAAATCGTTGATTTAAATCGGCGTGATTTAAATCAATCCACCCTGCTGCCAGCTGTCTCCTTGGTCCATTCACAGCACGTTATTCGACAAGGCCCCCACTTCAAAAGTTGACCATATGCATAACAGAGGGAGAGACCACATGACCTACCCTAACCTAGCCTAGTCTCTCCCCTCCTGCCCTCTGGGCTGAACCTAAATCCCCTCACCTTGCCTCTGCAGTGAAAACTCCAAAACCTATGAAAGATCAAAACTCCTTCCTGGACGATCATATGGTGGCAGTGACAGTGACAGTCTTAGGAGACCTTAAAGTGATACACAGGTAATGTTACCAAATATTTATATCTTTTTTTTATTTAAAGGGAATCTAGCGGTAGGTTTTTCTATTTTTCTATGTAATCTTACAGCAGTATGATGTAGGCATAGAGACCCTGATTCCAGTGACGTATCACTTCGTTTATTTGGTGCAGCAGTTGTAATAGAATCTAGTTTTTTCTCTACAGATCTAGCAGAGCTTTGAATCCTGGGCTCTGCATAACCCCGCCCACACCACTGATTGGCAGCTTTCTGTATACTGAAAGAAAGCTGCCAATCAGTGGTGGAGACGTCGTTGGACTACCAGGCATGGGGCAGCTAGTCCTCTAGTGATAATCTCCTGCTGATAAAACCATCGTCTGTGTACTAATGCGTCATAGAACAACAGAATGAAAAGTTGCAAAAATTAAAATATACTTTTTGTTATCAAGTTCCCAAATTTCGTGGCACTTAAAGAAGACCTGTCACTTGCTCAAAACAATTGAAATAAACACCTTGTAAAAATCCATGAACCATTCTTTTTCTGTTTTGTGCTGCGTCGCTCCAGAGAAATTCACATTTGTTGCTTTTAGAGTACAGAATGGGAAATCTCCACTTGAGTCTTTTCTGGGAATCTATACTTTCACTCTTCATTCCCAGGGCATCTTTCTGAAGCTGTTAACCCTAAATATGCAGGTTAATAGATTTACCTAATGTCAAGATTCCCTTTAAAGTGTACAGATCATCAGAAAATTATTTATTTTTTAAATCAAGATTTTATGTTAAATATATTTTTGAATAAAACTTTTGTGAAATTTTTATATTTTCTATATCACTATCTTTTAAAATAAAACAGCATTATTTTAATAGCAGTGACAAGAAATACCTCAATATAGATAACACAGGATCCACCATTCACATTAGCTGATGTCACAGCTCACCTCCTCCTCCTGTACAATGACTGAGAACACCTCTATATACAATAGATAATACAGGCTCCACCTTTCACAATAGGTGATGTCACAGCTCACCTCCTCCTCCTGTACAATGACTGATAACACCTCTATATACAGTAGATAACATAGAATCCACCATTCACAATAGGTGATGTCACAGCTCACCTCCTCCTCCTGTACAATGACTGATACATCTATATACAGTAGATAACACAGGATCCACCATTCACAATAGGTGATGTCACAGCTCACCTCCTCCTCCTGTACAATGACTGATAACACCTCTATATACAGTAGATAACACAGGATCCACCATTCACAATAGGTGATGTCACAGCTCACCTCCTCCTCCTGTACAATGACTGAGAACACCTCTATGTACAGTAGATAACACAGGATCCTCCATTCACAATAGGTGATGTCACAGCTCACCTCCTCCTCCTGTACAATGACTGATAACACCTCTATATACAGTAGATAATACAGGCTCCACCTTTCACAATAGGTGATGTCACAGCTCACCTCCTCCTCCTGTACTATGACTGATAACACCTCTATATACAGTAGATAACACAGGATCCACCATTCACAATAGATGAATACAGCTCACCTCCTCCTCCTGTATAATGACTGATAACACCTCTATATACAGTAGATAACACAGGATCCCCATTCACAATAGGTGATGTCACAGCTCACCTCTTCCTCCTGTACAATGACTGATAACACCTCTATATACAGTAGATAACACAGGATCCACCATTCACAATAGGTGATGTCACAGCTCACCTCCTCCTCCTGTACAATGACTGATAACACCTCTATATACAGTAGATAACACAGGATCCACAATCACAATAGGGATGTCACAGCTCACCTCTCCTCCTGTACAATGACTGATAACACCTCTATATATAGTAGATAACACAGGATCCACTATTCACAATAGGTGAAGTCACAGCTCCCTCCTCCTCCTCCGTACAATGACTGATAACACCTCTTTATACAGTAGATAACACAGGATCCATCATTCACAATAGGTGATATCACAGCTCACCTCCTCCTCCTGTACAATAACTGATAACACCTCTTTATACAGTAGATAACACAGGATCCATCATTCACAATAGGTGATGTCCCAGCTCACCTCCTCCTCCTGTACAATGACTGATAACACCTCTTATACAGTAGATAACACAGGATCCACAATCCACAATAGGGGATGTCACAGCTCACCTCCTCCTCCTGTACAATGATTGATAACACCTCTTATAAGTAGATAACACAGGATCCACCATTCACAATAGGTGATATCACAGCTCACCTCCTCCTCCTGTACAGTGACTGTAACACCTCTTTATAAAGTAGATAACACAGGATCCACATTCACAATAGGTGATGTCACAGCTCACCTCCTCCTCCTGTACAATGACTGATAACACCTCTTTATACAGTAGATAACACAGGATCCATCATTCACAATAGGTGATATCACAGCTCACCTCCTCCTCCTGTACAATAACTGATAACACCTCTATATACAGTAGATATCACAGGATCCATCATTCATTAAGGGTACTTATTCCTCAGAGCAGCTTTTTAGCTGAGGAATAAGATAATAGCTCGCATGTGTCAGCTGTACTTGACAGCTGACACCCTGCATGACGTTGGTATTGTCTAGTTCCTGTTGGGGAGTTGAGACACCACGACAACCATACCACCCCACTGTAATGACACCCGTTACGCCGTTCACTAAGACACGTAAACCTTAAATTCTTTGGAATTTATATGGCCACAGCAGCCTTTTATTAAATACACAAAACATTATTAACAAAATACCGTAAACATATAGTATTGCAATACTTGAACTGTGAGGAGGAGTACTTGAAGCCCCGAGATCCTGGTGAATAAAAGTTGGTGTGTACAACAACCCATCATCTTGCTCCCAGCCGTTACCCTCAGGCTCGGGAGCACCAACACACCAGTATATGCTGTTCACGAAGCTCCTTGGGGATCCGCCCACTCTTATCGGAACTCCCTATCCACCTTTCACCAGATCACCATCAACATAACTTCAGACGAAGGAGACACAAACCACTGAGTCCCCAAAACCAATTTCCAACCGACTTCAAGGACTCCCCCCCGAACCGCCACAACGAGGACCCCTTGAATCCCTCAAGGGCCCGAGACCCCCCAAACCGCAACGCCATGGCCCTCTCAATGCCTTCCTGCAGACCGAGCCCCCAAATATTTGAACCAACTGCATTTAAATGGACCCCGTCAGCCAACCAAAAGTCACCCTCACCCCTCTCAAGATCAAAATGCTGGACCGACACACCCCCGTTCCTAACAATGAAAGCAGATACCGCCCTATTAACTTTTATCTTGCCTTGTTAACCTTAACCAAAGACCTCATTGAACGCCACCGTCTGCGCGGAACGATTTCAGACCAGACAACAGTAATTCCTGTATACAACAACCACAAGCAATCCTGCTCAATATCTCTTACCAATTCCCGAAAAGGCCGGACCGCCAGATCATTCCCCCCCACATGAAGCACCAAAATGTCAGGAGCACGATCTAACTGAGCGCAACCGTGTATCTCCTGCAGGACCCTTCTCCACTCCAGCCCTCTAAAACCAAGCCACTGCACCACCGCCATGGTCCTGGAAAAGCCCAGTTGTCGCCCCTCAGTCCGGACATCCGCGCGCAGCACTCCCCAGTAAACGAAGGAATGACCGAAAATCCACACCAGCAAGGGCCCGACACCTGAAACGAGAAAACAAGGCTAAAATACCAACACACCCAAATCTCAATGAAGGTACGGCCACCCTCCCCCACCCCCAAGTAACACCCAGGCCTGTTGATAAAATTAAGGCCTAATATAACTACGATACCGATTAGACCTCCAACCTCCAATCCGTTGAATAGACGCCAACCCAAACCTCCGACCGCCGCCTCCGTTGCCGCCCCCATGCGAAACGAGTGAGAAGCAAAACGGGAGTCATCAAGACCCAAAGATCGAATAGACCTCTTAAAAATGGCGCAAAACTGATACCGAGACAAACTACCCCCGTCAACGTGACACAACAATGAACCACCCAGGCTAGGGCGGAGCTCCCAAAAATTCCGCAAGCACTGAACCGGGCACATAGCAGAGCCCGCACACTGTTTACCCCCTGATCTGTCTTGGACCTGCGCAGCCAAAACTCCACCCCTCGCGAAGTAAGTACGACATACCTTGCCAATAACCCACCAACTACCCTTCTGCTAGGAGAGACAAGCTCGCCCACCCGTAATGCCCCAAAAACTGCAAACGAAAAAGCCAAGCGGAACAATATCGCCTCGAAACGCAAGGAACACATCGACTCCAGAGTAAGGCCCACCTGCTCCAACAAGCTAAAAGAAATAGGGCGCCTCGTATCGCCACTGCTTTGTACTCGGCGAAAACCTTTCGCTGCCTGTTTTACTAAAAACGTCTTTCTCATATCCTGAAACCCCCGTAGTCGAAAACTGAAAGACAACGCGGCCAAAACTCGCAACACCTTCGCACACGACCACCCTTCCGTCGCGCCCCGCCCTAGCCATGACAGCAAAACTCCCTCCTGACCGAGTCCCTGCCCGGTGCCCGCCCCGGCTGCAAGAACCTCATCCCACGTCTGCCAAACTGCCCGATATGCCTCCCATGTTTTAGGGGCTAACGAAGATTTAATCAGCAACTCGGCTGCCCATAAGCCACCTTCCAAAGCTCCTCCGGACACTCCAAACCCTTCACCTCTGCTTCCGGCGCCAATGATCGGAAACGATTCCATTGCAAATGAGAAAGGGAGTCAGCTATTTCGTTCTTAACACTGGGAACATGAGTCGCAGTCACATGCGCATTCAAAGACAAACAAACTAGTACCAATTGTTGCAATACTGGAACAACCGGGGGGACGATGCGGTAAGGCCATTGATCGCACACATCACTCCCATATTATCACAATTAAAGCGCACTTGCTCGTTCCGAAACTCATGCCCCCACAAATGCACAGCCATGAGGATCGGGAAGATCTCCAACAACGTTATGTTGCATACCAGGCCAGCAGTCACCAACTCGCCCGGCCAAGGGGATGCACACCACTGCCCCTTAAAATGCGCCCCAAAACCGACCTCGCCCGCTGCATCCGTAAACAACTCCAAAGCACTGTTGTCAACCACCTCCGCCATCACCAACGATCGGCCCTTATACTCTTCCTAAAAGGAATTCCAAACTGCCAAATCCGCCCTGAGTTCAGCCGACAACCTAATGAAATGATCCCTTCCGTAGCGCCTGTCAGCCTACGTGAAAAAACTCGCCCCATCGGCATAACTCGACAAGCGAAGTTCAGCTTCCATAACAACGACTGAAGATCCCGTAACGACAATTTTTTCAAACGGAGCGCTCTAACCACTTCAGCCTTCAGGGCCGATAACTTGTCCTCGGGGAGCCTGAATTCCCATTCAATGGTGTCGATAACAATTCCCAGAAAACACAAACATGTACTCGGACCCTCGGTTTTTCCGGGCGCCAACGGGACTCCAAAACGCTCTGCCACCCTCTCAATTGCTCTTAAAATCCTGTGACAACGCAATGAATCCGCCTGCCCGACGCACAAAAAGTCATCTAAATAATGAATGACTGAATCAAAACCGGAAACATGGCGCACCACCCACTCAAGAAAAGAACTGAAGGCTTCGAAATATGCGCATGATAAGGAACACCCCATGGGTAAACACCTGTCCACAAAGATACTGCCCTCCCAGTAGCACCCCAGCAGCTTCAAGCTATCAGGGTGAACCGGCAATAGCCGAAACGCAGATTCAACATCGGTTTTAGCCATCAGAGCCCCTCGGCCGCATTTTCTTACCCATCGCGCAGCCTCATCGAAAGAAGAGTAAGCAAACAAACAAATCTCGGGATCAATGCCGTCGTTAACTGACCTACCACTCGGGTAAGACAGGTGCTGAATAAGTCGAAACTTATTAGGCTACTTTTTTGGAACAACCCCTAACGGAGAAACCACCAAACCTGGAAACGGAGGGGACACGAAAGAGCCAGACATGCGACCCAACGAAACTTCTTTCGCCATTTTTTCAGAAACAACTTCGGTGTATAACAACGCTGAACGCAGATTCTTCAGCACCTGCGGAATGGCAAATAGGGGCTGGGGAATAACAAAACCGTCCCTAAAACCCGCATACAACAATGCCGCCTTTTCCCTATCCACATATCTATTTAGATAAAGGACCATCCTTTTCCAGATTCACCGGTGTCTCCCCCTTGCGAATTAACACCTCCAGATTTTGGCTTCTCTTTCTTAAAGCACTTGGAGGCTCCATGTGAGGCACCATTGCAGTTGGAGCAGAGGTGTTTGAATTTACATTTTGCCCCAAACTTACACTGGCCGTCGTTGAACTGCCAGCATACCCCCAACTTGTGCCCGCCTGCCTGCCCTTGTCCGCTCCCTCCTGCGGCGCCGGAGCTACTGTTACTCTGGCTGGTGCTCCCAGCCCCCCGTGATAGGAATGGCCAAACCTATTCTGTGCTATAACCCGCATCCATAGACCAATGTCTTTTTGGCCCCAGCGAATTGCAGGACGAACGGCCTTCCTTTGCCAGAATTGCTCGTCATACCGAAGCCACGCCTGACCTCCCCTATAGAGTCGAAATAACAAAATAGTGCCGAGCAATTATCCGGAGCCTTCTCCCCAATGACGCTTGCCAAAATGGCGAAAGCTTGTTGCCAATTGATAAACATCTGAGGAATCAGACGCCTCCTACGCTTTTCCTCCTCATCTTTCTTACTGTCCTCTTTTTTGCTCTTGTCCAAATTAAACTTCTCAAGAGGCAACAAAGAGAATTTTTCCACAAACTCATCCTTCCAAATCCGCTCTTTGACATCCTTTTTTAAATGTGCCCCCAGGGGACCCTCAAAGCATATAAACGTATACCTCCCCATGCGCCCTGTCATCCAAATGCACGCGACACTCCTTCTCCGTCTGTACCGACACCGACACTGGCTCTGCAGTACGCCCAACCAACTCAGACCCGCTCGACAAGTTGAGCCGCCCAACCTGCGACCCAACCCAGGCAGCCAACGGAGACGGATTAACAAAACCCCGCTATAGTCGTGACAGTAAATTGCGCACATCAACTAACATATCCTGAACACCCCCAACCGCATCACCGCTCACCGCCGACCCCCCAATACCATGACAATCTGCCCCTGACCCGCCCTAGAGAGTGAAGAAGACATAAGTGGAAGACAAACACTTGACACAGAAGTGTACTCACCGGGCTGCGAGGGGGCTGTGTACCCTCCAGCCGGAAAACCTGGATCCACAGATGCTTCCGTGCTGCTCTGGCCTGGAACCCCGATGGCCTGCTGCTGAAGCCTGGGACTCCCCTCACGGAAAACTGAGGTGTATGGCCTGAATCCCATAGGGGATCCTGTTCTCTGTACCACTGATGCCGGTACTGCCTGGGTCGCCACGTCCATGACCCCAGATGTTGCGTCCATGCTCAGGCCCAGGATGGCCCCCCGTAGTGTGACGGGGTACTGAAAGGGAAACCCTGGCTGCTGTCCGTGGGGTCAGGTAGCACCTGCCCCACTGTGCTGCAGGCCGCCGACCCACTGCCCTGGGGCCGAAGCACGCTGGTGCTGGCGAACAAAGCAGGCTGCCCAGCAGAAGTCCCACTGTGGCAGCCCCCCGATGTGCCTGGTGCCCCACTAGTGGGGGATGCCGATGCTAGCCCTGGCTCCATGCAGGCCGCTGTGCCGCCGGCCCCCGAACCTAACCTGGATGCAGAGGCAGGCCGCCTGTAAGAGCGCCTGCTCCAATGGCCCCCCGGTGGGCCTGATGCCCCACTCTTCGTTGGGGATGGAGACGCCAGCCCTGCAGGTGAGCAGGCCACCGCTCCGCCATCGCCCTGTCGCTGCGTGATGGGGGAGGCTGGCCGCGCAGAAGCAGCACCGCTCCCGACAAAACTGGTTGCCTGAGATGTCCGGCGCGTGCTGTCCTCCGCCGGGCGTGCGGATTCCTCTCAGGCCGGGGCCTGCTGGCGTGAGGACTAAGCAGCACCCGGCCTGGAGGGTCCTGAGAGGGGCTCCTGTGCCGACGGAAAGCCCGGAGGCTGTAACAAGGCTGCTGCTCGGAGCCTCTCCAAGGCCCTGTCCACGTCTTCCATGACAGCAGGTACTGTTCCTGGGTCCAGCAGAGCAGGAACTGGCTATGGGGAGGCCCCACGCCACCCATATAACCCCCTCATTAGCATGCTACCTCCCCTCACTTAAACCATCCAACCCCACCGTCATGTTGTCCTCCGCCCACCCCTCTTGGGGAGGGGCGGAACGCTCGGCTCCAGCCATTCCTGTATTGGACCCAATCGGTTTTGCAAATGATCGGAGCCGATTAACCCCTTAAGTACCACTGTCAATCGCGATGGCGGTATTTAAGTTGTTACAAGGGGGTCAGAAGATGAGATGAGATGAGATGATGAGAATTGCGGGTCCCAATGGTCACCATGATACCCAGAGGTCATGTGATGACCGCAGGGTACGGTAGTCTGTGAGATCCAGCAATAAGCTGGCACAGTCAGTGAGTGTCACGAGTAAAGCATTGTATGAGACCAGTGATCAAAGTAAAAATTATACATGTCCCACAGTGTAAAAAAGTGAAAAGAAGTCAAATAAAATATGTAAAAAGTAAAAATCACACAAAAATGCACAAGCAAATCACTAAAATCCATTTTGCCACTCAAAAGGCAGTGTTTCTGATAAAACAATAATAAACAAAAAAAAGTACACATAATTGGTATTGCCACGTCCGGAATGACCTGCTTTATAGGACTGGCATGTTATTTATTCCATTTGGAGAACGGCGTAAAAAAAAAATCTAAAAAAATGGTAAAAATGTCGCTTTTCCATCATACTGACTCACAAAAAAGTGAATAAAAAGGGATCAAAAAGTCATATTTAAAAAGATATGATAGAAATTAAAACATTGAACCGTCCTATAAAAATCAAGCCCTAATATGGCTCATTCAGCAAAAAAATAAAAAAGTTGCAGCTCTCAGAATAGGACGATGCAAAAAATAAATTAATTTTGCGAAAATATTGTTTTTAGTTTGTAAAAATAGCAAATCATAAAAAACTATATAAATCCGGTATCACTGTAATCGTACCGACCCAACGAACAAATCGGTCTCATCATTTTTACTGCATGGTGAACAGCACAAAAAAATAAAATAAAAGCAATAACTGAATTGCTGTTTTCTGTTCATTATGTGTCTGAAAAAATTTAATAAAAAGCGATCAAAAAATATTATGTACCCCAAACTGGTACCAAAATAATCTGCAACTTGTTCCACAAAAAATAAGCCCTCATACAGCTATGTTTGCCAAAAAATGAAAAACTTACAGATCTCAGAATATGGCAACAAAGAAATCCACTTTTTATAATAAAACATTTTTATTGTGTGATAGCAGCAAAACCTTAAAAAAATATATGAATCTGGTATCTCTGTAATCGAACCGACAGCCAAAAAAATCTGCCTTATCACTTATACCACACGGTGATCAGACCAAAAATAAAAATAAGAACTATTCTTGTACTGCTGTTTATTTGTACATTCTACCTCTCAAAAATCGATAAAAGGCTTGACTCACGATTATCCTGCACTCTCCGGTGAGTGCTTACGTCGAGGTTCCCATGTAAATTCCTCAAAACCATGATTCATACAAAACCCCAAACGGAACCACTCACTTATGAGGCGGATGGAGTCACTTTGGACTGGTCTGTGTTGCAGCAGTGTCCCACCATTTTAGGCATCTTTTTAGCGCACAAGTGTGGGCGACCACAGATCTGTGCACACCTAAAAAGATGGAGACCCCCAAAACAGACACCAAATGGAGTACCAACTGTCTCCATCTGCCTCATGGTGGGTGGTTCCCTCAGGGGTTTCATCTGAATCACAAATCACATTTTTGTGCGATTTATACCGAAACCCTGAGGTAAGTGCGTAGACCATAAGATTGTGATCCCAGCCTTATTCTGGAAGCCATCGAATAATATTATGTACCTCAAAATGTTACCAATAAAAGCCCTAATTTATCCTGCACAAAACCAGCCCCCACTCTGGTCCGTCATCTGTCACTGGAACTATAGGGGGTTCCCACGTTATTGGTAGAACAAAGACTGTGGAAAAGCGACATGGCTCCCACCCTTCAAATAAAATCCAGTGAATTCTGCGCTCCTAAATCAAAATACCCCACTCCTGAGCCCCATTATGCCTAAACCACAGTAAGGTCGGTTTCACACGTCAGTGGCTCCAGTACGTGTAGTGACAGTTTCCTCACGTACCGGAGACACTGGCACATGCTCCTTTTCTGGGCAGCTGTGGGCTGCTGTTTTTAGGCTGGGGGGACCATAATCATGGCCCCTTACCAGCCTGAGAATAGCAGCCCGCAGCTGAATAGTTTTGCTGGGTTGGTTGAAAACCTAAGGGGACCCCACGTTGGGTTTTTCAATGATTCTCCCTGCTCACTGTTGCCGGCAGAGCAGGGAGAATAATGACAGGGAGCTTCAGCACCACAGGCAGGGGACAGCGCTTACTGTAGCTGTCCGTGCCGTCCGTGTGGTCCTGATGTGGCACATGTGCGGCACACGGATATACCACGTATTTACACGGACACACGCACACCAATATCTCCGGTACCGATTTTTCCGGTACCGGAAATATCTGGACGTGTGAGACTGGCCTAATGGAGAGAAGGCACTTACTTTATGGGTGTGCATCTCCAGACGCACAAGCTGAGCACACAGCGTGAATGTTACAAAATGGTCATTGCAGCTATACATGAATTCATTGAGAGGTGCAGTGTCTACAATGGGGTCATTTTTTTTCTGCTGTTCTGGCATCTTTGGGGCTTCATAAATGTTGCCCACAAACTATTCTAGCAAAATCTGTGCTCCAAAAGCCAAATAGGGCTCCATCCTTCTCAGCCATGACGTGTGGCCTAACAGTAGTTTCTGACGACATATGGGACAGCACCGCGTTCGGGAGAAATTGTGCAAGAAATTGTGGGGTCTAGGTTCTAGAGATAAGCGAATTTGATCAGGTCAGGGCTTATTCGGCTAACTATAGCACTTACCGAATAAGCTGCAGAGGGAACCCGGCTTCCTGGATCGCTCAGCTGATCAGCTGTTCAGCTCCGCGGCTGCATGTGTCGCGGCTGTGTGACAGTCACAGCACATGTAGGGAGAGCCCAGCAAACAGGCCCTCCATGCATGTGTCGTGACTGTCACCCTGCGACACAAGCAGCTGCAGAGCCGAACAGCTGATCAGCCGGCGGCGCGCTCCATGTATCCGGGTTCCCTCTGCAGCTTATTCGGTAAGTGCTATAGCTTGCCGAATAAGCCTGGACCCGATCAAATTCGCTCATCTCTACTAGTTTCACCTATTAACCCTTGTGTATCTGACAAATTTGCAGCAAATGCAAAATTTATATTTTTACCACTAAAATCTCATATTTACGTGTCTCAATATTATAAAATTCTGTGAGGCACCAATGGGTTCAAAATACTCACTGCGCCCCTAGATGAATTCCTTGAAGGGTCTAGTTTCCAAAATGGGGTCACTTGTGGGGGTTTTTGCATAGCATTCCCGATCTTTCCCAGGCAAATAGCGCGCTTTCCTTTCCTAGCCCTGACATGTGCCCAAGGGAAGTTTCTGACCACATATGGGGTATAAAATCAAAAAAGGTAATTACGGCACTCCTGGGGATGGTGCCCAAGTAGGATCCTATCCCATGTAAATCTTGTAGAAACCTTGGCACTCAGGTAAATGTTGTGAGTAGATAATTTTATTTTGTGCAGGCAATCCAAGAATAAAGAGACATTTCGATCCTACAAAGACCTTCATCAGTCAGACAGATTGCAGTGTGCACAGGGTTACAGGCAGAAACGAATGCTAAGGATATGCAGCACATGCACCGAAACGTTTCTTTATTTTTGGATTGCCTGCACAAAATAAAATTATGTGCTCACAACATTTACCTGAGTGCCACACATGGGGTATAGTCACATTCAAGATGAATTGCACAACAAATTATGGGGTTTCGTTTTTTTTCCTATTATCCATTCTGAAAATTACAAATTTGGGGCTGAAACAACATTTTCGTGAAAAAAATGAGAATTTCAATATGACCACTTAATGTTATCAAATTCTGTGTGGTACCTGTGGGTTCAAAATTCTCACTGCAACTCTGGATAAAATCCCCTTGAGGGAATAGTTTGCAAAATGGGGTCACTTGTGGGTTGTTCACACTCTTTAGGAACATCACGGGCTCTCCAAACGTGACATGGCGCCCGTAGACCAATCCTTCAAAGTCTGCTTTCCGAAACATCACTCCTTCAATTCCAAGTACTGCCATGCACCTAAACTGTGGTTTTTCTCCACATATGGGGTATAGGCATGATCAGGTGAAATTGCACAACAAATTTTGGGGTCCATTTTCTCCTGTTGCCCTTGTAAAAATAAATAATTTGTGGCTAAAAGTACATTTTTGTGGGTAAAATGTGATTTTTTTTTTTTATTTTCACAGCTCTACATTATAAATTTATGTGAAGCAACTGGGGGTTTAAGGTGCTCATGACACATCTAGATAAGTTCGCTAAGGGGTCTGGTTTCCAAAATGGGGTCACTTGTGGGGGTTTTCCACTGTCTAGGCATATCAGGGGCTCTCCAAATGCGACATGGTGTCTGCTTTCAATTCCAGCTGTTTTTGCGTTCAAAATGTCAAACGGTGCTCCCTTCCTTCCTAGCCCTGAGTGAGCACAAATGGTAATATTCTCCCACATATGGGGTAGCAGTGTACTCAGTAGAAAATGTACAACAAATTTTGGGTCCATTTTCTCCTGTTACCCATGTGAAAATAAAACAATTGGGGCTAAAAGTTCACATTTACGTGTAAAATGTGATATTTTATTTTCATGGCTCTCTATTGTAAACTTCTGTGAAGCTCCTGGGGGTTCCAGGTGCTCATGACACATCTAGATTAGTTCCCTAAGGAGTCTCATTTCCAAAAAGGGGTCACTTGATGGGGGGTTTCCAGTGTTTTGGCACATCAGGGGCTCTCCAAACGTGACATGGCATTGGCTCTCGATTCCAGCTGTTTCTGGGTTCAAAAAGTCAAATGGTGCTACTTCCCTTCCAAGCCCTGCCGTGCCCCCAAACAGTGGATTTTCCCCATATATGGGGTATCAGCATACTCAGGAAAAATTGCACAACACATTTTAGGGTCCATTTTCTCCTGTTACCCTTGTGGAAACAACAAATTTGGAACTAAAGTATAATTTTTGTGGAAAAAAGTTAAATGTTAATTTTTTCCTTCCACGTTTGTTTAGCTCCTGTGAAGCACCAGAATTGTTAATAAATTTCTTGCATGTGGTTTTAAGTACCATGTGGGATGCAGTTTTTAGGTTGGTGTCACTTTTGGGTATTTTCTGTCATATAGGCCCCCGAAAGTCACTTTAAATGTGAGACGGTCTCTAAAAAAATGGTTTTATAAATTTTGTTGTAAAAATGTGAAATCGCTGGTCAACTTTTAACCCTTATAACGTCCTAACAAAAAAAATTACGATTCAATCATTGTGCTGATGTAAAGTAGACGTGTGGGAAATGTAATTTATTGACTATTTTCTGTGACATACGGTAGCTCTCTGATTTAAGCTCTTAAAAACTAAAAGTTTGAAAACTGCTATATTTTCAAATTTTTCGCTAAATTTCGGATATTTTTACAAGCAAAGTCAAGTCATATCGAAGAAATTTTACCACTGTCATGAAGTACAATATGTTACAAAAAAAATTCTCAGAATCAGTGGGATCTGTTAAAGTGTTCCAGAGTTATAACCTCATAAAGTGACACTGGTCAGAATTCAAAAATTTGGCTTGGTCATCAAGTTCAAAATTTGCTCAGTCACTAAGGGGTTAAGAGCAGTGAATTCGCCCCTGTGAACCTTTACCATCCATGTATTACATATCAATGATTATCCAATGGCAGCTGGTTGCCAGAGGTTGGGGGAGAATTATTGTTTCCAATTAGTCAAGCAATTAAAAAAAAAATTAATAGAAATGTTTTGATTTTTACACGAAGACTAGGAATGTTGTCATCGCTCTCATCCTCTCTGTTATTTTACCAAAGCAGCAACAACTGTGAACGGAAAAAAAAAAAAGAAAGCAAGACAAAATGTTTTTTTTTGCAATTTGTAGAAAACATCTGTGGTCGACATTTGTTAATTTCAGCCGTCATATGGGTATTTAATCTTTACAATAAAGTTTAATTAAGAACTAATTAACTTTAGGAAGTGTGACAGCGAGGAGTGTTAAAGTAATGGCTCTAATAACAAGTCGCTCAAGTCCGGATACTTCACTATTTTTTTTTTCTCCCAGAGCAATGTGCAAATATTTTTGATAATTAGCACATTACACTGTGAAATATTATGACAAGACAACATATGTGGGAAAGTTCTGGAGGAAAATGAATTTGCGGTGACATTATTAAGGGATTCATAATCGTGTTGATTATTTATATGTTTTGTTTCAGCCATTGAGACAAAAAAAAGTTGTAGGAAAAATTATCAAGTAAAAAATATTGTAAATTTAGTTGGGTTTCTTTTTCAGATCAATGGATAAAAAGTGGAACGAATAAAATAAAAATAACTTTTAGGGGCATTCTGCACATTTTCATTTTCTACAGCATTTCCTTAAATTAGTGCAAGTTTATTTTGCAGACAATTAAACTTGTCAAAATTGCTTAAAAAGTAGCTCTCATTTTTGTGTACCCCGCAGGGTAGAAAAGGTGTGGGAGGTTGAGAAGTGGCTGTAGAGTTTGTGCACATGGAGTCTTTTTGTTGAGTTTTTGGAACAGGATCTGAGAAGTAATTTCCAAGTTTTTGAGGAGTTTCAAGTTTGGATATGTGTATACATCTTTTCCAGAAGGATTCCTCCCGGTTTCATCCTGAAAAGGGCTGCGAAAGCTACCCATAAAATTGACATAACGCGCAGTAATGTCAAAACGACACAAAACATAACACAAAACAGGTTTAGGCAGCCTGGAATAGTTTTACCCATTCAGGCCATGGACATTTTAAATTTTTTTTTAGGTTACTGCTGGTCACTGAGGCTGCATTCCCAGCCTCGGTGAGATCAGCGCTGCACCATGAGACTTTTTCTCGCTGTGCTAGCGGTTTAACTCACCGAGTTCACTGTAGTTCATTGGCCCAGCTGGAACGCAGCCTCAGTGACCGGCTGAAACCTCAATGACGTCTCCACAAGTCACTGATGCTGTGCTCGCAGCAGCTCATTCCACAGTTGTTCTCAGCCTAGACAGTCACATCTTGGCACTATCCAGGTTGAAACTGTTTATCCCCAGACATGGATTACGGCTTGGGACAGAACTATGGACATGTCAGGGATATTGTTGTTTTTTATTTTTGTTTTATTACAGGAGACCATGGCTTCAGTGGAATGAGCGATGATGTGAGTATGGTTTAATTTAGATTCATTAAAGGAGTGTGTCATTCTTTCAATTAAAGGACTTTATTCTGGCGGTGTCTTTATTTACAATACAACTATAGGATTAGTAATGGATAGGTGTTTTATAGACGCTTCTCTATTACTAACTCATGGGCTTGTTGTCACCGGACAATACAAAGGTGACATCAACACCACAAATATGAACCCCACTTACCAAAGCCACAGGGCAAGTGGGAAGAGCCAGGCAAAGAGGCAGAATTGGGGCTACTAATAGATGCCCTTTTGTGGGGCGGCTGCGTGCTGCTATTTTTAGGCTGGTGGGCCAATATCCATGTCCCCTTACCACCCCCCAGCTTTCAACTTTAGCTTGGCTGGTTGTCAAAACTGGGGGGGCCCATGCCATTTTTTTTAAATTATTTATTTAAATAATTAAAAAAGCATTGTGGGGAATCCTCTATTCTTGATGACCAGCTTGTGTTATATGTAGCAATGTTTGAGGTCTGCTATACATAGCAAAAATCACGGTTTCCTGTGACAAAGGGCAATGAGTGTATTAATTAGAGAGGAAGCACAGAGATCAAAGGTAATGCTGAAGGAGCTGCAGAATTCCCAAGCAGAGACTGGAGTTTCTGTCCATATTTCCACAATAAGCCGTAAACTCCATAGAAGTGGCATTTATGGAAGAGTGGGCAGAAAAAAGCCTAAACTTACACACAAAAATTATAAAGCTAATTTTCAGTTTGCCAAAAGATAAATGGGAATCTCCCCAAATGTATGGAGTAAGGTGCTGTGGTCAGATGAGTCCAAAACTGAAATTTATGGCCACCAAGGTAAGCGCTATATCTGGCGCCAAACAAACACATCTCATCACCCCAAGAATACCATCCCCACAGTGCAACATGGTGGTGGCAGCATAATGCTGTAGGGATGTTTTTCGTCAGCAGGGACAGGGAAAATGGTCTAAGTTAAAGGGAAGATGGATGTTGAGAAATAAAGGGATATTCTTGAGCAAAACTGGTTTCAGTCTTTTAGTCTTGCAGTGATTTGAGACTCAGATGGAGGTTCACCTTTCAACAAGACAATGACCCAAAGCAAACTGCTTAAAAGCAACACTCGAGTGGTTTAAGGGGAAATGTGTAAATGTTTTGGAGTGGCCTAGTCAAAGCCCAGACATTAATTCAATTGAGAATCTGTGGTCAGACGTGAAGATTGCTAGTCATCAGAGAAAAAACATCTAACCTGAAGGAGCTGAAGTAATTTTGCCTTGAGGATTGGGCAAAAATCTCTGTGGCGAGATGTGGAAAGCTTATAGAGGCTTATCCAAAGCTACTTGCAGCTGTAATTGCTCTAATAGGAGGCTCTACAAAGTACTGACTTTAGGGCGGGAGAATAGTTATGCACACTGAAGTTTTCAGCCATTTTGTCTTATTTGTTGTTTGTTTCACAATAAAAAGAAAACCAAATGTTCACAGTGGTCGGCATGTTCTTTACATGAACTGGTGCAAACCCTAAGGCCGGTGTCTCACTTGCAACTGCAATGCAAGAAACGCGCGCGCGTCTCTCACCTCAATACCCGGCACTGCCACCGGTGGTTCGGACCAGAGCATTCAGCTGCATAGAAATACATTCAGCCGCACACTCCGGTGCCGAGTGTCGGCGGCAGTGCCGGGTATTTAGGCGAGAGACTCGCACGAGTTTTGTGCATTGCAGTTGCGAGTGGGACACTGGCCTAAAAATGAAGCTCCCCAGCTACATTGGAAGTTATTTGGTAGTGGGGGTCCTCTTACTGATCTTGCACTGAGGTCCATGAGCTTTACCTTACACCTGGAAGCAACGGTCCAAACTTACTCAAGAACATCCAACTGCTTACAGCTTTCTCAGAATTTTTTCTTCCAGCTGCCGTCAAAGTAATTATTTCTAAAGGTGAAAGTAACATCTATTACTACTTTGACTGTCGTGTTCGCAGGCACAATCTATGGGCCGCAGCAGCAGAGAAATGGATGTACTTCAGGAAGACGTACGAGCCGAGGGCTTTTTATAGCCCGACCTCACATTTTCCTATTGCTTTAAATAGGTGTCACAGGATGCACTGCGAAAATAAATCCAATCCATTACCAGCGTGGACACCATTACCAACAACGTTAGTGCTCTCCCGAGAGCTGGGAAATTGCATTTTTCTAATAACTGTAGGTAAGTGAGGGTTTTATCGGCCATTATTTCCATATTTATTTATTTTCCTATCATTATTATTATTATTGAAATCTTTCACCACATCTTTAAGAAAAGCTGTAATAAATTATTGGTAAGCGATTCCCCTGTAATGAAATACTTACTACCTGGTGTTTACGTTCTAATGCCGCTTTCTTCAGCACAAAAAAGGAGATGGACGCCACGACCATAAAAAATTATTAAGGTTTACGACAAAAATTCAGAAAGCACAATGTAACCGGAACAAAATAACAACTTTCATGGAAGTTAAAAAAGGTTTATTTACTTAAAGGGAAATTTCCAGGAGGATTTTTTTTCTAGAAACTACTATAGTACTATATAGGTCTAAGTACGACAATAAAAATGATACCTGTCTGGTAGTAATCAGAAGAGCCAGCGCTGAAAAATCAAGCTTTGACGCCACAATGCAATTAGCCTGGAGGGTGTGTATCTGGCTACTTCAATTTTATGAAAGTTTTAGGAATGAAAACTTTTTTACACATTTTTTTTCTGCCCCATTGGACATTGTCACTTTTTACAAAATTTGGATGTTAGTTTTCAAGGGGATTCCTTGGATTGGTAAATTTTGCACTCCAAGAAGCTTCAGCAGGCTAAGTTTTTACTATAATTTTCCGGTCGCTTTTCCCTTAAAAATAAATAATGAATCAAAAACCGTTCCAAAACGCTCCAAAAAAACGTCCTTTTCTGGTCATCTTTTTCACTTTCCATTGATTTGTATTGACTGATGGCATACTCATTGCGTATTCTGCGTAGAAAACACCAGAACGGTCAGGTCATTTCTTTTTACCTCTTGGCATTTTTAGAACTCTGGAGGGGTTAAAAAATGTTAAAAAATCTTGGACATGTGATCAGCAAGTCATTGTTACATAAAAATGTGTGTTCATTCTTGAGAGCATTTTCTGATAGTTTTTTCAGGTGAGTTCTATGGTGGAATCCGCCTAAAAAAGTTGTGTTCACTTACTCTTACCCTTTTAGGAGACATGAACGCTGAGTCTTTTTGCAGATTTTTTTGGAGCAGAAACTTCACGTTTTTGATACGTTTTGAGATTATGAGAGGGATTTGGAGACAGGGACATATCGTTCATAGAAGCAGACCACGCGGCCACTATGGGGCACATGAACCGATACCGTTGAATAGAATGGTGCAGGAGGGAGCCGTCAGCTCCCTGCTGCACTGCTCTGCCAGTTTGTCTGGGTTGGTATAAGATGAGTAGTTTGTATTTCTTTTTATTGTCAGTAATTGTGAGGGCATCATATGGTGAGTGTAGGGAGGTCCCATACTGTGTTAAGGGCTGTGCGGGTCCTTAAGCTAAGTGTAAGGCTGCGGCGGCCATCATCTTGTGTTTGGGGGCTGTCGTACTATGTGGGAGGCTGTGGGTGACATCATAGTGTGTGCATAGCTTCCATCTGACCCAAATTCAATGAGACTGTCCTGATATGAGGGGGCAGTCTTGCTGTCCCGGTAGGTCAGGGCTTTGTCCTGGCTTCCACTCACTCTCTTCTCTCCGGCATCTTCATCGCTCCATAGCTCTTCCTCCTCGATGGGGGCTATGGCCAGGGCCGGCAGCATCTCTGCACACACATTGATTAAATACATAATTCTCTTCTTATCTTGAAATTGGGTCTTCCTAGGAAGCAAACTCACATCCTTTATCATTGCAGGCAGCAGCTAAAGCTATGAGCCACAGACTGCACTGATCAGCATGGGAGAGTTTTTCATTTTTGTAATACTCTAAGTCTGTAATACTTGAAGCTCCATTGCAGGCTGTGAATTCACAAGCAGATTATGTTAATATACAGCTCTGGCAAAAATTAAGAGACCACTGCACAGTTTTATAAATATCCGCTTCTCTCCATGTCTGACAGCCATTCCATTCCAGTGTCAGCTGAATTCCAACCAGAGTTCACCTCATTCTACTTAATGTGCTTCTGATTAGGTGATCACCTGAACCAAATCTTACTTAATGAAGGAAAGTATAAAAAAACACTGCTGTGGTGTTCACAATCCTCTTGCAATAGGACAAGCTGGAGGCAAAACAAGTGCTAGTAATATCCCATAAGTAATAGGGATGAAAAAATAACTTTTAACCATGCCAAAGGAGTTGAAAAGAAAAGTCTTGAGTGAGGAAAAGAAGGGCTCAATTCTGGCTTTACTAGCAGAGGGATACAGTGAGCGTTATGTTGCCTCCATCCTTAAAATTTCTAAGACTGCAGTCCATTACAACAAGGTCAAGCAGCAGACATGGGGGACAACAAAGCAACAGACTGGCAGAGGGCGAAAACGACTCTCCACTGACCGGGATGACCGTCATCTTATTCGAATGTCACTCAGCAACCGCAGGATGACATCAAGTGACCTACAAAAGGAATGGCAAATGGCAGCTGGGGTGAAGTGCACGGCAAGAACAGTTCGTAACAGGCTCCTAGAGGCAGGGCTCAAGTCATGTAAAGCTAGAAAAAAGCCTTTCATCAATGAGAAGCAAAGGAGAGCCAGGCTGAAGTATGCCAAATACCATAAGGATTAGACCATGGACCAAATTTTCAGCTTTGCCCATCACCTGGTCATCTAATGGTTAGACGGAGACCTGGAGAGGCGTACAAGCCACAGTGTCTTGCACCCACTGTGAAATTTGGTGGAGGATTGGTGATGATCTGGGGATGCTTCAGCAAGGCTGGAATTGGGAAGGTTAATCTTGGCGAAGGACGTATGAATCAAGCCGCATACAAGGTTATCCTGGAAAAACAGTTGATTCCTTCTGCTCAGGCAATGTTCCCCAACTCTGAGGACTGTTTTTTCCAGCAGGACAATGCGACATGCCACACAGCTAAGTCAATGAATGTGTGGATGAAGGACCACCATGTCAAATCCCTGTCATGGCCAGCCCAATCTCCAGACCTGAACCCCATTGAAAACCTCTGGAATGTAATCAAGAGGAAGATGGATAGTCACAAGCCATCAAACAAAGAAGAACTGCTTAAATTTTTGTACCAGGAGTGGCATAAGGTCAAGACGCATGAAAGCTGTGATTAAAAATCATGGTTATTCCACAAAATATTGATTTCTGAACTCTTCCTGAGTTAAAACATTAGTATTGGTGTTTCTAAATGATTATGAACTTGTTTTTTTAGCATTATTTAAGGTCTGCAAGCACTGCATTTTTTTGTTATTTTATTTACCATTTCTCATTTTCTGAAAATAAATACAATATTTATTGCTTGGAATTCAGAGACGTTGTCAGTAGTTTGCAGAGTAAAAGAGCAACTTACATTTTACTCAAAAATATACCTATAAAGGGAAAAATCAGACAAACTGAAAATTTTGCTGTGGTCTCTTAACCAAAGCTATGAACTACAGCCTGCACTGATCCAATTTGGAGAGTTTTCTATGTTTGAAGCTGCATTGCAGGCTCTAATCCCACAAGCAGATTATACTGATACATAGGCCGGTGTCACACTTGCGAGTTTCTCGCATCAACACCCGAAACTGCCACTGGTACTCGGACCGGAGCGTGCGGCTGCATAGAAATACATGCAGCCGCACACTCTGGTCCGAGTGCCGGTGGCAGTGCCAGGTGTTGATGCGAGAAACTTGTGCGAGTTTCTCGCATCACACTCGCAAGTGTGACACATGCCATAGAGATACATCGGTACATAGCGGTTTATTTCTATGTCCTTGTATAAGGCTACTTTCACACTTGCTTTTTTTTGCGCTGCGTTTCGAGCGCACATGAAGCACATTAAAAAAACGCATGCAAACGCTTGTAAACGCTGCGATATTTATTCGCATCAGCATGCGCATTTCGACAAAAAAACGCAGCGTTTGTCTGCAATTTCATGCGTTTTTGCATGCGTTTTTGCGTTTTTTTTGGCGCATGCGTTGTCTATGTGTCACATTTCTATCATCTCTGTCTCCATCATCTCTGTCTCCAACATCTCTGTCTCCCATCATCTCTGTCTCCATCATCTCTGTCTCCATCATCTCTGTCTGTCTCCATCATCTCTATCTCCATCATCTCTGTCTGTCTCCATCATCTCTGTCTCCATCATCTCTGTCTCCATCATTCTGTCTCTATCATCTGTCTGTCTCCATCATCTCTGTCTCCATCCATCATCTCTGTCTCCATCATCTCTCTGTCTCCATCATCTCTGTCTCCTCCATCATCTCTGTCTCCATCATCTCTGTCTGTCTCCATCATCTCCGTCTCCATCATCTCTGTCTCCATCATCTCTGTCTGTCTCCATCATCTCTGTCTCCATCCATCATCTCTGCCTCCATCATCTCTGTCTGTCTCATCATCTCTGTCTCCATCCATCATCTCTGTCTCCATCATCTCTGTCTGTCTCCATCATCTCTGTCTCCATCCATCATCTCTGGCTCCATTATTTACAGAAAAATCGCGTGCGTGCAAAAGCGCTGATGAGCGCAAAGCCATGCGCACGCCAGCTCCCCATAGACTGCAATGTTATTTTTTGTGCATAGCATGCGCACACGTACGCACGCGTTTTTTTAAAGCGGTTGACCGAAAAAAAATGCAACATGTAGCGTCTAGCGCGTATGGGCGCACGACAAACGCACATGAACGCGTGCAAGCGCTAGACCCTGCACCCGCCATGTTAAAGATAGGGGAACATTGCGCATGCGTCCGATAGCGCAAGATGCGCTGCGCGATAAAACGCAAGTGTGAAAGTAGCCTTAGACTCATACAATGTAAGAGTTGGAAGGAACCTCCAGGGTCATCGTGTCCAACTCCCTGCTCAATAAAGGATTCACTAAACCATCTATAGAATCTTAGAATGTTAGAGTTAGAAGGGACCTCCAGGTATTCTAGAAATGAAGAGAAAGTTGGAGTTTTTTTCTTCCTATAAATTTACTTAAAAATAATGAAAAACAATTACATAAATGCAATTCTTAATGTGCTTTAAAAAAATAATAATAAACATCACAAATCAGCAAATCTACTATATAATCGTCTAATTCTGTCTGTCTGTAACAGAAATCCCGCGTCGCTGATTGGTCGCGACCGGCCGGACGTGACCAATTAGCGACAGGCGCAGTCCGGCCACGAATTGGCGCAGGATTTGAACCACGCACACCACCACCCGATGGTAGCCGCGGGTCATCTCCTGCCACATGGACGTCAGTGGCGATGCAGCCGGGAGATGACTGGCGCCAGCCGGTTATCTCCTGGCTGCCCGCAGCGGAAGTACGCTGACCGGCAGCCTCCACGTAAACCCCAGCAGCAGCCTCTATGTACACCCCACCAGCAGCAGCCTCTATATACCCCAGCAGCAGCAGCCTCCACATATACCCCAGCAGCAGCAACCTCCACATATACCCCACCAGCAGCAGCCTCTATATACCCCAGCAGCAGCCTCCACATATACCCCAGCAGCAGCAACCTCCACATATACCCCAGCAGCAGCAGCCTCCACATATACCCCAGCAGCAGCCTCTATATACACCCCAGCAGCCTCTATATACCCCAGCAGCAGCCTCCACATATACCCCAGCAGCAGCAGCCTCCACATATACCCCAACAGCAGCAGCCTCCACATATACCCCAGCAGCAGCCTCCACATATACTCCAGCAGCAGCCTCCACATATACCCCAGCAGCAGCCTCCACATATACCCCAGCAGTAGCAGCCTCTATATACCCCAGCAGCAGCCTCCACATATACCCCAGCAGCAGCAGCCTCCACATTACTCCAGCAGCAGCAGCCTCCACATATACTCCAGCAGCAGCAGCTTCCACATATACCCCAGCAGCAGCAGCCTCCACATATACCCCAGCAGCAGCAGCCTCTATATACCCCAGCAGCAGCAGCCTCCACATATACCCCAGCAGCAGCCTCCACATATACCCCAGCAGCAGCCTCCACATACACCCCAGCAGCAGCAGTCTCCACATACACCCCAGCAGCAGCAGCCTCCACATACACCCCAGCAGCAGCAGCCTCCACATATACCCCAGCAGCAGCAGCAGCCTCCACATATACCCCAGCAGTAGCAGCCTCTATATACCCCAGCAGCAGCCTCCACATATACCCCAGCAGCAGCCTCCACATATACCCCAGCAGCAGCAGCCTCCACATATACCCCAGCAGCCTCCACATATACTCCAGCAGCAGCAGCCTCCACATATACCCCAGCATCAGCAGCCTCCACATATACTCCAGCAGCAGCAGCTTCCACATATACCCCAGCAGCAGCAGCAGCCTCCACATATACCCCAGCAGCAACAGTCTCCACATATACTCCAGCAGCAGCAGCTTCCACATATACCCCAGCAGCAGCAGCCTCCACATATACCCAGCAGCAGCAGCCTCCACATACACCCAGCAGCAGCCTCCACATACACCCCAGCAGCAGCAGCCTCCACATATACCCCAGCAGCAGCCTCCACGTACAACCCAGCAGCAGCAGCCTCCACATATACCCCAGCAGCAACCTCCACATATACCCCAGAAGCAGCAGCCTCTATATACCCCTGCAGCAGCCTCCACATATACCCCAGCAGCAGCAGCCTCTATATACCCCAGCAGCAGCCTCCACATATACCCCAGCCGCAGCCTCCACATATACACCAGCAGCAGCAGCCTCCACATATAGCCCAGCAGCAGCAGCCTCCACATATACCCCAGCAGCAGCCTCTATATACCCCAGCAGCAACAGTCTCCACATATACCCCAGCAGCAGCAGCCTCCACATATACCCCTGTGTAGCCCTGGTATGTAAGGCACACAATACCAGGAGGATGAGTGGAGAGGTAACGGTTAAGGCTCGACATGATTCATATACACTTCAGACACACCCAGCAGGGGTGTATAGGGGAGTGTCCTGTAGCACAGTTGAGTCTGAAAGTTTCTCCTGGGTGTGGAGGGAGTCAGGACTGGTGCCTGTTGGAGAGCCGAGATTCCTGTCAATACAGAGAGACGGTACAAAAGTGGAGGCTAGTACGGATAACCGAATATTATCCTAGTCTAGTCAGTGCTGATATCAAGAGTGCGAGCAGGGAGAAAGGCGCAGTGGAAAAGAATTCTAGAAGTGCCTTAAGGATTGAACTATCCTGCATTGATCACCGGTCACTGGGGACCGAAGTGTCGCTATAGCTTCAGGCGTAGTGATAAGAAAAACCAGAGGTTCGCTGGACTTCAGGTCACAGGAACAAGCCTATTGTCGGTACGTAACTGGAGTCTGGGAGAGTGGGAACCTTGAGTCGATGCAGGACAACAGTAGGAACTCAGCTCTCTCACATTATATGGAAGACTCCGACCACTATGCTAACCGGGCAGTACAGCTACAGGATTAGCTGGAGTTTTGAGTGAACTTAGCTTTATGCAGGTTGGACTCATCATATGGAAAGTTAAGGAGGCCTCTAACCTGCTCAGCCGTTACCTCGAAACGCATCCTCCATCCACCCCAACAGCTCCCGGGACCTGCCTAAACATCTGACAAGTAAAAGGTATGGAAAGACGCTGGATGGTGTGAGACTGATTCATTTATCTGCACCCTACATCATTAATACCATAGACTTTGAGGGACCAGTCCCACCTGTAGGGGACTCGTCATCTAGCTGCCATAACATCCCCTCAGAGATCTACTGCAGCGCTGGTCTTAGTGATCAGACAACTACAGGTGGCGTCACGAACTGTTATCTACCAAATCCCCTGTAAATAAATTCCCCTTTAACGCCTGACCGCCAGGGACACGGACCGAGCCACGCTACCAGTGACATCCCCTATAGAAATCTACAGGCTCGGCTCCGAGTACCCCATATCCCTGGAAACCCACAATTGTGGTGCGTGGTCGAGACACCCCAGCAGCAGCAGCCTCCACATATACCCCAGCAGCAGCCTCCACATATACCCCAGCAGCAGCCTCCACATATACCCCAGCAGCCTCTATATACCCCAGCAGCAGCCTCCACATATTCCCCAGCAGCAGCCTCCACATATACCCCAGCAGCAGCCTCCACATATACCCCAGCAGCAGCCTCCACATATACCCCAGCAGCCTCTATATACCCCAGCAGCAGCCTCCACATATTCCCCAGCAGCAGCCTCCACATATACTCCAGCAGTTTAATAATTTCGTTCAGTTGTATTAAGTTCTATGAGCAATAACATTTAATGATAATGTATATATTTTACCTGGAAAATCCTGTGTATTCATTGCATTATTCTTAAATCTTCATAAATAAACTACATACATATTCTAGAATACCCGATGCGTTAGAATCGGGCCACCATCTAGTAACAGATATATTTGGTGATGCTGTAATCGTAAAAACCCACAAAACATAGCGATCAGATTATTTATGGTGATCAGTAAATAGCATTTAAAAAATGGCTGCGTTTTTTCTGCTACTTTTTTTGCAGTGTTTCTGCTGTGTTTAACTGTCAAAGCAAGATGTATATGATTTCATGAAAACTGCGTCTAAAGATGCTGCTGAACTGAATACTTATGATGCGTTTTTCTCTAGAGGTATAAAAAAAACTGAATAAATATTAAGGCTTTGTGCACACATTGCAGATTCTGCTGTGGAATTTTCTGCGCAGATTTAGCTAAATCCGCAGGTTAAATGACCTGCGTTTTACCTGCAGATTTAGTGCAGATTTACTGTGGATTTACTGCAGTTTTTGTGCCGATTTCCCCTGTGTTTGGAGACCTGCGGATTCCTATAATGGAGCAGGTCTCAAAACGCTGCGGATCTGCACAACAGAAGTGACATGCTGCAGTTTTAAATCTGCACCAAATCTGCGCGGAGAAATCTGCAGCATGTGCACAGCGTTTTTTGATTTCCATTGACTAGAATGGTACTGTACAGCACTTGCAGTTCTGCTGTGGATCCACAGCAGAATCCGCAACGTGTGCACATACCCTTACACTGCTTCTTATCTGCGCTAAAAATGCATCAAATAAGGGGAAAAAGTCAATGACCACCACTCCCCTGACATCTCCTCCTGCTAGGATAGACAGAAATGGTTAATGGGAGTGCCTGGGGGTGTGGCTAAAGGCATGGTCAAAATTTTCCACGGGACACTATGCGCGCCACGTAGATTGTCCCTCTTTCTATGCTGAAAAAGTTGTGAGGTATGTGGAGGGCTCCCATAATATGTAGAGGGTTTGGGGGGCCCTCATACTGCATGCGGGGGCTGTAGGGGACATCATATTGTTTATGGGTTTTTTCATACTTTGGTGACAATATACTGTGTTTGGGGCTGTGAGGCTTACTTGCGATATATATTGGAGCTGTGGGGCCATCATATTGTGTATATGGGGCTATAGGGCCTCTATGTTATATATTAGAGTTGTGGGGCCATCATACTGTGTATATGGACCTATAGGGCCTCTATGTTATATATTGGAGCTGTGGGGCCATCATACTGTGTATATGGAGCTGTAGGGCCTCTATGCTATATATTGGAGCAGTGGGGCCATCATACTGTGTATATGGAGCTGTAGGGCCTCTATGATATATATTGGAGCTGTGGGCCATCATACTGTGTATATGGACCTATAGGGCCTCTATGTTATACGTTGGAGCTGTGGGGCCATCATACTGTGTATATGGAGCTGTAGGGCCTCTATGCTATATATTGGAGCTGTGGGGCCATCATACTGTGTATATGGAGCTGTAGGGCCTCTATGCTATATATTGGAGCAGTGGGGCCATCATACTGTGTATATGGAGCTGTAGGGCCTCTATGTTATATATTGGAGCTGTGGGGCCATCATACTGTGTATATGGACCTATAGGGCCTCTATGTTATATGTTGGAGCTGTGGGGCCATCATACTGTGTATATGGGGCTATAGGGCCTCTATGCTATATATTGGAGCAGTGGGGCCATCATACTGTGTATATGGAGCTGTAGGGCCTCTATGCTATATATTGGAGCTGTGGGGCCATCATACTGTGTATATGGACCTATAGGGCCTCTATGTTATATATTGGAGCTGTGGGGCCATCATACTGTATGGGGGCACTTTAGGGACATCTAGATGTGGGAGGAATTCTACTGTATTGGGGTTACTGTGGCGACGTCATCATAATGTGCGTGTGCGGGATTGTCTTCACACATAAAGAACTATGACCAGATATTACTCAATTAGGCTGCTCAAATGATTAAATAGCTGAATGAATAAATCGCAGCAAGTCCTATTCTCTTCCATGTTTCCGATGAGGCTCGCCAATTCAAATCTATGAATGCGTAAAACAATCGAATCCTATACAGATCCTCCGTCATATAACATCCTATTATCACAGATAGGCCTCATACTCACTGGGTGGAAAAAAATCGGTCCGTTTTCTGCAGGAAAAAAACGGTACATTTGTTGTAAAAAGGCATGCGATTTTGATGCGATTTTAAATCGCACCATGCGTTTTCTGTCAGTTTTCCATCAGTTTTCCATCTGTATGCAATGCGATTTTAACATGAAGTTTTACATAGAGCAGTTATCTCTATGTAAAAAGTCATGTAAAAATCACATTGTAACAAAAAATTGTACACAAAAAGCAAATAATTTATATATAATATATATATATACATCTAATATATATATATATATATATATATAATATATATATAGGTCATACACTTCTACATAGTATAATAGCCGCTAATTCATCCCCGGCTATACTGTAAAATCACACTGACAGCTTTAATAAAGAGTAGAAACAATACATATACACACATAGAATACATATTATATATATATATATATATATATGTAATTGTGACATATATATATACATATATTTATAGTTCCTAGACTTCTACATACTGTAATAGCCGCTAAATCAATTGCCGGCTTTTGTGAAATCACAAAAGCCGACATGAAATGATACATTGTTTCCACACAGTTAACCATGTCATTTCATAGATTTTGATATATGGTTTTAACTTACAATTACATAACTGTATTTGTGGAAAATTTCAGACATGTAGGGTTAATTAAAGGTGTAAATTTGTTGAAAAAAAATGCGTGGGCTCCCGCTGTATTTTCTCCACCAGACAGACAAAGCCAGCGAGTGGGGGCAGATAATAATAGCCTAGGGAGGGTACATTTTTTTTGTGCCCCCCCTGGCTACTAACATCTGCCCCCAGACACCCCAGAAAGGGCAAATCTATAATTAGATTCGCCCTTTCTGGCACTTTGCCCGTCTGTTCCCATTGCCCTGTAGCGGTGGCGAATGGGTTAATAAGGGGTTAATGTCACCTTGCTATTGAAAGGTGACCTTAAGCCAGTTAATAATTGAGAGCTGTCAATTAGACAACTATCAATTATTAATCCTATTGAAGTAAATAAAAAAACACAAACACACTTTAAGAATAAATAATTTTAATGAAATAAAAACACATATTTTTGACCATCTTTTATTTAACTCTTAATCCGTTCGAAGCCCTTGATCTTCTAAAATAGATATAAAATAATAAAACAACATTATTCTTACCTATCTGGCGATCTGTCACGTCCCACGATGTAATCCTTCACAAAGGGTTAACTAGCAATCAGATAAAAATGAAAAAACTCATTGGGAAATGGCGGAATGACAACTAAATGGTGGAATACAAGTGGATGAAATTAATTAAAAATAATATATAAAATATAATATAAAATACACATAAACTTGGAATAAAAAATAGGCCTTTATTAACAAATGGCTTAATGCATACCACAAATATTAAATAACTACAATAATAGTGATAGTTAATACGTAAAAAGACAATGGCACATATACAGATATATAGTCCTATAGACTGAATTTATGAAGGCTAATGGGTAAAACTAGATATATTCAGGTATCTTCATATGGGTTTTTTTACTGTGAAAGTAAAAATAAACAAAAACCCAAAATGGTGTGCATAAAACCTAGGAATATATGTGCACAAAAAATATTAATAAAAAATAATGTGCACCAAAAAATAAATAATATATATAATCATGTGAGAAACCAGGATTGTATATTGTGTGCTAAATAGCTCATCGCTAAATAAAAATTAATGTGCACAAAAAAATATTATATATAATCGTGTGAGAAACCAGGACTGTGTGTAATGTGCTAAATAATTAGCTGATCGCTAGACACCCGGTATACAAAAACACTGCTGCATATAGAAAATGTCCAAAATAAATAAAATCAAGACATTTCCACAAAAAGTGCAAAGTGCATAGCGTTTAGAATGTGCCTGGTGAAAGAAAAGGAAAACCCACAATATCTTATGCACCCATAATATACCTTAAAGCCTGTAAATAGATGAAATGTGCCAAGGATTCGTGCCCCAACGCACGTTTCGGAACTTATTTCCTTCGTCAGGGGGATACAAATAACTAGGAGCCGTGGGATATTTATACCCGATTTTAATGAGAAAGCGCCGATCCGGCTGTGATAGTGGCGCATGCGCAAATGAGGATGAAGGAGGCGGCATTGCAGCCCGCGTCACGTGTTATGACGTATAGACGCCGCTACCATGCCAACCATCCGACCCCCATTCAGGCATGCGCACCAAGTCGGATCTAGGCACTGATGGAGAAAAACGCTGACCAGCTAACAGGAACTGAAAAGGCATAGCTGTACGGTAATAAATTCAGCCATACCATCTATAAGGCCAGCATAGCAGTAATATATTAGATCACATATTAGATCACATGATGTCTTTGGAAAAGTAGGCACAGCTAATGTGGCCATTGACGGAAACAATTTTGACTCTTTTTATAAAAATATTAAAAAATTATTATTCAAGCGTACTCGTATATGGTGGACGAAAGCTTTTCTTGAGAATTATATACATAACATCTTATACCCAGAGGTTTGAGGGTTAGGGTTACTCCCTCATTCATTATAGAGGATGATGTATTTGTAGCAGAATGGGAAAAAGTTTGCAACGAAACTTCCTGGAAGTTAATGGAGCTATTAATTGGTTTGAATACTAAATCCATTGGAGACGTTGATAAATCATTGGAAGAATTGTTTGATAAAGCCAAATCAAGTTTATCTTCAGAACAATTCAAAAATTTGAATGACTCCTTAGATAAGGAGTTGGAATTATTGGTAAAGGACATTCAGAAAAAACATACCAATAAATTATCCAGAGACCAAAATGATGTGTCTCTAGGGAGGATCTATAATTGGAAAAGACAACATAATGTTAAAGAACGTTCTATGTCAAACATATCACATCCCTCCATGAGCGACGTCTCCGTAGCCTCTTCTTCCGTCTCTGTATCCTCTATGAACACTCCAAAGAGGAAAAGAAATCTCCGTTTCCTTCCTAACAAAAGGAACTACTCCCCTGAAGCAAGTGATAGTCAATTAAAGGTAATTAATCTGAGTAATCATATTTTTTCACCGACAGAAATCAATGTTCTTACTAAGGGATTGATGTTCTGTCCGACAGCTCATTTCGATTGCTTTACGGCTGTAAAAGATTTACACTTGTTTGCAAGGAGGGTAATTTTTAAACGGATTTTTCACAATACCAATGATGCTATAATCTTTTCTACAGAGACGGAACAGGAGGCGTTAAATAATTTGGAATCTTTGGCCAGGGAGCATCTCCTTACTGAAGGTGAGGTTCCTGATTTAATTAAGAAACCATCAACCAAATTTCCTCCATTGTCTTCTTGTTCTGCCATGGAAGTTTTTGTTAAAACTGTTAGTAATGAATTGAATAACATTCCTTTCTTTCCCAATACAAGTAATCTGAGTTATGATGAAAAAATGGGTCTAAAAAGACTAATAGGACTTGATGATGTGGTCTTTAAACCATCTGATAAAGGTGGGAACATTGTGGTGTGGCCCAAAACACTATATGAATCAGAAGTGTATCGTCAGTTGGACAATGTAGATTGTTACAAAAAAATGACTTTTAATCCACTGTCCAAATTTCAAACTCAGCTTAAAAAGTTGCTACAAGAAGCAAATGATGAGGATAATATTACCAAAGAATTATACACGGCCCTATTAATTCAGGAACCTACTATTCCTACATTATATTTGTTACCCAAGATACACAAAAACCAGGAAGTTCCGCCGGGGAGACCCATTGTCTCCGGGCGAAGCAATTTCTTGGAAAACGTTAACAAATATATCGATTCCATCCTACAACCCTTTGTGTCATCTTTGCCATCTTATACTAAAGATACAAATTATTTTCTCAAGAAAATAGATGGTCTTCATGTTGGTCCAAACTCAATCTTGGTAACATGTGATGTGGAATCACTTTACACATGTATAAGGCATTCTGATGGAATCGCGGCCGTTACTTATTTTTTGCAGCATTCTTCTTTTACTAGAGCGTTTATTATTTTTTTCATCAATCTTTTGGAATTTACTTTGACACACAATTTTTTTATTTTTAAGGGGTCCTTTTTCCTTCAAATCCAAGGAACAGCGATGGGGGCGTCCTTTGCCCCATCTTACGCCAACCTATTCCTTGGATTTTGGGAAAGGGACCTCTTTTTATCTGATAATTTCAGTTCTATGGAGCGTGTCCCTTTTTGGACACGCTACATAGATGATGTTTTTTTCATTTGGCAGGATTCCATCAGTGCATTATCTGAATTCATCAACATTATCAACCGTAATTGCATCAATGTACGGTTGACGTTTAGTCATCACAAAGATGTCATCGAGTTTTTAGATGTTCGTGTGGTAAGGGATTCTCAAGATTGTCTTCAAACAAGTCTCTTCAGGAAAGAGACAGCAGTTAATTCACTTGTTCACGCCACTTCTTCTCACCCGCCTGCTTTGATTCGTTCTGTCCCAGTTGGGCAGTTTCTGCGTCTGAGACGCATTTGTTCTATGGAGGAAGACTTTTTTAAGCAGGCAGAACTTTTGGGTACTAGGTTTAGGGAACGGGGATATAGCAACAGGTCTATTAAGAAAGCTTTTAACAGAGCCAAACATATCACCCGCCATGAAGCCCTATATGGGAAAACTGCACCTAAACCTAGTCAAGTGGTGCGTTATATAACCCAATTTAATGGCCAAAGTAATTGTCTTAGAGCGATACTTGAGAAATATTGGCCAATTTTGAGATCTGATCCAGTTATTTCAAAATATGTGGGGGATAGGCCTCAGATGGCCTTTAGAAGGTCATCAAATTTAAAGGATCAATTAGTACATAGCCATTATACAAATGAACGAGTGATAAACATGTTGCCTCTTGTTAGGCCACAAAAAGGATGTAAACCTTGTGGTTCTTGCGTAGCATGTCCCAACATCATGAAGACGTGTACTTTTTCAAATTCAGATAAATCACGTACGTTTGATATTAAACATAATATTTCATGTACTTCCTCTGCTGTTATTTATTATGCGACTTGCCCGTGTTCACTTATTTATGTGGGTCTCACTACCCGGCAGCTAAAAGTGAGAACACGTGAACACTGTTTGGGAATTAAAGCGGCAGAGAATGTTGAAGATGTTTCCTCCCTGAAGACACTGCCGAGACACTTTAGGGTACATCACAATTGTGATCCATCCCTATTAAAGGTGACCGGCATTGATTTGCTTCACTGTGGTGTCCGGGGAGGAAACATCAGCAAGCGTCTTGCTCAACTTGAGGCCAAGTGGATTTGGACTTTGCAGACCGTGTCTCCACTTGGCCTCAATGAGAGTCTATCTTTTGTTCCGTTTTTATAATTTTATTGTTTTTTAGACTTTCGTGCTTTTAACAATATTTTTTCTTTTTTAGTTTGCATGGGAAATTTCATTAATGAATTCGATTTATATCATGACCCACTGATGGAGAATACCATATATATCATGTATCTGCGTCAACAGTTGCATATTATACTTACTTATTTAAATGCACTTTTTTATGAATATGTATAAATGTTTATTATTATGTATTTGTATCTGTATATTTCTTTATTTATTGTCCTGATTATTAATTGTTGTTATGGCAATATTAGTTAAATATTCATATGCACATTTTATTAGGTATATATATATATATTATGATTTATGTAATATATCAGTTGTTTGTCATTATGTAAAAGGTATTGTTTATGCATTAGCTGTGACGCATATTCTATTCAATTTATGTGATTGATTATATATGTGGTATATGTATGGATATAGCAGTATTGATATATATATATATTCGTTTTTTTGATATGATTATTATATATATTTTTTGGTACAATTTAACCGCTTAGATGGGAAAGGTTTAATGTCTTTAAGGATCATGTGATCTAATATATTACTGCTATGCTGGCCTTATGGATGGTATGGCTGAATTTATTACCGTACAGCTATGCCTTATCAGTTCCTGTTAGCTGGTCAGCGTTTTTCTCCATCAGTGCCTAGATCCGACTTGGTGCGCATGCCTGAATGGGGGTCGGATGGTTGGCATGGTAGCGGCGTCTATACGTCATAACACGTGACGCGGGCTGCAATGCCGCCTCCTTCATCCTCATTTGCGCATGCGCCACTATCACAGCCGGATCGGCGCTTTCTCATTAAAATCGGGTATAAATATCCCACGGCTCCTAGTTATTTGTATCCCCCTGACGAAGGAAATAAGTTCCGAAACGTGCGTTGGGGCACGAATCCTTGGCACATTTCATCTATTTACAGGCTTTAAGGTATATTATGGGTGCATAAGATATTGTGGGTTTTCCTTTTCTTTCACCAGGCACATTCTAAACGCTATGCACTTTGCACTTTTTGTGGAAATGTCTTGATTTTATTTATTTTGGACATTTTCTATATGCAGCAGTGTTTTTGGATACCGGGTGTCTAGCGATCAGCTAATTATTTAGCACATTACACACAGTCCTGGTTTCTCACACGATTATATATAATATTTTTTTGTGCACATTAATTTTTATTTAGCGATGAGCTATTTAGCACACAATATACAATCCTGGTTTCTCACATGATTATATATATTATTTATTTTTTGGTGCACATTATTTTTTATTAATATTTTTTGTGCACATATATTCCTAGGTTTTATGCACACCATTTTGGGTTTTTGTTTATTTTTACTTTCACAGTAAAAAAACCCATATGAAGATACCTGAATATATCTAGTTTTACCCATTAGCCTTCATAAATTCAGTCTATAGGACTATATATCTGTATATGTGCCATTGTCTTTTTACGTATTAACTATCACTATTATTGTAGTTATTTAATATTTGTGGTATGCATTAAGCCATTTGTTAATAAAGGCCTATTTTTTATTCCAAGTTTATGTGTATTTTATATTATATTTTATATATTATTTTTAATTAATTTCATCCACTTGTATTCCACCATTTAGTTGTCATTCCGCCATTTCCCAATGAGTTTTTTCATTTTTTAGGTGGTTATCCACTATTTTGGTAGCGATACCATAATATATAGATATATTTATTATTTTTATAATTTTTGATCAATACTATATTATTATATTTTATTATTTTGTATCGCATTGTGTATGTAGCAATCAGATAAGCAGCGCAAGTAATGCTGCGTGCTCAGCTGATAGCTCCTGAATGAATGAGCTTATCTCCTGCCGACAGGAGAGGATGTGATTAATGAATGAAGCTTAATTGATTGTGTCCACTTTCCCTTTAGGTCAGGTCACTGAAGTGAAAGTGGCAATAAATCAATTAAGCTCCATTCATGAATCTCTTCCTCTCCTTTCGCTGGGAGAGTAAGTTATTCATTCAGGGGTTATAGCTCAGAGACAGCATTATTAGCTCTCTGCCAGCTGTAACCTGTTAACCCTTTCTGATGGATTACACCGTGGGACCTGACTGTACATCGGATTGGTAAGAATAATTTTGTTTTTTTATTTTATTTTTATTACAGGAAATGGTTTTAGCAGGAAAATAAAATATGGTCAAAAACTGTGTGATTATTTCATTAAACTTCTTTTTATTAAACTGTGTGTGTTTGATTTTTCTTTCATACAATAGGATTAATAATTGATAGTTGTCTAATTGACAGCTCTCAATTATTAACCTGGCTTACAGTCACCTTTCAATTGCAAGGTGGCTTTAACCCCTTATTAACCCATTCGCCACCGCTACAGGGCAATGGGAATAGACGGACAAAGTGCCAGAAAGGGCAAATCTAATTAGAGATTTGCCCTTTCTGGGGTGTCTGGGGGCAGATGTTAGTAGCCAGGGGGGGACAAAAAAAATGTACCCTCCCTAGGCTATTATTATCTGCCCCCACTCGCTTGCTTTGTCTGTCTGGTGGAGAAAATACAGCGGGAGCCCACGCATTTTTTTTCAACGAATTTACACCTTTAATTAACCCCTACATGTCTGAAATTTTGCACAAATACACTTATGTAATTGTAACTTAAAACCATATATCAAAATACAGGAAATGACATGGTTAACTGTGTGGAAACAATGTATCATTTCATGTCGGCTTCTGTGATTTCACAAAAGCCGGCAATTGAGTTAGCGGCTATTACAGTATGTAGAAGTGTAAGAACTATAAATATATATATATGTATGTGTCACAATGACATGTATATATATATATATATATGTATTCTATGTGTATGTATCTAGTGTTTTGTGAGCTGTCAGTGTGATTTTACAGTAGCCGGGGGTGAATTACTGGCTTTTCAAAGGAGACTGGTGCATATAAATCGGACAGCACGTGCATGGTGCGAGTGCTGTTCGTTTTTTAATCGCACCCATTGACTTGCATTGGCGATTTTCATCCCAAAATCGCATCAAATCGCAGCATGCTGCAATTTATTTCTCACAACAATATCTGATGAGAAAAAAAATTTGCAAATGAGAATTCACCCATTGACTAACATTGGTCAGATTTGCATCCGATTTTTTTTCCTCTGATTATCATCCGTTTTCGGCGCCAGTGAGTATGAGGCCATACATTGCAATTCTGAACCTGGGATAGTGCATTTAGTCTTGTAAATTTTATCTGCTGATGTGTAAAGACGGATGACAATACACTTGTTATTTTTTGGATAATTTTTAGACGCCTGTGTGAACTTAGCCTTATAGTGAACAAACCAAGCCCTTTATTTGCAGTGAATATATTATTATTTCTACAACGTAAAGTCAAGTGTTTAATTTTTCAGGAGCAAATAATCTCCAAAAGTGCAATATAAAAACAAGATACATCCAATCATTTATATGTTCCCCACTCTTTGCATCGCTACCGGTGGAGCATGTACAGGAGGGTGATATGATCTCCTCCTCTCGTTATTTAATAGGTAAGGCAATGAGTATACAATCTGTCAACTTGTCACCCGGCTTTTGGCAGCACATTATGCACAGTTTGTGCAGATTTAGTCTAAATAGCCTAAAGTAAATCTTTTCTCAGTTATTTTTTTCTGCTCCGGTGCATAGAAGAATGGATAATAATATTCACCAGATTTGTGGATTCGGAAAAATGTACTTTGTTGATGTGCAATGTAGATCGCGAAACTTGAGCCCGATCACTGCATGAATTTATTTTTATACAGAGTAAAACCTCAATTTGTATCTTTGGAATTCATTGTTAATTTTCTACGCCGCTGTGACAAGCCACGCGGCTGCGAAATATAGCGCCTAATGTGAAGCAATCAAACGGGAATAAATAGATAGATTATTCTCAATGGTAAACAATACAAAAATATCCACACTTCCCCTGAAACATAAGAATCACCAGTCCTAGAAGCATTCAATTTGGACACATTTTTGTTGCCTATTGATACCCACAATGGAAACAGCAAATATTTCTCATTATCTAGATTGTTCAGAAGTATTGCTTTCTGTGCTTAACACCATATACGCCTGGAGATTCTGCATAGCGCATGGGTTAATAGAATTCAATATTTTTGTAGAGGCATTAATAAGTGTTTTTTTTTCTTCTACATTTACCTTTACAGCCATTATAAAATTCTTCTTTCCCGCAGCCACCACTAGAGGGAGCTGACTTCACTGTAAATATCTCACCTATTTTGCGCCACCAATCAGTGACCCGAACAAACCACGATCATGGTTTGTCTTCATGAAGAAGTCGTAAAACTTTGAAACGCGTTGACGAATAAACCCCTTACATTTGGATTTTACATCTTCTCATTGTTTTTCAAAGGCAGAGCAGATTAACCTATTTGTTTCCTGTTTTTTTCTTCTTATATAAAATTGTAAACATAAAAAGATTTACATTGTTATCACGTACAGTACAGACCAAAAGTTTGGACACACCTTCTCATTCAACGATTTTTCTGTATTTTCATGACTATGAATATTGTAGAATCACACTGAAGGCATCAAAACTATGAATTATCACATGTGGAATTATAGACTTAATAAAAAAGTGTGAAACAACTGAAAATATGTCTTATATTCTAGGTTCTTCAAAGTAGCCACCTTTTGCTTTGATGACTCCTTTGCACGCAGAAAAGGTGAACGGATGGACTCTACATGCCTGGTTCCCACCGTGAAGCATGGAGGAGGTGGTGTGATGGTGTGGGAGGTCTGCTGTTCTGGTCGTCATGGTGCTGGATGAAGGTAAGTTTATGTGTGGGATCAGCAGGGGTTTACAGTGTGGATGTAGCAGAGCTGTGTGTGTATGAGGTGTACGGAGCGGAGCTGTGCATGTACGAGGTGTACGGAGCGGAGCCTTATGTGTACGAGGTGTACGGAGCGGAGCCGTGTGTGTACGAGGTGTACGGAGCGGAGCCGTGTATGTACGAGGTGTACGGAGCGGAGCCGTGTGTGTACGAGGTGTACGGAGCGGAGCCGTGTGTGTACGAGGTGTACGGAGGGGAGCCGTGTGTGTACGAGGTGTACGGAGCGGAGCCGTGTGTGTACGAGGTGTACGGAGCGGAGCCGTGTGTGTACGAGGTGTACGGAGCGGAGCATGTGTGACGGTGTACGAAGCGAGCCGTGTGTGTACGAGGTGTACGGAGCGGAGCTGTGTGTGTACGAGGTGTACGGAGCGGAGCCGTGTGTGTACGAGGTGTACGGAGCGGAGCCGTGTGTGTACGAGCTGTACGGAGCGGAGCCGTGTGTGTACGAGGTGTACGGAGCGGAGCTGCTCAGCTCCATACACACAGGGCTCCGTGCTTGAGCCGTGTGTGTACGGAGCAGAGCCGCATGTGTATGGTGCAAAGCCGTGTACAAGGTTTACGGAGTGGAGCCATGTGTTTACAAGGTGTACTACTTATAGAGAACTTTAACCACTCAATCATGCACAACAAGTGTCACTGATTACAAGAACAATCAATACATGTTATCAAAATGAACTTTTGTAACATTTTAATCAGATCTGCATATATTACAAAAATACCAATGATTATATCAAAAGTGCAGGTATTAAAAGTGAGGATAAGGTGTTACGGTTCGGAACAAACTGATGGGAATGCTATATCCACATATGCGGGTAATCATTATCTGATCGGGCACCTGTGTGCGATGAGTGGTTAGTGTATTAGATAAGAACATTGGTTATTACATAGCATTTGAGTATTATAGAGAACTTAACAAAAAAGTGTTCAAACTATCCTATTAAGGGCTGTGCACACGTGCGAATTGCTTCGTATCCAGGGATTTGCCCGCAGATCGGCAGAACTGCAAGTGATGTACAGTCTTATTCAATGAATTTCTGCGTGATTTGTGGGATAAATGATGCCACAAAACGCGCAATCCGCACTAAATCGCAGTAAACGGTCATTTACTGCGATTAGCAAATCTGCCAAAATCCTAGAGTTGCAACGTGACTACTAAGGTATGTATTTCACATGTGCGTCATGTTAGGCTAGTAAGAGTAAACCAGATTTATTTTTACTGATTTTACAATGGGGGGGGCGCCGTTTTGCAGTTCGCCTCAGGCAGCAGAGAGGCTAGGTTCACCCCTGCTTGTCAGGAATAGTTGCGGACACCTGCCCGGCTTTGTGGGACTTTCTATGTCCTGAATTTATGCCACTGCCCACCGCGGAAAAGTGGATGGATATTGCAGAAAAATTCTTTACAGTCTGCAATTTCCCCAACTGTTTTGGAGCGGTGGATGGGAAACACATCCGGATAACAAAACCCCCAAGAAGTGGCTCTGAGTACTTATAATTATAAAAAGTACTTTTCTACGGTACTCATGGCCATTGCGGATGCAGACTGCAGGTTTATTGCGGTGGACATTGGGGCATTTGGCCGGGCAATGACTCACAGACCTTTAAAAACTCGGACATGGGCCATAAGTTGTATGGCAACCATTTTAATATCCCCCTGCCACGGCCTCTTCCCCACACCGAAGGTCCGCCACTGCCATTTGTAATGGTTGGTGATGAGGCCTTTCAAATGTGCACAAACCTGTTGAAACCGTACTCTAGCCGGGACTTGGACCACACAAAAAAAATCTTTAATTACAGACTGACCAGGGCCAGAAGAACTGTCGAGTGTGCCTTTGGGATTCTTGTGTCCAGATGGTGCATTCTAGGCACAGCCATTAATCTGAAACTTTAAACTGTGGATGAGGTGAGGAAAGCCTGTGTGATTCTTCACAATTTTGTGATGTCTAAAGACCACCCAACCTTTGAACTCAATGAACCACCTGTCAACCCATTGCCTGAATTCACTCAGCACCCTCTCAGGTCATCTGTTGAAGTTTGCCAAATGAGGGACCAATTTGCGGCCTACTTTATATCTGATGTGGGACATGGTGTGGAATGGCAAGAACAAATGGTGTAATAAAATTCTTTTCTTGTGTTTATGTTAATAAATAACCTGTTTTGATACCTGTACCGAGTGCACTCTGTTTTTATACACTCCAATACAATAAGCACCTGCCCAGGTGTCCCAGTGAAGTCAGGATGCTGTGTTTTCTGCATCGTGACTTTAATAGGACTCCTACCAGGTGAGTCTACAGAGAAAAGTTGAATGACCTTCATCATCTCTCCAGTCTATATTAAAACATATTGCAGTGCAGGTGGAGATATCTGCAGCGACAGTGGAGACACCACAAATATTGTACACCTAGCCTGATGTTACAAATAGTGATTTTGGGATGCACTAGCATCCTTCTCTCTTTATGACACCTGACCATATGAGTAAAAATATTATTTGTAGTATCTCCACTGTGGCTTCAGTATACACGCACTCTGGAGAGATGATAAAGTTTATCCAACTTCTACAAGCCCCTGGCCTGGTGTGATGCTGAAGTAAGGATGCCAAAAAAAAGCATCCTGACGTCAGAATTTTTTGACACCTGGGCAGGTGAATACACATATGAGTAACCACCAGCATCTCTCCAGTCTGCGTGCAATAGATGATGCAGACTGAAGCGACGCTGCAGATGACAACTCATAGGTATAGTCACCTGGCCAGGTGTGATAAATAGTTATGATACTAGGCCAGGGGATTGTAGATATGACGTGTATTTTCTCCATCATCTCTTCAGTTTATTCACCACACACTGACTAGAGGATGTGGTTAATTACAAGGTATATCTACAATCCCCTGGCCTTGTGTCACAAAGAGTGAAATGTTGATGGGCAAAACACACCATCCTCAATTCACTCTTTATGATACCTGGCAAGGTGAGAATAGATATGCCTTGCACTTAGCAACATCCTCTAGTCAGTCTAATAATATTTCTAGACTGAAGAGACTGGTGGTGAAAATACAAGTCATATATTTGTGTTTTTGACAACACATAGATCCAGGACTGACACAAGAAGCATGTGTCAGTACTGGAGCTACGTGGTGGCAAAATCGCAAAGTGTACGACGCAGTGTGTGTACGGTGCAGTGTGTGTAGGTGGCGAAAGACACAATTAAAACAAACAGTTGGGTGAAAAAAAAGGCACTTTTATTTTTACAAGACACAAAAAAAAATTAATGTGGACGACGTTTGGGTGAAGAAGGGGGTAACTTGGGGTGTGGAGCGACGAGGATTGACTTTGGGAGGGTGACGAAGGGGTTCGAGGGGAAGGGGCGACGAAAGTGGTGGGGGAAGGCGGCGGGTCAAACACAGTGGTAGGTGAGGGGGAGGGAGGACAAACATCTTTTTCTGGACTCTTCGACCCATCTTTGTTTTCTTTTTGGAGGTCCTGGTGCTTGGGGACCTGGTGCTTGGGGACCTGGCGCTTGGGGACCTCCTGGTGCTTGAGGACCTGGTGCTTGGGGACCTCCTTTGCCATGGGGACCTGGTGCTTTGAGACCTCGTGTGCCTTGGGGACATCCTGTGGCTTGGGGACCTCGTGTGACTTGGGGACCTCCTGTGGCTTGGGGACCTCGTGTGGCTTGGGGACCTTCTGTGGCTTGGGGACCTCCTACTGGTTGGGGACCACCGTGTGCTGGGGGACCTCCGTGGGCTGCTGGACCTCCTGCCAGGGTCCGAGGCCCTGGACAGAATGAGGGTCCCCCAGCTGCTGCTCTGTGGTGGTGGCGTCCCGGGAAGTGGACGCGGTCCAAGCAGGGGTTGAGGTCCAAGCAGGGGTGGAGGAAGTCCACACAGGAGCAGCGCTTGGCATGGTGGTGGCGAGGGAGTGTCCAGCTGCACTGTGACTGTGTGTGGTGAAGTGTGGTCCAGCATGGCTTGGAATGCTAGTGGCCGTGCAGTGGTATGCAGCAGAAGTCGGTAGTGCGGTGAAGCGAGTCAGTGGTGGCACGGGTGGGAAAGGCACCACTGGCTGCTGCTGCACGTACCTGTCATGGTTAACTGGGTTCTTGGATCAGGTAGTCACGGGGTTAACTTGGTTGGCCTCTTTCTGGGTCCTGGGAGGCTTTTTATAGCCTCACTGTGAAGCCAGTCTTTGTCGTTTATACTCTGACCTTTGGCTGAGTGTGTCTGACCCTGTGCTTGTGCCAGTGCGTTGTGCCTGTGCTACGTTTTGTCTGTCTGGTTCTGATTTGGCTGTGTCCCTGTTATGAGTTTTGCCTGTCCCTTTTGTACTGCGTTGCTCCGTCTGTGTATGATCCCTTGGCTGTGTTCTGGTTATTCTCTGCCTGCTCCGTTTGTACTTCGTCGCCCTCTATGTGTATGACCTGGCTATCCTGACCATCCATTCTGTCTATGCCCCTTGGTAACTTTATTTCGTAGTTACCCTTCTAGGAGTTTTCCTTTACCTCATAGCTCTCTGGAGCTTAGGCCACGCCCCTAGGCAGTCAGGTGATTGCAGGTCCTCCGGCCTGAAGCATTCTCTATCTGCTACTGCTGCCTCTGAGAGACGTGTGGCCGGCTCCGCCCCTTGGCAGTCACATGCTGCGGAAGGTCCTGTTCCACAGAAACACAGGTCTTCCCTGCTGCGGCTCTGCTATACAGGTATCCTTGGGCACAGTTTGTTCACTCAGGACACACGCACTGGCTCAGTGAGCAAGTGCAGTGCGGTGTCCCTGACATTATAAACGACCGTTACATTTTTTCTGAGGGGGAGATTTAGGAGTGTTATCCCCATGGATCCCATGCAGGTATTAGCAGGTCAGGTGAAACATCTGACGCAAAGGTTCCAGGAGTTGAATGTTGAGCAGCGCATGATGGCTCAGACCCAGCAGCAGCTGGTAGATACCGTACAGGGGGCTGTCGCTGCGGGGTCTCTGGGTACTGGTGGTAAGGATGTGTCACTGGTATCTCCTGAATCTCCAGTTAAACTGCCCGACTACTTCTCAGGGGATAAAAATGAGTTCAGAGCCTTCAGTGAGGGGTGTAAACTTTTTTTCTCCCTGAGGCCTCGCTCTTCTGGGAATGAGTTCCAGAGGGTGGGGGTCATTATTTCCCTACTTCGGGGGGCCCCACAAGCCTGGGCTTTTTCTCTCTCTCCTTCTGCTCCTGAGAGGATGACTGTTGATATGTTTTTTCATGCCCTGGGCCGCATCTATGATGAGCCTGACAGGGTCCGTATGGCTGAGGACATGGTAATGAGTGTTCGTCAAGGTAAACATTCAGCCTAGTGGTTCTGTTCGGAGTTCCGACGTTGGGCAGCGGAGGTCTCCTGGAATGATGCCGCCCTTCGAGGGCTATTCCGCAGAGGCCTGTCTGAACGTCTCCAGGATGCCCTGGCCCTTCATCCTCCACCTGATACTTTGGAGGACGCCATAACCCAGGTCGTACTAATGGACCGCAGGCTACGCGCCAGGAGTATCATGCAGTGTGAAACCTCATTGTTTGCTGGCAGCAAAGAGACTGGAGCCACTACTGAGGTCATGGAAATTGGCACCACCTCGCTAAAAGAGAAGGAGAGAAGACATCGCCGGGAGAAACAACTCTGTTTCTATTGTGGAGAGTCCGGACATTGGAGAAAAGATTGCCCCACCTGTCCGTCATCTAAGACGGCGGAAAACTACTAGGTCTGGGTAGCGGTCGAGGAGGCTGCCCAGACCTTCAGGTACTATTTTCCTCATGTTCTAAAGTCGTGTTAAAGGTGGAACTATTGGTCGACAACTATGTTTTTTTCTCGACAGCATTGGTGGACAGTGGTTCATCTCTTAATCTGATCAGTTCCTGTGTCGTCTCCCAACATAAGATAGGGACAGTCAGGCTGGAGACACCCCTTAAAATTGTTGCTATCGACTCTTCCCCTCTTACCCGAACAGGGATTCTTTATGCTTCCAAAAGGTTTTCTTTGCAGGTCGGTTCTTCCCACAAGGAAGACATGGAATGTTTTGTCATGGACAAATCGCACACAGGGCTAGTGCTGGGTATGCCATGGCTTCAACGCCACAACCCGGTGATTGACTGGGAATCAGGGGAGATTATTAAATGGGGATCCTAATGTGTCGACTGTTGCCATAAATCTGTTTATTGTATGATACTTGCAAAACCTGTCTCAGTGTCTTCTGTTGGTCTGGAGGGTATTCCGGAGTACCTGAAAGACTTTGAGGACGTGTTCTCTAAAAGTGAGGCTGAGGCTCTGCCCCCGCATAGATCATTTGACTGTGCTATTGATCTTGTCCCGGGAGCCAAATTGCCCAAGGCCCGTCTGTTTAATTTGTCAGGCCCGGAGCGCCTGGCTATGAAGCAATACATTGCTGAAAGTCTTCGCAAAGGGCATATAAGGCCCTCAGTGTCCCCAGTAGCTGCGGGGTTCTTCTTTGTTAAAAAGAAGGATGGCGGTCTACGTCCCTGCCTCGACTTTCGAGAACTTAATAAAATCACAGTCAGGAATACATACCCCCTGCCTCTGATTCCTGATCTCTGTAACCAGCTCTCTGGGGCCAAGTGGTTTTCAAAATTGGACCTCAGGGGGGCTTATAATTTGATAAGAGTGCGGGAAGGGGATGAGTGGAAAACTGCTTTTCTTACTACTGAGGGGTTATTTGAGAATCTCGTCATGCCTTTCGGTCTCACCAATGCTCCAGCTGTGTTTCAAAATTTCATTAATGTAGTTTTTTCGGACCTCATTGGCCGTTTTGTTGTGATCTACTTGGATGACATACTGATATATTCCTCTGACAGACATTCTCATTTATCACATGTTAAAACTGTGTTTCAAAGACTCAGGGAAAATCAATTATTTGTTAAGTTGGAGAAATGTTCTTTCTTTGTTCAGGAGCTATATTTTTTGGGTCTCATAATCTCTCCACAGGGTTTCGTATGGATCCCAAGAAGGTGCAAGCCATTATGGAGTGGGTCCAGCCTCGGGACCTTAGAGGACTCCAGCGCTTCTTGGGCTTCGCAAATTACTATCGCAGGTTTATCAAGGGTTTTTCTCAGATTGTGAAACCCCTCACGGATCTCACACGTAAAGGGGCAGATGTTAGGAACTGGTCCCCGTCGCCAAGCAATCTTTTTTAACTTTGAAAAATTGTTTCACATCCGCTCCTGTTCTGGTTCAACCTGACTCATCCAAGCGTTTGTGGTTGAAGTTGATGCTTCGGAGGTTGGGGTGGGGGCAGTGTTGTCACAGGGACCTACTTCTCTGACTAACCTCAAACCTTGTGCCTATTTCTCGAAAAAAAATTCTCAGGCTGAGAGAAATTATGACGTTGGTAATAGAGAACTCTTAGCAATCAAGTTGGCGTTCGAGGAATGGAGGCATTTTTTGGAGGGGGCTGCTCACCCCATCACAGTCATCACCGACCACAAAAACCTAGAGTATATCAAATCTGCTAAAAGACTGACTCCTAGGCAGGCCCGTTGGTCACTTTTTTTTTCCAGATTTCAATTTTCTAGAACTTTTCGCCCACGGTCTAAAAACGTGAAAGCTGATGCTTTATCACGTAGTTTTGAGCCGCTTTCGGCCCCTGACCCGCCGTCCCCCATTCTTCAACCCAATGTCGTTATAGCTGAAGTGTCATCGGAATTGGAGCGGGAGATTGTGGGGGCTCAATCTTTAGCTCCAAGGTCCAAACCCGAAAACAAATTGTTTGTTCCTCAGCAGTTACGCACCAGGCTCCTGCGGGAGTTCCATGATTCAAAACTGAGTGCTCACCCAGGCATTTCTGCCACACGAGAGGCAGTGGCTAGAGTTTTTTGGTGGCCTTTGATGGCTTCAGATATTAAGAAGCATGTCGCTGTGTGTGGGGTATGCGCTCGTTCTAAGAGCTCTCATTGCCGGCCGGGGAATTGGTGCCTTTGCCAATTCCAGGAAGGCCATGGACCCACTTGTCCATGGACTTCATTACCAACCTTCCTTCTTCTCGGGGTAACACGGTTATCTGGGTAGTTGTGGACAGGTTTTCTAAGTTAGCGCATTTTGTACCTATGGCAAGTCTACCTTCTGCAGAGACTCTCGCTAAGCATTTCCTCGCACAGATTGTACGGTTACATGGGGTACCTATGAATATTGTATCTGACAGAGGGGCACAATTTGTGGCCAAGTTTTGGCGGGCTTTTTGCAAAAGGTTGGGGATAGCTTTGTCCTTTTCCTCAGCCTACCACCCAGAGAGTAACGGGCAGTCGGAGCGCACCAACCAGTCGCTTGAACAAATTCTTCGATGTTTGATTTCTACTCTGCAAAGCGACTGGTGTGATGCCCTACCGTTAGCGGAGTTCGCCTTCAACAACCGTACCAATCAATCTACCGGTAGGTCACCATTTTTATTAATTATGGTTTGAACCCTCATTTTGGTGAATTTTCACGTTTAGATTCGGGCTGTCCAGGAGCTGAGGACTGTGTTAACCGAATCAGGGATCTGTGGTCAAAAGTTTGGTTAAATATGTTCAGGGCTCAGGAGACTTATAAGCGTTTTGCAGATAAAAAAAGGAACCCTGCTCAAGTGTTGCAGTGTGGGGACAAGGTGTGGCTCTCCACGCGAAACATAAGTCTTCGTCTGCCCTCCGCCAAACTGGGGCCCAAGTTCATAGGTCCCTATGAGATCATTGAGGTAATTAACCCTGTGGTGTATCGTCTTCGCCTCCCCCTCGCTTTGAGACTCCATAACATATTCCATAGATCCTTGCTAAAACCCTTGGGATCGGTAGTAGAAGAACCAGCTGCTGTTCCCTCCCCAGTCTTGGTTGATGGGCTCATGGAATTTGAGGTACAACATATTGTAGACTCCCGGCAGTCTCGGGGGTCCTTACAGTACCTGGTGCATTGGAGGGGGTACGGTCCAGAGGACCGGTCTTGGGTGCCGGCCAGATCGGTACACGCTGACCGTCTGGTTCGGGCATTCCATGCTCGGAATCCTGGGAAACCTGGGGGTCCAGAGGCCCCCCATTAAGAAGGGGGTACTGTCATGGTTAACTGGGTTCTTGGATCAGGTAGTCACGGGGTTAACTTGGTTGGCCTCTTTCTGGGTCCTGGGAGGCTTTTTATAGCCTCACTGTGAAGCCAGTCTTTGTCGTTTATACTCTGACCTCTGGCTGAGTGTGTCTGACCCTGTGCTTGTGCCAGTGCGTTGTGCCTGTGCTACGTTTTGTCTGTCTGGTTCTGATTTGGCTGTGTCCCTGTTATGAGTTTTGCCTGTCCCTTTTGTACTGCATTGCTCCGTCTGTGTATAATCCCTTGGCTGTGTTCTGGTTATTCTCTGCCTGCTCCTTTTGTACTTCGTCGCCCTCTATGTGTATGACCTGGCTATCCTGACCATCCATTCTGTCTATGCCCCTTGGTAACTTTATTTCGTAGTTACCCTTCTAGGAGTTTTCCTTTACCTCATAGCTCTCTGGAGCTTAGGCCACGCCCCTAGGCAGTCAGGTGATTGCAGGTCCTCCGGCCTGAAGCATTCTCTATCTGCTACTGCTGCCTCTGAGAGACGTGTGGCCGGCTCCGCCCCTTGGCAGTCACATGCTGCGGAAGGTCCTGTTCCACAGAAACACAGGTCTTCCCTGCTGCGGCTCTGCTATACAGGTATCCTTGGGCACAGTTTGTTCACTCAGGACACACGCACTGGCTCAGTGAGCAAGTGCAGTGCGGTGTCCCTGACAGTACCGACTCTGCTGCATAGCCTGCGTGTAAGCATTGTTGCAGGCATTCATCACAGTCAGCTGGAGATCAGGATTAAGGTTTTCCGCCATGCCCTGTTCAATTTGTTGGAAAAAATGGTGCGCTGGTCTTTTGAGCTCAGCTTCAAGATAGTCAAGGCGACACTCGACAGAATGGAGGCGTTGGTCCACTAGTGCCTTGTGGCTATTTTGGAAAACTGTGCTCAAATGTATGAACTCGGGCATGAGATTCCTGTCAGAGGCCTTCTGCCGCGGGCGGGAAGTACCCGCAAAACCTGTGGCAGAGACCTGTGACAGGGGAAGACCTGATGGACCAGCTTCCTGATCTCCAGCTGTGTGTTGATGGCCCGCAAGGTGCTTCTTGACTGGTGCATGGCTGGGACGGGTCCGAGGCAGCTCTCTGAAGGACCGCTCCAGGACCAGGTTGCAGGGTGCTGCTCCAGGTGCTGTGAAAAAACAAACAAACAAGAATTAGTATCATACATTTACAAACGCTAACTCCTGTGGAATAGAAAAACACAGAGTAAACACAATACAATACAACAAAATACTTATGCTCTGGTGGCAAGGAGCGGTCTTAAGAAAGCCAAAGCCCGATGGTAGCGATTAGTGTTGAGCGATACGATACCGCAAGTATCGGGTATCGGCCGATATTAGCTGTTTCGGCCTTTCGATACTTAGTTCCGATATTTTCCATATATCGTATACCGGAATCGGAAGTTCCCATAATTCTTTGAGAGGCAATGTGATTTTAGTCAGCCAATGAGGAATCCTAAGAAGTGTGGGCACATCCTGTACTGCTGCGGTCATGTTAACTAATGGCATGGCTGTGATTGGATGCTGAAATGATGTCAGAATGCACTATAAAAGGCGCCGCCGCCATTTTAGCGTCACTGTGCTGTGAATTCAGTAAGGGACAGAACGCTGCTGTGCTGACTCTGAGGGACAGTTAGAGATTGCGATTTAGTGTACTGTGCTGTAGGCAGGCTAGCACCAACCGCTGTGTAAAGCTTCCTTTTGCCTGCAGTGTTGTTTTAACAGCTCTGCAAGGTGTGTGTGTGAGTGCAGGTGACGCTGCAGTTTGCTCTGCATGCAACGCTGTCTGTAGGCATCTGCACGTGTCACTCACAGACTCTTTTTTTTTTCTTCAGTGTAATTCTTGCAGCTCCATGCAATTTAACTATTAGTGTGACGCGCTTCCATCCGTATCCAATACATTGGTTGCAAACATTATAGAAGTAGACAAAGGAGTAGCCTTTCACAGATTGTGAACAGTTGTGTTTCAGTGTTCACTTCAGTCTGTGTTTTTTATTTTTTGAGTGCACATCACGCTCCAGTTACTTGTTCAAGCACTGCTGCTTGTACTCTGCTGAGCGTGTCTCAGTGCCTCATCCTTTTCATTTATCTCCAATTGGTTCTGCTCCATTCCATTTAAAATATAATCTATTAGTGTGACGCGCTTCCATCCGTATCCAATACATTGTTGCAAACACTATAGAAGTAGACAAAGGAGTAGCCTTTCACAGATTGTGAACAGTTGTGTTTCAGTGTTCACTTCAGTCTGTGTTTTTTATTTTTTGAGTGCACATCACGCTCCAGTTACTTGTTCAAGCACTGCTGCTTGTACTCTGCTGAGCGTGTCTCAGTGCCTCATCCTTTTCATTTATCTCCAATTGGTTCTGCTCCATTCCATTTAAAATATAATCTATTAGTGTGACGCGCTTCCATCCGTATCCAATACATTGGTTGCAAACACTATAGAAGTAGACAAAGGAGTAGCCTTTCACAGATTGTGAACAGTTGTGTTTCAGTGTTCACTTCAGTCTCTGCGTAATAACCACACTTAGGCCTTATAACTTTTCTGACTTTTTTTATCAATCTACCAAGATGAAGAAGTCAGTGAGTAAGGCACGTGGTCGTGGCCGTGAGTTTCAGCAGGGAGAGGACGTGGGGATTCTGTGGCTGCTGCCGCCCTCAGTGACACAGAATCCAACAGTTTTACCCATGAGCGTTCCTTTATGTGCACTTTGGTAGGAGCTCGGCGTGCCCCCCTGCTGCGGGAAGAACAAATTGAAGCCGTTGTTGGTTGGATGGCAGCCAATGCATCGACTTCAATTCCTTCCACCTCCTCTCAGGAACACAACACTGTTGAGCAACTATCTGTCTGTTCACCGCCTGTCAAATTGCCCAGGCAGTCAGAGAGTTCTGTACAGGAGCCAGCTGAGTCTCTGCTTCTGTTCTCAGAATCTGTTGGCTCGCAAACACGGGCACAGGCAAGCAGCATTCTGAAATTTGAAGAAGAGGGAGTATGCAGTGATCCGCAACAGCTGTGCTCTCTCAATCTGAAGAGGCGGGTGAGCCAGTGCCGATGGACAGCACACCGCAGAACGCATCTTATGATGATGATGAGACTCAGGTGCCAGGTTTTGTGGAGCATGGTGCTGCCCAGACCATCCAACAGCAGCAGGTGTTGGAAGAGGGTAGTGGAGATGATGAAGTCCGAGACCCAACATGGCGTGAGCAACAGGAAGGTGGTGGGAGCAGCTCTGAGGAAGAGATTGTCCCAACGGTACAAAGAGGAGGGAGAGGTAGGCTGCAGACTCGCTTGCCTGTAGCCTCCAGTTTGGCACCTGTTGGGAGCAGTTCTCTTAGAAATGTCAAAATTGGCGCTCCCATGACTTGCACTGCGTGGTCCTTTTTTGACAGACTTGTAGATGATATTTGCTATGTTCAATGCAAGCTGTGTAAGCAAAAAGTTAAAAGAGGTAAAAATATCAGTAACCTGAATACCACAAATATGTGGAAACATGTACGGACAAAGCACGTAGCTGAGTTACAAAGACACACTGGAGATGTAGGCCAACCTACAGCAGCACCTACATCTTCATGTCGTGTTGGAGCCTCTACCTCCAGCTCACACACACCTGGTTCGGCTTCCTCACAGGATCTCCATGGAAGAACCTCGGTCACTGTTGTCCATAGACAAACTGTTATTCCACCCACAGCAGCAAGTTCACAGTCATCGTCACACTCCCAGACCACAAAACAGCCATCGGTACCACAGGCATGGGATAAAAGACGGCCATACTCGGCAAACCATCCACGAGCACAGGCTCTGAATGCTGGCATTGCAAAACTCCTGTCCCTTGAAATGCTGTCATTCAGGCTGGTGGAGACTGACAGTTTCAGGAACTTTATGGCATTGGCAGTCCCACAATATAATGTGCCAAGCCGATTTTATTTCAGCAGGCAAGCTGTCCCTGCTCTGCAAAAACATGTCGAGGGAAACATTAAACATGCGCTACTAAACGCCGTCAGTAGCAGGGTCCACCTGACCACCGATGCGTGGACCAGTACCCATAGCCAGGGACGATACCTTTCCCTCACTGCCCATTGGGTCAATGTTGTGGAGCCGGGTACAGATCTTGCCAGTGGCGCTGTACGTGTTCTGCCAACTCCAAGGATTGCAGGAATCCAGTCTGTACACATTGATTCCTCCTCCTACTCCAGTTCCTCAGAATCATCGCTGCACGAGCCGTCACGGTATACCTCCACATGGACCCGTGAACGCTTACCTGTTGCGACCGATATGAGCACAGCCGTGGCCAAACGTCAACAGGCCGTCCTGAAATTAATTTCCATGGGGAATCGAAGCCACACAGCGCAGGAGCTCTGGGATGCCATCAAGCAGGAGAGCGACGTGTGGTTTTTGTCAGCTAATCTCCAGCCAGGCTTGGTAGTGTGTGACAATGGCCGAAATCTGGTGGCAGCTCTGGGCCTTGGCAACCTCACTCACATACCATGTCTGGCACATGTGCTCAACTTGGTCGTGCAGAGTTTTTTGAGGGACTATCCGGATCTTGATGCACTGCTGCACAAGGTCCGCCTAGAGTGCGCTCACTTGCGACGTTCCAGCATGGCCAGATCGCGCATTGCAGCTCTGCAAGTCAGATTTCGCCTTCCTGAACATCGCATCATATGTGACGTACCCACCAGGTGGAATTCCACGTTACATATGTTGGAGCGGTTGTGTGAGCAGCAGCCAGCAGTAATGGAGTATCAGCTGCAACAGGCGCAATCAACTCGCAATTTGCGCCGTTCACACTTCACCACTACTGAGTGGGCCTCTATGAAGGACATCTGCGACATTTTGCGTGCGTTTGATGTCTCAACGCGGATGGCGAGTGCAGATGATGCACTAGTCAGCATGACTGTCCCCCTTATCTGCCTGCTTCAGAAATCACTGAAAGCACTAAAGGAAGAGGTTTTGGAAGAGGTGGAGGATGAGGAGTCACAAATTCAATTACCTTCAGGACAGTCATCGCAACGTGGTTCCTCACAAAGGGCTGGGCAGGGCTCACTTTGTGAGGAGGATGAGAGGAGGAGGAGGAGTCAATGGAGGAGGAAGAAATCCCTACAGAGGGAGGTACACAACGCTCTAGTCAGTATGTAGAGCGAGGGTGGGGTGATGCAGAGGAGGCAGAGATGACGCCTCTTCCAGAGGACAGCCTTTGTTGGCCAGTTGGGAGTCTGCAGCACATGGTTGATTTCATGCTTCAGTGCCTGAGAAACGACCGCCGCATCGCCCACATTCTCACCACGTCAGATTATTGGGTGTACACCCTCCTAGACCCTCGCTACCGGGACAACTTACAAACCCTCATCACACCGGTGAACCGGGACCGTAAAATGCAGGAGTACCAAGACACACTGGTGCAATCCATACTGTTGTACATTCCAGCCGAGAGAGCTGCTGCTGCTGCTACTGCTTTACAAAGCAGCTCTGTGCGTCGAGGAAGTGTAGACACCTCTACAACAAGAGGGAGCAGAAGCAGCGCCTCTGCACAGGGCAAGAGCTGTATGTTACAAATGTGGCAAAGTTTTGTGACAGCGCCAGCAAGGTCTACACCATCCGAGACGGCTCCAGTCACCAGGAAGAAACGTTTCCGTAAGATGGTGACAGACTACTTGGCTTTCCCTCTAAGTGTACTCCCAGATGCCTCTTCCCCTTTCAAATTTTGGGTCTCTAAGTTGGATACATGGCCAGAGCTTAGCCAGTATGCATTGGAGGTGCTGGCTTGCCCTGCTGCCAGTGTATTATCTGAGCGTGTCTTTAGTGCTGCAGGTGGTGTAGTAACAGACCGTCGCATGCGACTATCCTCAGAGAATGTAGACCGCTTACTTTTCTGAAAATGAACAAGGCATGGATCTCACCTGAATTTGCCTGTCCGTTTTCAGATTAAATAACTGTTTGGCAACGTTTTCCATGTTCCTGTTATGTTCATCTTTCTACCACCTGAACTCTACTCCCTGGGCTACAACACCGCCATTTGTTGCTCGTAAGTAATTGGCAGGGGTACTGACTCCTGGCCAGCCTGGTTACAGCACGACAGCTGTTTCCTGGCAGTGTGAACGTCAATTATCCTCCAATAAGTTGTGCTGTCGTGTTGCATTCGGGTTAGCCGACTCTATGGTGCCTGCAGTTTAGATGATTCCTATGTGTGCTGTGGGATATGTAAATAAAGGCGGTTTCCATTGTGACAATAGGACAAGCACCCACTGTAGGACTGTGTGATTCGGTAACTGCGGACGGCTTGCGTCCTGTCAACTTACATTTTCATGGGTGCGTTCTTCTACCCGTCCGGGGTCCAGTACCGTCAACTGGTTCTCCCCAGTGCCTTTGGCCTAGGTGCCTCCATCTCCGTATCCGAGTTCCACCAACGTCTGCTGGTCCTTGGTAGTGCTTTGGAGCACAGGTACCTCCTGCTTAGTAACCGTGTCACAGTAACGTCAGCTGGTACTCGGTTGTGACATTGCCTCTTTTCCTTCTGCTACCCGTCCGGGGTCCAGTACCGTCAACTGGTTCTCCCCAGTGCCTTTGGCCTAGGTGCCTCCATCTCCGTATCCGAGTTCCACCAACGTCTGCTGGTCCTTGGTAGTGCTTTGGAGCACAGGTACCTCCTGCTTAGTAACCGTGTCACAGTAACGTCAGCTGGTACTCGGTTGTGACATTGCCTCTTTTCCTTCTGCTACCCATCCGGGGTCCAGTACCGTCAATGGTTCTCCCCAGTGCCTTTGGCCTAGGTGCCTCCATCTCCGTATCCGAGTTCCACCAACGTCTGCTGGTCCTTGGTAGTGCTTTGGAGCACAGGTACCTCCTGCTTAGTAACCGTGTCACAGTAAGTCAGCTGGTACTCGGTTGTGACATTGCCTCTTTTCCTTCTGCTACCCGTCCGGGGTCCAGTACCGTCAACTGGTTCTCCCCAGTGCCTTTGGCCTAGGTGCCTCCATCTCCGTATCCGAGTTCCACCAACGTCTGCTGGTCCTTGGTAGTGCTTTGGAGCACAGGTACCTCCTGCTTAGTAACCGTGTCACAGTAACGTCAGCTGGTACTCGGTTGTGACATTGCCTCTTTTCCTTCTGCTGCCCCTCCGGGTTCCAGCACAGTCAGCTGGTCCTCGTTACTTCCATTGTCTCTTGCTCCATCTGATACCCGTCAGGGTTCCAGTAACGTCAGCTGGTTCTCGGAAATTAGACGACCTTAAAGACCACCCAGAAGAAGATGACGACAACAAGGACGACGAGCATGAAGCCAACCAGCCTGAACACCATCACAAAGAAAAAATAAAAGATTACCCAGAAGAAGATCACCAACAGGACAAAGAAGGTTAAGACAAACTACAAGATACAGAACAAGAGACAGCAGAACAATAAGCAGAAGATCAAAAAGCAGAAGAACATGAAGTATAAGACCAAAATGAAGAGCAAAATATATGCTCTAAATTCTAAGCAGAAGAAGACTAAGCAGTGTATGGGGGTGAGTCCGTTCCTCCTCGTGGTGCCCCTGGAAAATGCCTGCTGCTGCAGGCTAAACTGAACACGGACAAATACTGTTGTAATTTAAATATTTTGTGACAGCAAGAACGGAAGGATGAACAATTCATACTTTTACAGATTACAAGTACAGGAATCTCTGTCACAAATAAGAATATGATGAAGAAGATGAAGAGGAAGAAGATGAAGAATTTGAATATGAAAAGATTAATTAGTTTAATAATAACAATATGAGTAATGTAAACAAAAACATGAATAGCAAGAAGTTTAAGAAGAAGATTAAGAAGGTGAAGATGAAGAATAATTTGATGCGAAAGATGATGCTGCTGAAGATTATGAAGGAGAAAGTGTGGCACTGGCAAAAGTTAAAAAGGTGAAGAGCATGGAAGTTGTGAAACATACATATTTGCCAAAATAGAAAAAAGGTTAACAACATTGTCAATTTGTTAGTCAATCCAAACGTATTTCCAAAAAAATATATATTAATGCTATTCCAATGCATTGGGTTAAACATGTATGCCTTTATTGTCTCCTCAACCTCCCCCAATACATTCTACATTATCTTTGTTGTTTTCCTTCATGTACAATTAACCACAAGGCAAGAATGTTTTTTTTTAATGTCGATATTTGGTTCCCATAGACTTCATTGGACTTCCGGTATCGGAATCGGATATCGACGATATTTAGTGATATCGGCGATACCATTCCGATCCGATATTTTTAGATATCGAGCAGTATCGCTCAACACTAGTAGCGATACTTTCTTGTGGTCTTTGCCGCAGCACCACTGGCAACCCGGTTCTCCAGCCTCAGGTCCCTGTTGAAGCGGTCCTTCATTGAGCGCCAGCAGATTCTGACCTCGTTCACTGTGGAAAATAAAAAATAAAATTTAGATAATGCACTGTAGGCCTGGATCACACAACTGTGTAGGATGCTAGAAACTCACACGAGTTACTAGCATCCCACACAGTTGTGTGATCCCGGCCAAGGTCACTGCAGCATCATACACCATTGAAATACTTACGAAATTCCTTGCGGACCAGGGGAGAGGCGTTGTCCCAGCCATCCATCAGCGCTGCGGCCACCTCATTCCAGAGCCGCCGGATCACCACGTTGTCACAGTGCATTGGATCACGACTGTCCCACAACGGGACTCGCTCCTTGTTCTGCCTTCATACACGTTGACACGGTGTGCAATCTAGCATACAGCCTAAACCACGATTATATCTTCCAAATAAGCAGACTGTCCTCTGTAGTCTAACTTGTTTATTGGTGAACAGTATAGAACATGCGCGGTAAAACTATAAAAATTCAAATGACCTAGATAAGTATTGGGCACACAGCTGACACTTTACAATTAACAGGAAAGTATACAGTATGATGCAAACTTTACACAGGATTCTAATAACATCTCCTATGCACTGGCTGCTATACAGTTAATAATCTCCTAAACACTGCATTGCTAGAGAAGATATTGATCTTACCAGATATGCTTTACCAGGATAGCAAACTCAAGTTGAAGAGGTTACAGGAGAGCACATGAACACGTGTATTCCCTGAAGTACATGGAAGAAAATGGAGTTTCTTCTTCCCAGCATACCTTGCTTCAATCCCACAATGCAACACTCTATCTGCTTGTTAAAGGCACAGGCTATAAATTCAGCCACCACTAGATGGTGCTATTACAAACAAACCAGCACACAGTACAAAAACATACTGCCCTGTACTCAGATGGACAGAACACCCCGCTTGGCATCAACTGATGCCACATACAGGCTCTTTTGGCGAAAGCAGTAAAACTAGTTCGCAACTGGTCTGAGGAATAGTTTACTCTCCCCAGCCTTCCACACTTTGACCTCGACCTTGCGCACCTTCTCATCCTTGCTTGGGAATACCTTGGTGATGAGGCCGAGTGACCACTCATTTCGGTGTGACTGGCTGTCCTTCATGAGCACAATATCACCTGGTTTGATGTTCAGCTTGTCGATCTGCCACTTCTTCCTAGGCTGTAGGGTAGAGAGATATTGTTTTCTCCATCTGTCCCAGAAAGTATTGGAGAGACTTTGAACTTGTCTCCATTGACGTCTGCAGAGGTCCTTGTTGCCGAATTCTCCCATTGGAGCGCTGGGAGTGTTGGTTTTCTGAGTGAGTAACATGGCGGGAGTGAGAATGGTTGGATCAAGCTTTTTCAAGACACTGTCTCTAGAAAAGTGTGGTCCCTTGTTGAGGTTGTCTTTGCACAACACAAAGTATTGTAACCTTGGCTCTTTCCAAGTTGAGGGCGTAAAAGCATGCTTGCAGTGATGCCAACCTTTACATGATCTCTGGCTTGCAGGTAATGCTGACTTGTAGGACTGGGCCACATGAAGTAGACAAGCAACGGCTCGAACAAGTGACTTCCAGGTTGAGAACCTGCTGATCTGATGAGATTCCAGGTAATGACTTGAAATCCCTGTATGCAGTGCAGACACTCGAGGACGGAGCTCCTCGTCGGCATCTGAATCCACCAGTTCGAACGTTTCAGGACTGTCAATGTGGGGCATCGAACGGTACAAGGAAGTAGGGCCTGTGAACCAGGTAGTGTCCTTAAGATGACTTGAAGCAACGGATTTAGTCGCATGGTCTGCAGGATTGATGTGAGTAGGTACATAGTGCCACTGACTAGGGAAGGTGGATCTTCTTATCCTTAGTATCCGGTTGCTGACGTAGGCATGAAAGCGTCACGTTTCATTGCAGATGTATCCCAGTACCACCTTGCTATCAGTGTAGAACTCTGCTTCTTTGGTCTCCAGATTCATCACACCTGAGATAAGCTTGGCCAACTCAACTGCGAGGACAGCTGCGCAGCGTTCCAGTCTGGGTACCGTGTGTTCGCGGAGTGGTGCCAGTTTAGTCCGGCTCATCACAAACCCGATGTGGCTCTGTTCATTGACATCTATGGTTTTGAGGTATGCTACTGCTGCGATTGCTTTGACTGATGCGTACAGAAGATACAAAGTCTTTGTGTCTTGACTTCTGTGGATGGCACAGGAGCATACGGTCGTTTCACACGAAGGTCGGTCAAGGCCTCGAGAGACCTCTTCCACTCTGCCCACAGGTCTGCCCTTTCTGCTGGCAGTGGATCATCGCAATCAGATGTGTCTTGGGTGAAGTCTCTTAGCATCATTTTCCCTTGGATAGTAACTGGAGCTACGAATCCCAGGGGTTCGTATAGACTATTCACGAACTAAAGAACTCCTCTGCGCGTGAAGGATTTCTCGTCTTTACTGATCTGAAAGGTGAAGGCATTCGTCTTCAGAAGCAATCCAAGACTCCGCTGCATGGGAAGAGTGTCGATGCTTAGGTCTAGGTCCTTTAGATCGCTGGAATAGTCTTGAGAGGGAAATGCTTCCATCAACTCTCGACTGTTGGAGGAAATCTTGTGTAACCTTAGGTTAGACTGAGCGAGCATTTCTTGAGCCCTTTTTAGTAGACTGATTGCAGCCTCATTTGTTGGTGTGGACTTCAAACAGTCGTATATGTAGAAGTCCTTTTCTACGAAGGATCTGACGTCTGACCCATACCTTTCTTCGCCTTATTTGGCAGAATTACGGAGGCCGTAGATAGCAACTGCTGGGGAAGGGCTGTTCCTGAAGATGTGTACCCTCATCCGGTACTTTATGATGTCTTTGTCTGGGTCATTGTCACGGTACCAGAAGAACCTCAAGTAGTTTCTTTGTTCCTCTTTGACGAGAAAACAGTGGAACATCTGTTGTATGTCAGCTATAAATGCCACCATATCTCTGCGGAAAGAGAGTAGTACTTCCAGAAGTCTGTTGTTGAGGTCTGGGCCCGACAGTAGAACATCATTTAATGAGACATCTTCACATTTGGCACTTGAGTCGAATACCACTCTTATTTGACCTGGCTTCTTGGGATGGTATACTCTGAAGATGGGCAGGTACCAACACTCCTCTGAGGGCCGAAGTGCAGGTGCAATCTCTGCGTGGTTGTTCTGGAATATCCTTCCCATGAAGGTAAAGAAGTGTTCCTTCGTCTCTGGTGACTTCTTAAGCTTGTGTCTAGGGAAGATGAATCGGCTGTAGACCAGTTCCCTGTTGTTGGGTAGGCGCCTTCTTTGAGGTCGAAATGGTAAGGTGTTGTGAATGTGCTAGAAATGAATTCTGAGCAGAAGTTCCCTCTGGTGGTTACAAACAGTACTGAACTATCCAGTGAAGATTGTGAAGATTGGCGATCAGGTGTTACTGACTGGTCTTATATAAGGGAGGTTCCCTCCCATCAGGGTTGCCGGTGATCAATTGTTCTGGTCTCTCTTTGATTCCTGTTCACTTTGTAGCTTGCTGTTTCGTGCCTGCATCTTCTGCTAACAGATAAGACATTTTCTTCTTTTAGTTTTTGTGCTTGCTTTTTGCATTTTGTCCTGCACTTCTGTGGGGGTCTGCCGGGTTCCCTCCGGGGGCTTGTGCTCCTCTCAGTTTAGTTCAGCCACTGTTGTTTGCTCATTTGCCTTTTCCAGTTTTTTCAGTGGCTGCTGTTTAGTTTTTGTTACACAAGAGAACTAATTTAGGTAGTAGAGGTCGTGTGATCTCAGGTGTTTTTGTAATTAGTAGTGTTGGTACTTTTCAGGGTTTTTTGGGATTGCAGTAAGTGACCTTCCTATCCTTTTCTATTTAGGAAGTTTGGGCCCCAACGTTTGCTCATACTATTTTCTGTCTGTGTCTGTATTTCTTCTTGTCTAACCGCCATTACATGTTTGGGGGCTTTCTATGTTCTTTGGGGATCTGCTCCGGGGCAGATAGTTTTCCTCTTTCTGTCTTTAGGTGTAGTTAGCTTCTCAGGCTGTGACGAGGCATCTAGGACCAACGTAGGTACGCTCCACGGCTGCCTTTAGTTGTGGTGGTTAGTCAGGGTACTGCAATCCCATAGATTCCAACCTCTCTGGTGTATTTCCTTTTTTGCTTGCTCTCCTCAGCTACCAAATCCTAACAGTATCACCGGCCAAAAACTGATATTTGTATGGTACTCACAGAAGGGAAAAATAGTGTTAAAGAAAGAAGATTGTCAGAGTTGTCAGAGATTTTTTTTTTTTCCCTCTGTATCTCTGGGTGCTGAGGAGGATTTTTTTTTCTCTCAATGGAGTTTGCACAGTTGTCTGGCCATGTGGATCAGCTTGCCACTGAAGTTCGGAGTATTGCTACCTATCTTGCGAGGTTGCCTGTTGTGGAACCTAGGATTCCCATGCCAGATTTGTTTTTAGGGGATCGAGCTAAATTTCTGAATTTCAAAAATAACTGTAAGTTGTTTTTTGCCTTGAAATCTAAGTCCTCAGGGAACGCAGCACAGCAGGTTCAAATTGTCAACTCTCTCCTGCGCGGCGATCCTCAGGATTGGGCTTTTTCCCTGACACCTGGGGATCCTGTTTTGAGTAATGTTGATGCATTTTTTCAGGCTCTGGGGTTATTGTACGATGAGCCTAATGTCACTGATCAAGCTGAAAAAGCCTTGTTGGCATTAAATCAGGGGCTAAATGACGCTGAGTTATACTGTCAGAGATTCCGAAGGTGGGCAGTCCTGACCAAATGGAATGACGACGCTTTGGCGGCCCTTTTTCGGAAGGGTCTGTCAGAGAATGTAAAGGATGTTATGGTGGGATTCCCTGTCCCCTCTGGTCTCAATGATTCTATGTCATTAGCGATTCAAATTGACAGACGTTTGCGTGAGCGTAGAGGTATGCGTGGAATAGTGTTGCCTTGTGAACCAGCTTCTGAACCCATGCAGTGTGATAGAGTGGCTTCTGGGGCACAGCGTCATGAGTTTCGAAAACGCAATGGGTTATGTTTCTACTGTGGTGATGCCTCTCATGCTATTTCAGTCTGCCCTAAGCGGGGAAGACGTTTTGCACACTCAGTTGTCTTGGGTAGTGTTCAGACTAAATTTCTGTTGACTGTTACCCTGATTTGCTCCCTGTCCACATTTTCTGCTCAGGCTTTTGTTGATTCGGGAGCAGCTATTAACCTGATGGATTTTGATTTTGCTAAACGTTGTGGGTTTCCCTTGATACCCCTACGGAAGTCTATTCCCCTACTGGGGATCGATTCTACCCCTTTGGCTGAGAATAAACCTCAGTTCTCTACTCAGGTGTAGTGTTGAGCGATACTGCTCGATATCTAAAAATATCGGATCGGAATGGTATCGCCGATATCACTAAATATCGTCGATATCCGATTCTGATACCGGAAGTCCCATGTAAGTCTATGGGAACAAAATATCGCAACTAAAAAAACACTTTCTTTCGTTGTAAACACAAAATATACACACATAGAATACATATATATATATATATACATGTCATTGTGACATATATATATACATATATTTATAGTTTATACACTTCTACATAGTAAAATAGACTCTGATTCAATTGCCGGGTAAAGCCGTGACATACCCCATAGAAGTCGACGGGCTCGGTGCCGAGTACCCCCAAAACCTCTGGCTCTGTGCGACTCAACTTGGGCGTCACAAACAGGATTCTGTAGCTCGCTATAAGCGAGTCCTGTGTGCCTGAATTGAACTGGTTTTGTGCTTGAGAATTGCTAAAATCATCAGAGAATGTATTTGCCATTTTTCCGCCATATCTGCGTCACGACGAGGCACTGGTGAAGAAGAAGGGCGTGCTCTTCGTGGGTGTACACTCACTCAGTGGCGCGAAAACGATGGCCGACCACTCTAAATGGTACTGCAATGTAAGATCGTGCCCCACAGCTCTTGAGTTCCGCCTCTTCATCCTCCTCAGTGTGCGGAAACTAACACGAAGGTCCCGCCTCACTACAAAAGAGGGGCCCTCTCCAGATGCTAATGACACATGTGACTTGGCAGAGATGGCTAATGGACACGAGCAGAAGTGTGAAGGGATGGAGCAGTCAGAGCTCTCCCCCCACGGAAGCGACCGATCGCCACGGAACCACCGTTGGGCACCCGGCCTGGAAACCCTCCTACGCTGCAAGAAGCGGAGGATACCCTAAGAGGCCTGGCCCGGCACCGGGAGGAGGTCGCCAGGATGGAAGCCAGCTGGCGTGCCCTAAAACTAAACTTGGAGCGGCGCCAATCCCTCTTACCTGAAGTGTCTGTACCGGAAGGTGAGGCACCCGTTCTAGTAGAGGAGTCCGTGCGGGCATCCCAGCCCTTGCAATGTGATCCGGTTGACGTTGTCGCAGTGGAGGCACCCGTTCCTGCAAAAAACGCTGCACCGGCAGCACCCCAGATCCCGCTGTCTGCCCCCGTCGCTGAGACAGAAGAAGCGACACCCGTCCTCATGGAGGAGGCCGCGCAGGCACCAGAGGTCTACCTGTCTGTACCGGAGCCCCGACTGTCATCTGTTCCAGAGCCGGCTGCTTCCTCCGCAGATGAGCGCCGCCAGGACTGTCGGGCGCCAGGAGAGCTGCCGCAAACCGGACATCGTAAGCTGCAGTTTGATGGTGGAGACATGGAGATGCTGGTGGAGGAGAATTGCAACCGGCGTCAGGAGGAAGAGTGGAGACGTCGGGAGAGAGAAGCCGAGCGACAAAGGGAGCAGCGCGAATCCCAGAAGCTTCGCCAACGTCACATCGAGAAGGACCGGGCAGATAAGGACCGGATGAGAAAAGATAAAAGTACGGTGAGGGAGCCGCGGCGTAAGGGTGCAGTACGGAGCTTTAAATTGAAAGCTGGTTGGGGCTTCATCCAGGAGCCTGGACTTTATTTAGAAGTGTTTGTGACCCGGCGGGACGTGGAGACTCACCTCCCAGAAGGACACCCGGGGAGGGACCTGTTGCCAGGAGACTTGGTAACTTACACCCGACACTGGGGTTACAATGGATGGTATGCCCTAAATGTCACCAGGTGCGACCCCTGGTCCCCAGAGTGTCAGGAACCTGTGAGACCCTCGGAGCCTTCAGCCTCCCACATCCAGGCCTCTGCACAAGTGCCCACCCCACGCCGTAAATCTCCCCAGCCTCCCTCAGTGGTCTCCTCAGCAGCCCCAGCTATGGACATGATAATGATAGCTGGCCCGTACCCGGCGCCTGTTAGGCCCCCTGGGGTTCGTTCAGTCCGGGACATAGGGCTCCAGACCCGGAGGGAGATGAAAGAGGTGGCCACACAGACACAGATAGCGGGTCACGACTTGACTGTACAGGCCACATGACGTCATCAGGTCCTGGTGGTCCTTGGTGTCTCGGATGTTTGGCAAGCATCAGAAGAGTACCAGGTGGTACCTGGAACACCCCTGCCAAAGAATTATAAATAACCCGGACAGGGTCCCTGTATGTAAATAGTTAAATTGTTGATGTACCCGGACGGGTGAATGTTCATAAAAAAGTTTTTTAATTTAATAAAAAAAAAACACAGTTTTCATTACTTTTATTACAGTCTCATCCTGCGACGCCATCGATCTCCTGTAAAAAAATGAAAAAAAAAAACAGCAGTATACCACCTGTCCGACGCAGTCCATAGTAACGAGTGTCCCACGACGATCCAGCTCTGCTACATCAGAATGACATCAGAGGCAGGCAGAGCCTGTCATCCCGGCGCAGCACAGCTGATTACCTGCTTCCCCGGCGGTGACGTCATCGGACTGGTTTACGGCCGGGATTACCCTGCAGTCACTGCAGTTATCGCGAAAAACTGCATGTGACCGCCAGGGAGAAGATAATGGCGGCCATCAAGCAGTCCAGGACGTGACCGCCGGAGATCTTCTGCCAGGTAAGTGCCGCTGACTCCTGACAGACCCGACCGACGGACACTCACAGTGACAGTGACAAATCCGATTCCGGTATCCGATATGACGAAAATATCGGTACTCGGAATCGAAAGCCCGATACAGCTAATATCGGCCGATACCCGATATTTGCAGTATCGTATCGCTCAACACTAGCAGAGATTCACTTCTGCTCCTGTTCTACGGCAGCCTGATGTTTCTCTGCCATTTCAGGTGGAGGTTGATGCCTCTGAAATTGGGGCAGGTGCCGTTTTGTCCCAAAGAGATCCAGAGACCTCTAAAAGTAACCCTTGTGCCTTTTTCTCTCGAAAATTTTCTCCAACTGAACGTAATTATGACGTGGGTAATTGGGAGTTATTGGCCATGAAGTGGGCTTTTGAAGAGTGGAGACATTGGCTGGAGGGAGCCAAACATCAGGTGGTGGTCCTCACGGACCATAAGAATCTGGTTTATCTGGAATCAGCCAAGCGACTTAATCCTAGACAGGCCAGGTGGGCCTTGTTTTTCACACATTTTAATTTTGTGGTTTCCTTTCTTCCTGGCACTAAGAATGTTAAGGCGGATGCCCTCTCGAGGAGTTTCCTTGCGGACTCTCCTGAGTTATCTGATCCTGCTGTTATTTTGAAAGAGGGTGTAGTTCTTTCCACCATCTCACCCAATTTGAGACTGGCTCTGGAAGGGTGTCAGGAGGATAAACCCGAGCGCTGCCCTATTGGGAAATTGTTTGTCCCAGACCGATGGAAAAAGAGTGTGATGTCTGAAATTCATTGTTCCGCATTGGCCAGTCATCCCGGAATTTTTGGTACCAGAGACTTGGTTAGTCGGTCCTTTTGGTGGCCTACTTTGTCTCGTGACGTCAGGGAATTTGTGCAGTCCTGCGGGACTTGCTCTCGCTCCAAGCCTTGCTCTCGCTCTAGTGGTTTGTTGATGCCATTGCCTGTGCCCAAGAGACCATGGACCCATATCTCTATGGATTTCATTTCCGACCTCCCTGTTTCTCAGAGAATGACCGTTATCTGGGTGATTTGTGATAGGTTTTCCAAAATGATACATCTTGTGCCATTACCTAAGTTGCCTTCCTCCTCTGAATTGGTGCCTTTGTTCCTTCAGCACGTGGTTCGGTTACACGGCATTCCTGAGAACATTGTGTCTGACAGAGGAGTCCAGTTTGTTTCCAGATTTTGGAGGACTTTTTGTTCTAAACTTGGTGTTCAATTGTCTTTCTCCTCGGCTTTTCATCCTCAGACCAATGGACAAACTGAGAGAACAAACCAGACATTGGAGACTTATTTGAGATGCTTTGTGTCTGCTGATCAGGATGACTGGGTCTCTTTTTTGCCTTTGGCTGAGTTTGCTCTTAATAATAGGGCTAGCTCTGCCACTTTGATGTCTCCATTTTTCTGCAATTTTGGGTTTCACCCTCGATTTTCTTCAGGACAGACGGAGGCTTCTGTCTGTCCAGGTGTTGACTCTGTTGTGGAGCGTATGCAGAGATTTGGACCAGTAGTGGAGAGGTTGTCCCTCTCTCAGGAGAGGGCCCAGCGGTTTGCAACCGGCATAGGACTGATGGTCCTCGTTTGAAGTAGGGACTTGGTCTGGTTGTCCTCAAGAAATATCCCTATGAGAGTTGCATCTCCTAAGTTTAAGCCTAGGTTCATTGGACCTTATAAGATCATGGAGATTCTTAATCCTGTTTCCTTTCGTTTACTTCTTCCAGGGACATTTAAGATCCATAACGTGTTCCACAAGTCCTTATTGAAGAGGTTTGTCGAGCCAGTGGTTCCTATGGCTGTGCCTCCTGACCCTGTTTTGGTTGAGGGCAATCTGGAGTATGTGGTTGAGAAAATATTGAATTCTCGTTTTTCTAGACGGAAACTCCAGTATTTGGTTAAGTGGAGAGGTTATGGTCAGGAGGACAATTCTTGGGTGTTTGCTTCGGACATCCATGCTAGGAGACTCATCCGTGCGTATCACAGAGCTCATCCTGACCGACCTGGTTGCTCAAATGAGGGTTCGGTGACCCCTCCTCAAGGGGGGGGTGCTGTTGTGAATGTGCTAAAAATGAATTCTGAGCAGAAGCTCCCTCTGGTGGTTACAAACAGTACTGAACTATCCTATGAAGATTGTGAAGATTGGCGATCAGGTGTTACTGACTGGTCTTATATAAGGGAGGTTCCCTCCCATCAGGGTTGCCGGTGATCAATTGTTCTGGTCTCTCTTTGATTCCTGTTCACTTTGTAGCTTGCTGTTTCGTGCCTGCATCTTCTGCTAACAGATAAGACATTTTCTTCTTTTAGTTTTTGTGCTTGCTTTTTGCATTTTGTCCTGCACTTCTGTGGGGGTCTGCCGGGTCCCCTCCGGGGGCTTGTGCTCCTCTCAGTTTAGTTCAGCCACTGTTGTTTGTTCATTTGCCTTTTCCAGTTTTTTCAGTGGCTGCTGTTTCGTTTTTGTTACACCAGAGAACTAATTTAGGTGGTAGAGGTCGTGTGATCTCAGGTGTTTTTGTAATTAGTAGTGTTGGTACTTTTCAGGGGTTTTTGGGATTGCAGTAAGTGACCTTCCTATCCTTTTCTATTTAGGAAGTTTGGGCCCCAACGTTTGCTCATACTATTTTCTGTCTGTGTCTGTAATTCTTCTTGTCTACCTGCCATTACATGTTTGGGGGCTTTCTATGTTCTTTGGGGATCTGCTCCGGGGCAGATAGTTTTCCTCTTTCTGTCTTTAGGTGTAGTTAGCTTCTCAGGCTGTGACGAGGCGTCTAGGACCAACGTAGGTACGCTCCACGGCTGCCTTTAGTTGTGGTGGTTAGTCAGGGTACTGCAATCCCATAGATTCCAACCTCTCTGGTGTATTTCCTTTTTTGCTTGCTCTCCTCAGCTACCAAATCATAACAGTAAGGGTGCGACCCAACTGTTCGATTTGTCTTTGACTATTTGTCTATCCATGATGTCCAGGAACATCCTATCTTCTATGAACATCGCTATCTTGTCGTCTTCCTTTGTCCTGTGGAAGACTGTACATCCCATGTGGTCTTGTTCACCTTCACAGGCGTTGTCTTCATTGGTAGGTACTGAGAAAGGGCAAGGTAGGGGAGTGCTGTTTGGCAATTCCTTTACCAGCAGATTATTGTGACATGGCTGGAAAAGAGACGGACGTCCATTTTCTAGTGTGCTGGTGAGCATACTGTTGACTGAGGCCAGTTTGTGTGCTCCTCCTAGACAGACGTCTCCTATGATGACCCATCCAAGGTCGAGCCTCTGAGCATACGGACCATTTCTGGGGCCGTTTATATATTCTCTAGTCTTGTGGACTCGTAGTATATCTCTTCCCAGGAGTAGGTCTATTGGGGCTTCTGGATCCAACTCAGGTATCAGGTGGGCTATACGCTTCAGATGGGGGTGATGTGTCGCCACCTCCAGTGATGGTATCTCTGACCTGTTGTCAGGAATCTGGTTGCACTCCAGGATGGTTGGTAGCGATAGGCAGGTTTGACCATCTATGGACTCCACCTTGTATCCGGTCGCTTTTCTCCCCACCGTCTCAACGGTACCTGAACACGTCCTCAAGGAGTAGGGAGAACCAGGGCCAACAATGCTGAAGTTGTCAAAGAAGACAGACCTGGCTAAAAACCTGTTACTTTGGTCATACAGGATTGCATATATCTTAAGGGCTTTGTCCTTGCGGCCTGCAGGGTAGACTTGGACAAGGCAGCTTTTTGAACAGGACCTTCCTCCTGTGAGTCCCTTACAGATCTCCGTATATTGAGAGCTGACCACAGGGGTATCTTCATCAGTGTTCTTCTCCTTACCATCGTGCTCCTCTGCTTGTGACAACACTCATGGAGGTGGTCCAGGGTGCAAGGCTGTATTGTGATCCGTGCTGCTGCATTTTTTCACAGTTCCTGGCGAGGTGAGAAGTTGTGGCACAACATTTGAAGCAGATGTTGTTCTCTTTGAGGAAACCCTTGCGATCCTCTAAAGACTTCTCCCTGAAGGCTTTGCATTTTAGTAGAGGATGTGGTTTCTTGTGTAGAGGACAATGTTTACTGACATCCTGAGGCTTGTTCTCCTCTGGAGGGGGTTTACTCGCATTGTGAGGAGGGCCTGTGGGAACAATGTTAGTTTTGTGGACTGCCATGGGTGTCCTACTGGGTTTGACACCGGGGGCAGTGGAATATGACAGAGTGAAGTCAAACTAGGGTCATTTCTGATCTTAGCTTGTTGGGTGACAAATTCTACAAATACAGTGAAAGGAGGGAATGATACATTATGATTTTGTTTATACCGTGAACCATATGTAATCCACTTTTCTTGTAGGTTGTAAGGAAGTTTTTGTATTATCGGATTGACACCCCTAGCGGTGTCTAAGAATGCCAATTCGGGCAAGTCTCCTTCCTCCTGGGCAACCTGTACGTCTATCAATAAATCACTCAATTCTCTATGCTTTTGATAACCTTTAGGTCCTATCTTAGAAAAATCATCAATTCTTTTGTATAAAGCATTCTCTATGACTTCTACTGTCATATAGCATTCATCAAGTCTTTCCCACACTTTGTGCAGACCTATGTGTGGATGCTTTATATTGATGTCTCTTAGTCTTTTGGCATGCTCGACCGACTCACTGCCGAGCCATTTTACTAAGAGGTCTAACTCCTTACTATTAGAAAGGTCCAGACCATGAATGGCCTTCCGGAACGAGGCTCGCCATGACCTATAGTTCTCGGGTTTATCAGTGAACTTTACAAGTCCTTTTGTAACCAGTTCCTGTCGGGCAAGGAACTTTGCAAAGTCTATGGTGGCTTGGTCAGTGCTGGCACGAGCTGGTGTGTAATAGTCATGTCTAGTGTGTGGTGTATCACCATACCTGTGAGACGCTTCTGACTTCGTATAGTCTGTGCAGTACCTTCTCGGTGCAGAAGGTGTCTCTTTTTAAGGCAGGATAGGAGCTGTACCTTCCGCTCAGTGGAACAGCCGCTGTGGTTAACATCTCTGCGCTGGACGACTCCTTGTTTGTGTTAATGAAGTTCGGGGTTGGATCGCTGGTAGCCAGCGTAGGCTGGTCGATGTGGTGCGTCAGGGCTGTCATCCATGCCGGAATGTTGATGGACGTACTCTGCGACGCGCTGCGCTGGATCTTGCTATTCTAGATCTGGTCCAGGAAAGTTGCTGCATCTCTCACAATCAGGATCCTTCATAGCTTCCAAATACTCTGCTTTCGCAATTGTAGCTGCTGTCTCTTTGTCTGCCGCAAGTTTTTCTAGCTCTGCTCACAAACGTGCCATTTCCGCTTCTCTCTCTGTCTGCAAACGTGCAGTTTCTGCATCTTGCTCCGCTTGCCTCAGCTTTAGGTGCATCTCTCTTTCGACGAAGGAGGATCTTGCTTTGGCTGCTTCGGCTTCGGCACGGGCGACAGCAGCGAGCTCTGCTAATGACGACCTGCTGGAGCTTGCTCGTGACCTCGTTTTGAGTGAGGATGTGCTGTTTTGAGACATTGTGAGCTTAGCTGCGTACTGCTGAGTATATTAGCGGGAAACAGTCTATGCGAGGCGGCTTCTGCGTGGTGGGAATGATGAAGCGCTTGATGGCGGGCTGCACTCTCGGTACTTGTGACTGTATGGTAGCCGCTGCAGTGCGGTGTGGGTACAAGCAGCTCCTTAAGTCTTATTCACTATCGCAGGCGTCTAGCATCTATTTTACTGTTCTGCCTTCATACACGTTGACACGGTGTGCAATCTAGCATACAGCCTAAACCACGATTCTGTCTTCCAAATAAGCAGACTGTCCTCTGTAGTCTAACTTGTTTATTGGTGAACAGTATAAAACATGCGCGGTAAAAACTATAAAAATTCAAATGACCTAGATAAGTATTGGGCACACAGCTGACACTTTACAATTAACAGGAAAGTATACAGTATGATGCAAACTTTACACAGGATTCTAATAACATCTCCTATGCACTGGCTGCTATACAGTTAATAATCTCCTAAACACTGCATTGCTAGAGAAGATATTGATCTTACCAGATATGCTTTACCAGGATAGCAAACTCAAGTTGAAGAGGTTACAGGAGAGCACATGAACACGTGTATTTCCTGAAGTACATGGAAGAAAATGAAGATTCTTCTTCACAGCATACCTTGCTTCAATCCCACAATGCAACACTCTATCTGCTTGTTAAAGGCACAGGCTATAAATTCAGCCACCACTAAATGGTGCTATAACAAGCAATCCAGCACACAGTACAAAATATACTGCCCTGTACTCAGATGGGCAGAACACTCCTGGACCAACTGGATCAGGGCGTCATTGTCCAGGGCGAGTTCTTCATCCCGTTGTGAGGCCTACAAAAGAAAGCAAAACATTAATCTTGTAAAGATTTGGAGACGAAAAAGATAGAAAACAAGACAGAATAGAACAAAGATTGAGAAAAGAAGCAAGATTGAATAGGAAAAAACAGGCAATAAAAAAAGGCAGGGGCAAAAAAACAGTACAATCTGCAGTCTATACTTACAGGCCGCCTCCCCGCCTGCACACGGACTGGCTGCTCCCGTTCTTCCTCTGCTGCCGTGGACGATGTGGACTGAAAAAGAAAAAAAAAATTGCCACATGTGTCCATGCAACAGTAAATACTTACCAATCAGTATGGAAGAAGGTACTCACTTCACCCTCTGCTTGGGCCAGTTCACCAGGGCCGGCACATATTCTTCTCCTGAAGACATGCTGCAATAAAAAATAGACATTAGTACATAATAAATTGATGAGAAAGACATTAGGTTTTATACTCACATTATCCAAGTTTTTCCTGCGCAAGCTTTTGAAATGGAGTAGCTGCTGTCTCTCTGGCTGTAGTGTCTCTCTCTGTCTGGCTGGCTGTAGAGTAGTGGACAGAAGTGCCAACACCTTCTTTTATATACACTAGTCCCATAAAATGTTTCTTTGTTTAGTGGGTGATTTAAACCAGTGTCTAGACATCTGTTATCTCTGACAACGCATACGTTGTAGAACGCTGACCTGCGCCTGACCAAGCGCATGTCAGCAATCACATAGACTATAATGTGTTTGGGCGCTTTCCGTGGGTGATGCGAGCGCATGTGCCTTTCTAACGAGTTTGGGCGGACCAAGGAATGCAATATGTTGCGTTGTGCGCGCCAAGTCGCTCACGACAAAATAACGCAAGCGCACAAAAACGCTGATGATCGCATGCTAACGCTAAACCATGCGCCCCCATGTTAAAGATAGGGGCACATAGCGCATGCGATCGGATGAACACGATGTGTTGCGCTAAAAACCACCCATGTGGAACCAGCCCAACCCTAGCCCTAACCACAACCCACTCCTAGCCCTAATCAAAGCCCTAACCATATCTCTAACCCTATCTCTAATCATATCCTCAACCCTAGCTCTAATCAGATTTGTAAACCTAGCTCTAATGATGTCTCTAACCCTAGCTCGAAAACGTAATAGTAAAGACATGTGGATTACATCCACACTGCCATAAACAATACGAATCCAGATATTTGGGGAAAATAATAGGTAGTTTATTCTTCGCGTTTCGAAGTCTATGACTTCTTCTTCAGGAAAATACCACAAAACATATGTGAGGACAATGCTGTTACAATGCTTAACTCCTCTCTGACATCCAACGTACTATTCCGTCCATGACACCCGTGACAATCTGACCATGGACGGGATAGTACGTCATAGCGATTAGCTGCGCTCCCAGGGGGAGCGCAGCTAATCGCCGCCGGGTGTCAGCTGATTATCACAGCAGACACCCGGGACTGTATGCCAGGAGCGGTCACGGACCGCTCCCGGCACATTTACCCCTGGCACACCGCGATCAAATATGATCGCGGTGTACCGGGGGCACAGGGGAGCATCGCGCAGGGGGGGCTCCCTGAGCGCCCCCCTGAGACCCTCAGAGCAGCGCGATGTGATCGCGCTGTTCTGAGGGCTTCCTCTCTCCCAGGACCCGGATCCAAGATGGCGCCGGGGTCCTGGAGGGAGGCGGCTTCATCAGTGCCTGCTGAGAGCAGGCACTGAGAAGCCTGCAGCGCTGCCTGTGAGATCGCTGGTCTCACAGAGTGCTGTGCACACTGTGAGACCAGCGATCTGACATTTTACAGTGATGTCCCACCCTGAGACAAAGTAAAAAAGTAAAAAAAATAAAAATAAACGTGTAAAAAAAAATTCCAAAATAAATCAAAAAAAAAAAAAAAATATTCCCCAATAAATTCATTTCTTCCTGTAAATAAAAAAAATAAAACAATAAAAGTACACATATTTGGTATCGCCGCGTCCGTAACGACCCCCCTATAAAACTGTCCCACTAGTTAACCCCTTTTGTGAACCCCTTAAAAAAAAAAAAAAAACAAAGCAAAAAATCGTGCTTTATCATCATACCGCCGAACAAAAAGTTGAATAACATGCGATCAAAAAGATGGATATAAATAAACATGGTACCGCTGAAAACGTCATCTTGTCCCGCAAAAAACGAGCTGCCATACAGCATCATCAGCAAAAAAATAAAAAAATTATAGCTCGCAGAATAAAGCGATGCAAAAATAATAATTTTTTATATAAAATTGTTTTTATTCTATAAAAGCGCCAAAACATAAAAAAATGATATAAATGAGGTATCGCCGTAATCGTACTGACCCGAAGATTAAAACTGTTTTATCAATTTTACCACACGCGGAACGGTATAAACGCCTCCCCCAAAAGAAATTCATGAATTGCTGATTTTTGTTCATTCTAACCTCCCAAAAATCAAAATAAAAAGCGATCAAAAAATGTCACGTGCTCAAAAATGGTACCAATAAAAATGTCAACTCGTACCGCAAAAAATAAGACCTCACATGACTCTGTGGGCCAAAATATGCAAAAATTATAGCTCTCAAAATGTGGCGATGCAAAAAACTATTTTTTGCAATAAAAAGCGTCTTTTAGCGTGACAGCTGCCAATCATAAAAACCCGCTGTAAATAGTAAATCAAACCCCCCTTTATCACCCCCTTAGTTAGGGAAAAATAATAAAATTAAAAAAATGTATTTATTTCCATTTTCCCATTAGAGTTAGGGTTAAGGTTAGGGTTGCGGCTAAAGTTAGGGTTAGGGTTGGCGCTAAAGTTAGTATTAGGGTTATGGTTGGGATTAGGGTTAGGGGTGTGTTAGGGTTAGGTTTGTGGTTAGGGCTGGGACTAGGGTTAGGGGTGTGTTGGGGTTTAGGGTTGGAGTTAGAATTGGGGGGTTTCCGCTGTTTAGGCACATTAGGGGCTCTCCAAATGTGACATGGCGTCTGATCTCAATTCCAGCCAATTCTGCGTTGAAAAAGTCAAACGGTGCTCCTTCACTTCTGAGCTCTGCCATGCGCCCAAACAGTAGTTTACCCCCACATATGGGGTATCAGCGTACTCTGGACCCCAAGAGTTATTGTGCAATTTGTCCTATTTCCTCTGTTACCCTTGGGAAAATAAAAAAACTGGGGGCAAAAATATCATTTTTTTTAAAAAAAAAAAAGTTTTTTTTTGTTTTTTACGGCTGTACGTTATAAACTTCTGTGAAGCACTTGGGGCTTCATAGCGCTCACCACACATCTAGATAAGTTCCTTGTGGGGTCTATTTTCCAAAATGGGGTCACTTGTGGGGGGTTTCCACTGTTTAGGCACATCAGGGGCTCTCCAAATGCGACATGACGCCCCCAGACCATTCCATCAAATTCTACAATCCAAAACGTCACTACTTCCCTTCCGAGCCCCAACGTGTACCCATACAGTAGTTTTCTCCCACATATTGGGTATCCGCGTACTCAGGACAAATTGGACAACAACTTTTGGGGTCCAAATTCTCCTGTTACCCTTGTAAAAATAAAATATTGGGGGCGAAAAAAATAATTTTTGTAAAAAAAAAATATATTTTTTATTTTTACGGCTGTACGTTATAAACTTCTGTGAAGCACTTCGTGGTTCAAAGTGCTCACCACACATCTAGATAAGTTCCTTGTGGGGTCTATTATCCAAAATGGGGTCACTTGTGGGGGGTTTCCACTGTTTAGGTGCATCAGGGGCTCTCCAAATTCGACATGACGCCCCCAGACCATTCCATCAAAGTCTGCAATCCAAAACGTCACTACTTCCCTTCCGAGCCCCAACATGTACCCATACAGTAGTTTTCTCCCACATATTGGGTATCAGCGTACTCAGGACAAATTGGACAACAACTTTTGGGGTCCAATTTCTCCTGTTACCCTTGTGAAAATAAAATATTGGGTACGAAAAAATCATTTTGTAAAAAAAAAAAAAGATTTTTTATTTTACGGCTGTACGTTCTAAACTTCTGTGAAGCACTTCGGGGTTCAAAGTGCTCACCACACATCTAGATAAGTTCCTTGAGGGGTCTAGTTTCCAAAATGGTGTCATTTGTCGGGGGTTTCCACTGTTTAGGCAGATCAGGAGCTCTCCAAACACGATATGGCATCCAGCCAATTCTGCGTTGAAAAAGTCAAACGGCGCTCCTTCCCTTCCAAACTCTGCAATGCACCCAAACAGTGGTTTACCCCCACATATGGGGTATCAGCGTACTCAGGACAAATTGCACAATAACTTTTGGAGTCTTGTTACCCTTGGGAAAATAAAAATTGGGGTGAAAAGATCATTTTTGTGGAAAAAAATAAGATTTTTTAATTTTACGGCTCTACGTTATAAACTTGT
>JARQOD010000002.1:14294422-14345348 GCA_033576555.1 Oophaga sylvatica
TTTGTAAATAGTTGCGCTACGGTGCTTTATCTTGGTTTGACACGAAACTATTACTATCATCCTCTGAAGAAAAACCCGTATGGTGTGGCCTAGAGTGAGGTCTGCAGTCAGAAGTCCTGCAGCCCACCCAGGACCCACGTGGGAGGTTTTTGGTGCGGGTCCTCCACAAGAATATTGTCTTATACTGTGAATATTTATGAGAAAAATGTTTTGATACTTTTGTAATTTTCTACTGTACATAATGTAACGTTTAAGGAGTCTTACCTCCCGGATGGGAAGTGTTAATATGTTGATGTTAATGCAAAACAAAAATGTTCTTTTTGTCTTTTACAGCCCGGGAGTGCTGTGTTTTACCAAGGGGGGATGTGTAGCCCAGCTACGCAGGCACACATAATATCCAGGAGGGTGCACAGGAAGGTAACAGCAACGCTTGATATTCATTCACTGTCACTCACACTTTCAGACACGCCCATCTGAGATATAAGGGGGAGTGACACGTGGCAGTTGGGACTTTCCAGACAGTCTGTGCAGGAGGAGAGGAGTGGGCACAGTCTGTTCTTTCTAGTCAGACAGTTCCTGTCTTCGGACAGTGCAGTCAGTCAGGGAGTGTTCTGTTGGACTTCAGTCTGTTAGCTTCTGTCTAAGGACAGAGCAGCCATTCAGTCTCGGTCCAGTCTGGACTTTGGAGGAAACTGAGAGCTGTGCAGCGAGCTCTGGAGGAAGGCTGACATTTCCACAACTGCCACAAGTGCTTATGTTAAGAGCGGGAAGCAGGGCGAAGGGCACAGTGGAGAAGTTAGAGAAGTGCTACAGGTATTGGATTACTTGCACTAAATTGCCGGACACCGGGTCCGAAGCATTGCTAGTACTTCACGTCTAGTGATAGAAAACCGGAGGCATCTGGACTACAGGTCGCAGAGAGCAGCCCTAAGTGTCAATACGTAACCGGAGTCAGGTGGAACAGGGACTTTGAGCAAGGCCATGCAAAAGTAAGGACTTAGTTTCATCACTTAGAAGGCTCCACCACAATGTTGGCCGGGCAGTACAGCTATTGAGAAAGCTGGAGATTCAGAGTTAACTTCGCTTCAGGCAGGTTGGACTCACATACATATTGAAGTAAAGGAGGCCTCTAACCTGCTCAGCTGTTACCCGAATGTGCACTCTCCACCCCGACCAGCTCCCCGGGATCTGCTTGAACTATCTGCCAGTAAAGGTATGGAAAGAAACTGCAATGTGTGTGACTGAATCCTTATCTACACCCTGCATCATCACCACCATAGACTTCCAGGGACTAGTCTCACCTGTGGGAGACTTACCACCCAGCTGCCCCATAACATCCCCTGTGAAGACCCTTACAAATTGATCAGAAACCACAGGTGGCGTCACGAACTATTCTTAATCCCCTGTAAATATCTACTCCCACCCATTGTATGAGCGCCCAGGGCCACGGACCGAGTCCCGCTGCCAGTGACAAACCCCATAGACTTTCATGGGCTCGGTGCCGAGTACCCCATTGCCCTGGTACTAAGTGCGACTCATATATGTAGCAATCTAATGGAACCATCAATTGAACAATAATCATGAAAAATGGCGGTGCAGTAATTTCACAGAAAGAAAAAAATGATGACCAACAAATTCAAAGAACGAGAATATCCAAACAAACTTCTGGATAAGGAATTGTCACAGGCGTTACTTCCGCATTCACCCTCTCCTCCCATACACCCTGTAGAGAGAATTCTCTTCGTTCACCAACATCACCCCTTTATGCCAAAGATCTATTCAGCAATTAGAAAACACTGGCCCATCCTGACTCGTTTTTATCCCAATATTCCTAGTTTTCAGAACCGTGTTCTTATGAGCACTAAACGACCACAAAATATTAAGGATCGCCTAATCAGGGCGGACATTGGGAGCTCACGTCCGTCATGCTCTCAACGTTTATTAAGTACTCAACGTAAAGGCACTTTTCCATGCCTGGGTTGCGCAGCTTGTTCGAATGTTATTAAATCTGACAGCGTCCTTCACCCGAGAACAGGGAAGTCCTACCCCATCAAGGGGTACTTTACTTGTGATACAAATTTCGTAGTCTATGTAATCAAATGTCCATGTGGCTTACTTTACGTGGGAGAAACTACCCAACACGTTAGGGACCGTATAGCGGGACATAAATCCACAATCAGATGTGGAAAGACCTGGCTTCCAATTCCGGATCATTTCTTGAGCTTCAAACACTCAGTGGCCCATCCTATGGTGGATTCTAAAGCTTTCATTACCTCTTCATAAGGTACTTATTACTCCTTACTTACAATTAATACTTTGATTCTTTTCTTCTTATTCTAACCTTGTACCTCTTCCATAGAATTCTCATTTTCTATAGGAAACCAATTTCTTTGACCATTTAATTAAGGTAATTTTACTATCTGTACATATACTTTCCTCTAGGTGGCAGTATATTTTGTTATTTGGATCAGGGCCTGCACCTTTACTCTCCTTTATTTTACTTTTTATGTTTAAATTGTGTGTATTTCAGTTGGTGCTTATTGTATTCTATGGTGATTTTTTAATTTATCTTTTATTTTCAATGTTGGCTACTTTATTGTTGATTGTTCATTCTAGTATGATTCTTTATAATGCTGATATGTTTTTTCTTCCTTCAGCGACTCTATGAGTACGACTCGGGAAGAGTCGAAACGTCAGATTTTCTTTGTCGCTATATACATTTTGCTCCCTGTCGCCACAAATAAAGTTATAATTTGCATGGAATTCCTACTAGTGTGCGGTATAATTTGTATGCTACGTGTCCCAGTAACGTCAGCTGGTCCTCGGTTGTGCCATTGGCTCTTTTCCTTCTGCTGCCCCTCCGGGTTCCAGCACAGTCAGCTGGTCCTCGTTACTTGCATTGGCTCTTGTACCTTCTGCTACCCGTCCGGGTTCCAGTACCGTCAGCTGGTTCTCCGCAGTGCCTTTGGCCTAGGTGCCTCCATCTCGGTATCCGAGTTCCAGCAACGTCTGCTGGTCCTTGGTAGTGCTTTGGAGCACAGGTACCTCCTGCTTAGTAACCGTGTCCCAGTAACGTCAGCTGGTCCTCGGTTGTGCCATTGGCTCTTTTCCTTCTGCTGCCCCTCCGGGTTCCAGCACAGTCAGCTGGTCCTCGTTACTTGCATTGGCTCTTGTACTTTCTGCTACCCGTCCGGGTTCTAGTACCGTCAGCTGGTTCTCCGCAGTGCCTTTGGCCTAGGTGCCTCCATCTCGGTATCCGAGTTCCAGCAACGTCTGCTGGTCCTTGGTAGTGCTTTGGAGCACAGGTACCTCCTGCTTAGTAACCGTGTCCCAGTAACGTCAGCTGGTCCTCGGTTGTGCCATTGGCTCTTTTCCTTCTGCTGACCCTCCGGGTTCCAGCACAGTCAGCTGGTCCTCGTTACTTGCATTGGCTCTTGTACCTTCTGCTACCCGTCCGGGTTCCAGTACCGTCAACTGGTTCTCCGCAGTGCCTTTGGCCTAGGTGCCTCCATCTCGGTATCCGAGTTCCAGCAACGTCTGCTGGTCCTTGGTAGTGCTTTGGAGCACAGGTACCTCCTGCTTAGTAACCGTGTCACAGTAACGTCAGCTGGTCCTCGGTTGTGCCATTGGCTCTTTTCCTTCTGCTGACCCTCCGGGTTCCAGCACAGTCAGCTGGTCCTCGTTACTTGCATTGGCTCTTGTACCTTCTGCTACCCGTCCGGGTTCCAGTACCGTCAACTGGTTCTCCGCAGTGCCTTTGGCCTAGGTGCCTCCATCTCGGTATCCGAGTTCCAGCAACGTCTGCTGGTCCTTGGTAGTGCTTTGGAGCACAGGTACCTCCTGCTTAGTAACCGTGTCCCAGTAACGTCAGCTGGTCCTCGGTTGTGCCATTGGCTCTTTTCCTTCTGCTGCCCCTCCGGGTTCCAGCACAGTCAGCTGGTCCTCGTTACTTCCATTGGCTCTTGTACCTTCTGCTACCCGTCCGGGTTCCAGTAACGTCAGCTGGTTCTCGGAAGTTAGTCAGCCTTCTTGTCCCTTCAGCTACATTTACAAATTGAAGATTTTTTTAAATGTTTTTTTGGGTAATCACTCTGGATCTCCAACAATGAAGACGACGACCCTGATGACCACCCCGAAGAAGATGACGACCACAAGGACGACGAGCATCAAGCCAACCAGCCTGAACACCATCACAAAGAAGAAATAAAAGATTACCCAGAAGAACATCACCAACAGGACAAAGAAAGTTAAGACAAACTACAAGATACAGAAAAAGAGACAGAAGAACAATAAGCAGAAGATCAAAAAGCAGAAGAACATTAAGTATAAGACCAAAATGAAGAGCAAAATATATGCTCTAAATTATAAGCAGAAGAAGACTAAGCAGTGTATGGGGGTGAGTCCGTTCCTCCTCGTGGTGCCCCTGGAAAATGCCTGCTGCTGCAGGCTAAACTGAACACAGACAAATACTGTTGTAATTTAAATCTTTTGTGACAGCAAGAACGGAAGGATGAAAAATTCATACTTTGACAGATTACAAGTACAGGAATCTCTGTCACAAATAAGAATATGATGAAGAAGATGAAGTACAATATGAAGAAGAATAATAGTTTAATAAGAAGAATATGAGTAATGTTAACAAAAAGATGAATAGCAAGAAGTTTAAGAAGAAGATAAAGAAGGTGAAGATGAAGAATAATTTGATGAAAAAGATGATGCTGCTGAAGATTATGAAGAAGAAAGTGTGTCAAAAGTTAAAAAGGTGAAGAGCATGGAAGTTGTGAAATATACATATTTGCCAAAATAGAAAAAACCTTAACAACATTGTCAATTTCTTCGTCAATCCGAACATCTTTAAAAAAAAAAAATATTTATGCTATTCCATTTGATTGGGTTAAACATCTATGCCTTTAATGTCTCCTCAACCTCCCCCAATACATTCTACATTACTCTTTGTTGTTTTCCTTCATGTACAATTAACCAACAAGGCAAGAATGGGTTTTTTTTAATTCCGATATTTTGTTCCCATAGACTTACATTGGATTTCCGGTATCGGTATCGGGTATCGCCGATATTTTTTGGGTATCGGCGATACCATTCCGATTCCGATACTTTTGGATATCGGAAAGTATCGCTCAACTCTAGTCACGAGGCAACAATTACCGTGTTATATTGCTGCCAACGCATTTCCAGACTACAGATGTGTAAATTTTATGCTGATGTCCATGATACGCATTACTCTACGATCAGTGACACATCCTGGGGAAATGCTAAATGTCAGCAGGAGCTGCGCTCTGCTCACTTCATTATTTTATGTTTTTTATACATGGAGATATATCGGTTGCAGAGTTGTTTTACTCATTCCAAAAAAAGAAGATTGGCTTTAATTTAGAATCAGCCGCTCAGATTTTTGCCGAAATAGCAGTTCTCAGTTTTTCACAGTCCTGGTTAAATGCCAGAATCTCAGCTAATTCTGCTATAGGCTTAGATGTAATGTGCTAGAACATGAGCATTGTCTTGTCACACACGTCCCGCTCAGGTCTGTGCGTCATCCTCGACTGTGATCTGCTCATCTATGCGTCTGCTTCTGGGTGATATCTGTGTCTGGGAAAGTGGGAAAAATGTGACTGCCATCAATGCGCATCGCAACTTCAAAAGTTAGGAAAGAGGGACATACTGTATAGCGCAAAGCGGCAATTTTATATTACGCTAATCCGTTTCCTTAACCTCGACCCTTCTATATAAGGGCCCACCCAGAAATATTTTCCAAATAAAACCCATCAGTGTTCCCACCTAATATGATACCCTTATGATGTCCCCATATACAGTATGATGCCCACCACACGAACTGTGATGCATCCACAGTGCCCACCACACACACCATGGGCGTACCCAGGATCAAAACTAGGGGGGGCAAGCCATGGTCGTTCAGGTTGTAAAATTTTTGTTCTAATTACATGTCTGATACTAATAGAGTACCGATCTCCTGTAAAAAAACAAAAATAACAAACCAACACAAATACTCCCTGTCCGACGCAGTCCAAAATCACGAGTGTCCCACGACGAGTCCAGCTCTGCTACATCTGGATGCCAGGCTGAGCCTGACATCCACATAGAGCAAAGCTGCTTACCACTGCTGCTGCGGAATCGTCACACCGGGCTCTTGCGGCTCTGAGCCTCTCTGAGTCTCTGACTCACTGCTGTGCCGCCAGCACCTGTATACGTCACCAACCTCAGCCCAGTATATACATCACCAGCCCAGCCCAGCACCTGTATACGTCACCAGCCAGCCCAGCACCTGTATACGTCACCAACCTCAGCCCAGTGTATACATCACCAGCCCAGCACCTGTATACGTCACCAGCCAGCCCCAGCACCTGTATACGTCACCAGCCAGCCCCAGCAGCTGTATACGTCACCAACCAGCCCCAGCAGCTGTATACGTCACCATCCTCAGCCCAGTATATACATCACCAGCCCAGCACCTGTATACGTCACCAGCCAGCCCCAGCACCTGTATACGTCACCAGCCAGCCCCAGCAGCTGTATACGTCACCAGCCAGCCCCAGCAGCTGTATACGTCACCAACCTCAGCCCACTATATACATCACCAGCCCAGCCCAGCACCTGTATACGTCACCAGCCAGCCCCAGCACCTGTATACGTCACCAGCCAGCCCCAGCAGCTGTATATGTGTAGCCCTGGTATGTAGGGTACACATTGTTCCAGGAGGATGCGTGGACAGGTAATGGTTTAATGCTTGATATGCATTCACTCACTCATCACACCTAGACACACCCACAGAGTATATAAGGTAGTGTCAGGCAGCAGCTATAGATAGTCTAGCTCGGGTGGCTCAGGAGTGAGTCATCCCATCAGGAAGTCTGTCTAGTCTGGACTTGGAGGGAGGAAGAGTTTTGCAGCAGTACTTCAGTCGCCTGTCCTAAGGACAGTGAAGTTCAGATGATGTGTTCCTGAACTGGGAGAAAACTGGGAATCTGTCAGCGAGCTCTAAGAAAGGTCAGAAGAAAGGACTGTGACTATTTGGATGAGAGTGCTTATGTTAAGAGCGCGAGCAGGGCGAAGGGCGCAGTGGAAAGGAATTATAGAAGTGCCTTGGACATTGGATTGTCTGCACTATTCACCGGTCACTGGGGACTGAAGTGTTGCTACCGCTTCAAGCGTAGTGATAGAACAACCAGAGGTTCGCTGGACTTCAAGTCTCAGGAACAAGCCCTTAGCGTCGGTACGTAACAGGGGTCAGGAAGAGTGGGAACTCTGAGTTCTGCCGGACATCAGTAAGCAACCAGCTCTCTCAAAGGAAGGCTCCGACCACTATACTGACCGGGCAGTACAGCTACAGAATTAGCTGGAGTTTTAGAGTGAACTTAGCTTCATGCAAGTTGGACTCATTACATTGAAAGTTAAGGAGGCCTCTAACCTGCTCAGCCGTTACCTTGAAACGCATCCTCCATCCACCCCAACAGCTTCCCGGACCTGCCTTATCATCTTGGAAAGTAAAAGGTATGGAAAGAAGCTTTAATGTGTGAGACTGTGTCATTTAACTGCATACCTTCACGACATCATCATCACTATAGACCCTGAGGGAAGAGTCCCACCTGTAGGGGACCCGACATCTAGCTGCCACACCATCCCCCCAGAGATCTACAGCAGCGCTGGTCTTAGTGATCAGAAAACTACAGGTGGCGTCACGAACTGTTATATACCAGTCCCCTGTAAATAACCCCCCCCCAACATACGCCTGACCGCCAGGGCCACAGACCGAGCCACCGCTACCTGTGACAACCCCATAGACTTCCATGGGCTCGGCTCTGAGTACCCCATTGCCCTGGTAACCCACAATTGTGGTGCGGGTCACGACAACTTGGCGTCACGAACAGGATGAGAAACTCGCAAAATTGCGAGCCTGTGTGCCTGTGGAGTGTTTTGGGGAAAAAGACTGTTGCTGTTGTTTGGCGCCAAATACCGCCATATTTGCCGCCATATTCGCGCCCTGAGGCGCTGGAGAAGAAGGTGGGCGTACCTGAGAAGCGCGCAAAGTCTTGGACACGCCCCCGGCTCTGACTCAGCGGCAGGTCCTGCGACAGGAAGTGAACGCTCTGACATCAGAGCGCCTGCGACGAAGGTCCTGTCCCCACCGCTGTGCCTGTGGAATAGCAGCTTCTGAAACCGGTAGGCTCCGTTTAACCAAGGGGGTGCTAATATGTCACAACAACCGGCCGACAGTGCGGCCCCAGCCGGAGGCCCCGACCCCGCACCGCGTGGCATTGTAGCGCCAGATGAAAGCGCAGGCCCAGCACCCAGTCCGGTAGTCCCGCTCATGCCACTAACGCTCCCATATATGCCTGGGGCGAAATGGCTACCCCAGTACTGCGGTGAGCCAGGTACTTTGGCAGGATTCAAGCGGAAGTTATGCAGCATCCTAGAAATGTACTCCATGTCTGAGAGACAAAAAGCTGCTGTGCTGATAGGGCAGCTAACTGGCGCTGCTGAGAGGGAAGTGGAGACCTGGGATACCGTTGATCAGGAGTCGGTACCCGCGATCCTCTTTAAGCTACATGCCATGTTTGAAGACCGCACAGAAACGGATCTCCGGATGGCCTTCTACCACTGTTCCCAGCAGCCAGGTGACAGCATCAGGGACTATGCCTGCCAACTACAAGGGGCCCTGAGAGCCCTCAAGCAGGTTAATACCATAAGTGTCATTGATGAAAATAAGATGCTGAAAGAACAATTTGTGCAAGGACTGAGGTCCCAAGCGGAACGCAGAACTGTGAATTGGTGGTCTTTAGATCATCCAGATGCCACCTTTGATGCCTAAAGGACATGGCAATAAAAGGGCTGCGACCCCTGGGCAAACCTGAAGTGGCAACCCAACATCACCAGGGTGAAGTCACCCTAGAACCGGCAATATCCACCTTTTCCCCACTTGTGGCAGAAGCCAAAACGCAGGCCACGGTCCCTAGTGAGTTGGACTGTCTGCGCTCGGAAGTGCGCCAGTTGACTAAAAATCTGGCTGCTGTGATGAGTGCCCTGCAGCTGCGGCAAAAGGAAGAAGGAAAGATCTTATTAGCTGACTGCCCAGAAGACGTCCCGTGGATGAACCGGAGAAGAAGGAAGACGTCGCCCCCCCGGAGGAGGACAACGCCACCCCCAGGAGCGACCCCTGATCAACACCCTCCTCGTCGGGAGATCACCTGTTACCGTTGCAACCGGAAAGGTCATATGTCTCCACAGTGTCCTTTAAACGGGCAGAACCTGGGTCCGAGGGCCAACACCCAGGAGGAGACCCGTCAGGCCCCCTAGACTGGAACCGCAGGTTCGTGAGTGGACGACCCTACCTGTCCATCATTCTGGATGGGATTGCGGTTCCGGCGTTGCTGGATACTGGGTCTCAGGTGACCATAATACCTGATGCCCTATATACGAAGTTCTGGTCTATGGATAGTCTTCAACCCCCGAGCCCTGACTTTACTGTGTATGCTTCTAATGGTCTCCCTGTGGAAGTACTCGGGACCAAAAGTGTGGATGTGAAAGTGGGCAGAGAGGAGTTGAAAGACCAGGGGCTTCTAGTAGTAAAGACTGTAAATGAAGAGAACGGTTTAAATATAATTTTGGGTACTAACATTATCAGTAACTGTCTGGGAGAAGTTGTGTTTCTACTCCAACAGCTCGCTGAGATTGCCCGACCAAGGCAGAAGGGAGTGATCCAGAGAGAGATCCGGGCCCTGATGTGTCAGCAGCAAGCGAAGCTTACAGACGGCGAAATTGGTAATGTACGGGTCACCGACTCGAATCCTATTGTGATACCCCCAATGAGTGAAATGATAATCTGGTGCAGGGCAGCCATAGGTCTGAGAGGACAGAATTACCAAGCTGTAGTAGAACCCCACCATTCAGAACATAGACCTACACTTATGACTGCTAGGGGAGTAGTGGAAGTGGTGAATGGAGGAGTACCGGTACGGCTTCTCAACTGGGGAGATGATGAGGTAAATTTACCCCGTTATGCAACCATTGCTAAATTACATGCCGTCGATAATAATTCTATTCTCCCGACTGAGTCCTTAGACTCCCGCCAACTAGCGGAGGATAATGACCCGGCAGCTCAGGTGGCGGATTGGTGTCAGCAACTCCATGTCGGGACCGACACCACTCCCGCCCACCAGAAACAAGGGGTATTACGGGTGGTACAAGAGTACGCACAAGTGTTTAGTAAACACCCCCTCGACTTTGGGGCCATTAAGGGAGTACAGCATCATATCCCTACAGGTAGTCATCCTCCCATTAAAGAGCGGTACAGGCCTATACCTCCAGCCCATTATCAGAAAGCTAAGGAAATGTTACATGATATGAAGGAAGCCGGGGTGATAAGGGATAGTTGTAGCCCCTGGGCAGCACCTCTAGTTCTGGTTAAAAAGAAAGATGGTAGTATGAGAATGTGTGTGGATTACAGGCAAGTGAATCGCATAACACATAAAGATGCTTACCCGTTACCACGAATTGAGGAGTCCTTAGCTGCTCTGAAAACGGCTAACTACTTTTCTACCCTTGATCTGACTAGTGGATACTAGCAAGTGGCTGTGGCTGAGGAGGATCGTGAGAAAACGGCTTTCACCACCCCAATGGGGCTCTGTGAGTTCGACAGGATGCCGTTTGGGCTCAGCAGTGCCCCGGGAACATTTCAGAGAGTGATGGAGAACTGCCTGGGACATCTCAATTTCGAAACCGTGCTGCTATACTTAGACGACGTCATCGTGTATTCCAAGACATATGAGGACCATCTGAAGCACCTGGCAGAAGTATTCGAGTCCCTGTCCAGGTACGGGATGAAGTTGAAACCCTCAAAATGCCATCTACTCAAACAGAAGGTACAATACTTGGGGCACATCGTCAGTTCGGAAGGAGTAGCGCCGGACCCAGAGAAAGTCACTGCCATCCAGAAGTGGCCGGAGCCGAAGAACCTCAAGGAAGTGCGACAGTTCCTGGGACTAACGGGTTACTACAGAAGGTTCGTGAAAGATTACACGAAGAAGGCAGCCCCTCTACAGGACCTCCTAGTAGGACAATCCCTAAAGAGCAGAAACCCTCCCTTTAATTGGGGTAAGGAACAGGCTGAAGCATTCCAAAAGATGAAAAAGATCCTTACAGGTGATGAAATATTGGCTTATCCTGATTACAGCCAACCGTTCCTGCTGTACACCGACGCCAGTAATGAAGGTTTGGGAGCAGTTCTCAGTCAGAAGCAGAATGGCCAAGAAAAAGTCATCGCGTATGCCAGCAGAAAACTCAGGCCAACTGAGAGGAACCCGGAAAATTATAGCAGCTTCAAGCTGGAGTTCCTGGCACTGGTCTGGGCCATTACCGAGAGATTTAAGCACTATCTGGCCTCCAACCAGTTCACTGCGTTTACAGACAACAACCCCTTAACGCACCTGGAAACAGCCAAGCTGGGAGCCATGGAGCAGCGTTGGATGGCTCGATTGTCGAATTACCAGTTTACCATCAAGTACCGGGCAGGCCGAAAGAATGCTAATGCCGACGCATTGTCCCGAATGCCGCATGAATCTGACACGGAAGAAGAATCAGACGACCTGGAAGAAATTGAGCTACCTGCGTTCCATCGAAATGGGATAATCCATGAGCAGCAAGTCTACAGAAAGCAGTATGGCGCAACATTAAATCCCTTACCCCATCACAGCTGGAAAGAGACTCAGGACAGCGATCCAGTGGTCAGCTGTATCAAGGAGTTGTTAAGACAGGAAGGTTCCTCCTTGGAAAAAGATGCACCTATGTCAGCAAAGCTCCTGTGGAACGAGAGAAGCCGGTTGTTCCTATACCGTGAGAAGTTGTGCAGGAGATACGTCAACCCCAGGACCCATGAGATGGTATGGCAGATAGTGGTCCCTAAGGCAGACGTCCAAATGGTGTTGGAAGCATACCACGATCAAGCAGGACACTTTGGCTGGAGAAAGCTGGAGACCCTGTTGAGGTGCCGGTTCTACTGGGTAGGGATGCGCAGCTCCATCGAGAGGTGGTGTCGGAACTGTGGACCCTGTGGTCTCAGAAGAAAGGACTACGGTAGTCAGAAGGCACCCCTGCAGCCTATCCGGACGATTCGTCCCTTGGAGATCGTGGCCTTGGACCACGTCAAATTGTCGCTAAGTAGATCTGGATACTCATACGCCTTGACCATGGTGGACCATTACTCTAGATTTCTGGTGGTTGTTCCAGTTAAGGATCAGACAGCAGTGACGGCAGCAAGAACCTTTCAAGCAAGCTTCTGCAGACCGCATGGGTATCCGGAGCAAGTATTAACTGATCAAGGACCTGCTTTCGAGGCTGACCATTCAAGGAATTCTGTCACTTGTATGGGTGTAAGAAAATTAGAACAACACCATACCATCCTCAAACCAATGGCCTTTGCGAGAAAATGAACCACATTGTCGTTGACTTGCTAAAGTCCATACCGCTGGAAGAAAGAAATCGGTGGCCAGAATTGTTACCTGACCTGGTTGACTTGTACAACCACATACCAGTGAGTTCTACCAACTGCACACCAGCTTACCTTATGAGAGCAAGGCCTGGAAGACTGCCAATGGACTTGGAACTTGGTGTGGTGGAACCAGAGGCAGATGACACTGTTGAAGATTGGGATACAAATCGGCAAGAGCAATACAGAAGAGTGCAAGCCTGCGTAGAAAAGTCTTAATAAAGCACGGGAAAAGCAGGAGAATATTTACAACAAGAATGCTCCCGCGAAGCCTTTGATGCCTGGAGAAGTGGTATTGAAAAGAAAAAGAAAGATGCACAAATTGGACAACCAGTGGGAACAAGAGCCCTATGTCGTACAAGATTCCAAATATGACAACAGAAAAGTTTGTATCATCAGTAAGGACGGAGGAAGAACAATATCCACTGTGTCCAGAGACCATTTGAAATTGTGTCCAGAACCCTTAAAGCTTCGTGAAGAGAACCCTGTCGTCAATCGAGAAGAAAGAAAAGAAGAGGTCATACACACGGATCTGGGAGATTTCCCTGCGGATTGGCCCAGACTGGGAGATGCTGTAATCATTCCGGTGTTGCAGTTTTATCAGCCACAAGAGGAAGTTCTACCTCCAGTTGTGCCCATGGTGCCAGTTGGGCCAGTTCAGGAGTTACCTATTCCAGCAACACCCCAGCCTACAGAATCTCAAGAAGGACCATCAGAAGCAGCGGCCCATGCTATGGGATCCCCTGGTGAAGCTGACTCACACCGCCCAGCCATCAGTACGCTTGCCAGATCCATAGAAAGATTGAGACAGTTCTATAGTTTGCCGTTACGCAGAGCAGGTAAATCACAGACCAATATACCTGAAACTACTCCACGTAGATCAGAGCGAACCACGAAAGGGAAGATACCTATTCGATATCAACAGTAATTCTAGCAAAATAATGTATTTTAACCCAGAAAAAGTTTACCATATGTGAATATTGTACAAAGTATTGTTATGGTATTGTGCATTACTAAATATGTGTAATAATGGACTTCGAGGCTGTGGACTATGTCAGCCCCAGAACTGATATTGTATTGTGTCGACCCGCCACCACAATTGTGGGTTACCAGGGCAATGGGGTACTCAGAGCCGAGCCCATGGAAGTCTATGGGGATTGTCACAGGTAGCGGTGGCTCGGTCTGTGGCCCTAGCGGTCTGGCGTATGTTGGGGGAATATTTACAGGGGATAGATATATTTACAGTTCGTGACGCCACCTGTAGTCTTCTGGTAATTTATACCAGCGCTGCTGTAGAGCTCTGAGGGGATGGTGAGGCAGCTAGATGTCGGGTCCCCTACAGGTAGGACTCTTCCCTCAGGTCGATGGTTAAGGCAGAGTTGTGCAGGCATGCAAGTAAATAACTCAGTCTCACACGGTCAGCGTCTTTCCATACCTTTACTTGTAAGATGGTAAGGCAGGTCCCAGGGAGGCTGATGGGGTTGATGGAGGATGAGCTTTGAGGCAACGGCTAAGCAAGTTAGGGGCCTCCTTTACTGTCCAATGTTGATGAGTCCAACCAGCCTGAAGCGTAGTTCCCTCTATAACTCCAGCTATTCCAAAGCTGTTCTGCCCGGTCAGTTTTTGTGGTCGGAGCCTTCCTGTGAGAGAGCTGAGTTCCTATTCTTGCTGATCAGGCTCAAGGTTCTCACTCTCCCTGACCCCAGATACGTACTGACTCTTCAGGGATGCTTGCCACGACCTAAGGTCCGATAAGCCTCTGGTTTCTTGCCACTAAGCGTGAAGCTTTAGTGATCCTTCGGTCCCCAGTGACCGGTAACAATGTGCAGGTATCCTATACTTATGGCACTTCTCTGTTCTCTTCCACTATGCCCTTCGATATGCTCAACTCTTAATAGATATCTCAGTCCGTCTAATAGTGGGGCACAGCTCTGACCAGGCTGAGGTGAACTGGCTCACCTGTACTGGCCTCCACTTTCTGAACTGCACAAAGACTGCACTTCCTCACTCCTTCGAGTCACTGACTGAACTGAACTCAGACTACTTAGCAGTCCCCTCCACACCCCTGGTGGGTGTGTCCGAAGTGTACATGATATCATGAAGAGCCCTTAACCGTTACCTCTCCACTCATCCTCCTGGTATTGTGTACCAGGGCTACACAGTATATAGTTGCACTTTGTGCCCTATCTTGGTTTTACAATAAAACCACAGCACAACGTCTACCTCTGAACGTAAAACCCGTATGGTGAGGCACTGAGAGAGGTCTGCAGCCAGATGTCCTGCAGCCCACCCAGGACCCACGTTGAAGGTTTGGTGCGGGTCCTTCACAAGAATACTATGTGTATTTATATGAAAATGTCTTACTACTTTTGTATTTTACTAATGACCATTGTATACAATGCAACGTTTAAGAATTTCTCACCTCCCTGCTGGGAAGAGTTTGATGTTAAATGTTTAATGCAAAACAAAAATTCTTTCTTTGTCTATTTCACAGCCCGGGAGTGCTGTATTTTACCAAGGGGGGATGTGTAGCCCTGGTATGTAGGGTACACATTGTTCCAGGAGGATGCATGGACAGGTAATGGTTTAATGCTTGATATGCATTCACTCACTCATCACATCTAGACACACCCACAGAGTATATAAGGTAGTGTCAGGCAGCAGCTATAGATAGTCTAGCTCGGGTGGCTCAGGAGTGAGTCATCCCATCAGGAAGTCTGTCTAGTCTGGACTTGGAGGGAGGAAGAGTTTTGCAGCAGTACTTCAGTCGCCTGTCCTAAGGACAGTGAAGTTCAGATGATGTGTTCCTGAACTGGGAGAAAACTGTGAATCTGTCAGCGAGCTCTAAGAAAGGTCAGAAGAAAGGACTGTGACTATTTGGATGAGAGTGCTTATGTTAAGAGCGCGAGCAGGGCGAAGGGCGCAGTGGAAAGGAATTATAGAAGTGCCTTGGACATTGGATTGTCTGCACTATTCACCGGTCACTGGGGACCGAAGTGTTGCTACCGCTTCAAGCGTAGTGATAGAACAACCAGAGGTTCGCTGGACTTCAAGTCTCAGGAACAAGCCCTTAGCGTCGGTACGTAACAGGGGTCAGGAAGAGTGGGAACTCTGAGTTCTGCCGGACATCAGTAAGCAACCAGCTCTCTCAAAGGAAGGCTCCGACCACTATACTGACCGGGCAGTACAGCTACAGAATTAGCTGGAGTTTTAGAGTGAACTTAGCTTCATGCAAGTTGAACTCATTACATTGAAAGTTAAGGAGGCCTCTAACCTGCTCAGCCGTTACCTTGAAACGCATCCTCCATCCACCCCAACAGCTTCCCGGGACCTGCCTTATCATCTTGGAAAGTAAAAGGTATGGAAAGAAGCTTTAATGTGTGAGACTGTGTCATTTAACTGCATACCTTCACGACATCATCATCACTATAGACCCTGAGGGAAGAGTCCCACCTGTAGGGGACCCGACATCTAGCTGCCACACCATCCCCTCAGAGATCTACAGCAGCGCTGGTCTTAGTGATCAGAAAACTACAGGTGGCGTCACGAACTGTTATATACCAGTCCCCTGTAAATAACCCCCCCCCAACATACGCCTGACCGCCAGGGCCACAGACCGAGCCACCGCTACCTGTGACAACCCCATAGACTTCCATGGGCTCGGCTCTGAGTACCCCATTGCCCTGGTAACCCACAATTGTGGTGCGGGTCACGACATATACGTCACCAACCTCAGCCCAGTATATACATCACCAGCCCAGCACCTGTATACGTCACCAGCAGCCCCAGCACCTGTATACGTCACCAGCCAGCCCCAGCAGCTGTATACGCCACCAGCCAGCCCCAGCAGCTGTATACGTCACCAGCTGTAAGGTTCTTTGTCTCTGTTGACATGTTCCTTGAAACTCAGTTTTCCGTCGGCCATTTTGCTTTCTGTCTTTCTGCAGCTCTTGCCCTCACTTAATATGGAGTTTCCAGTTTTCATGTTCCCGCCCTGATTCTTCCCTCTTGCTTCTTAAGCAGCCTCAGCTGAACAATCAGTGCTCCTGAATCAAGCCTCAGTCAGTCTGTGACCTGACTCCTGAAACCTTGGACTTGTACTCCAGCTATTCCCTACTGAGGAACCTTGGAACACTTTTGGACTCTGGAAACCTGCTGTTTGGTGAATCCATGTTTGCAGAGGAATTACGGTACAGAGAAGAGATCCTGAACCTGCTTTGGAGATTTATTGTAGTGCTTGAAGTTACTCTGGCCTGCTGTGTCTCCTGTCGCTGTTCCTGCAAACTGTGTGAACTTTTCAGCATGCTTGTATGAAGTAATACAAGTCATTTCATTTCAACCTATGTCTCCTGTGTTTTCCTCGCACCCAAGCACAAGACGCTATAGGAACTGTACACTATACATGACACCAGCCAGCCCCAGCAGCTGTATACATCACCAACCTCAGCCCAGTATATACATCACCAGCCCAGCCCAGCACCTGTATACGTCACCAGCCAGCCCCAGCACCTGTATACGTCACCAGCCAGCCCCAGCAGCTGTATACGTCACCAACCTCAGCCCAGTATATACATCACCAGCCCAGCCCAGCACCTGTATTCGTCACCAGCCAGCCCCAGCACCTGTATATGTCACCAGCCAGCCCCAGCAGCTGTATACGTCACCAGCCAGCCCCAGCAGCTGTATACGTCACCAACCTCAGCCTTCAGCACGGTGGAGGAGTCACACCGGGCTCTGCCTCTCTGCTGTACCGCCACAGCTGATGATTATACAGGCCAGGGCCTGCCGAGTCGCGGACCGCCGCCGGTGTCAACCACCACTGTCTGGTAGGGTAGGGAGCTGCTGCAGCCAATTGCTGAAGGGGCGAGAGAGCAGCAGAGCGCTCTCTCTCCGCCCACAAAGAACGTCCTGACGTAAACATCAGGACGTTCTAACTTCTTAACGGCCCCTGCCTTATCCCGGGCCGACCCTCTCTGTGTCACTGTGTGTCGCACTCGCCGGCGCAGACAGCCAGGCGGCCAGCCAGGCCCGGGGCCCCCCAGAAAGCACCTTTTAAAGGGCCGGCGGCCTAGCGGTGCGCCGCCCGTGGGCTGATGTTGATGATAAGATTGCTGCCTGCCTGCTGCAGCTGAATGGAGCGGTGGTGGAATCGGATCATCATCATGGCGTGGCCTCTCATCTTCATATTTGCCACGGCGCTCCCCTGCTCCTGGGGGGGCACCTGCCCCCCCCCTGCCCCACGGTGGATACGCCCATGACCACACTGTATATGTACACTATGCATATACAATATAAAGCCCCTCAGTGCCCCCCACACAAATCTATTTTATAATGTATGCAGTCCTGAGATAATGTCATCAGGACGTGTTAGTTGTTATTAAGAAATTGCATTCAGCAAGAAACAGAGGCCGAGGAATAGCAAATTATGCATCAATACCGAGCTGGGGGCAAGTATTGCTAAATAGCGGTGTAAATGTGCAATGTAGGAAACTGATAAAAGCTGGGCAACAACTATTATAAATGGTTATCTATTTGTTGTTTTTTTTACCCATTTTATTCACAGAAAATTAAGATTTTCTTTTAAAAAATTAACAGGTCTTAACAGGTGAAGACTTTTTAAGGACTTTACTTTTGCCTTAAAGACTTAGAGGGTGTCAGGACTCTGAACATTTTTGATCACCTTTTGTGCATTATTGCCCTTTTCCAAGATGGCGTCTTTGGTCTCATGTGCACTGTGTCTTCCTGCTATATAACTCCACCCCAGCCTTTAGTCTGTGCTAGAGTATTCTGCCTTGCATCCAGCTTCTGCCTTGCATCCAGCTTCTGACCTCTGGTGGCTCCCTGGCTTTGTACCTGCTCCTGTAAACCTGTTTTATGATCCTGCTACTCTGCTCTGAGTTCCTGCTGCATACACCGGTTTCCAGTAATCCTCCTTCATCTGGCTGCTTGTGTTACTCCCATCTGCATTTGCTGGACATGTAAGCTGTTGCAGCCCTGCGCTGCTTAAAACTGAGACTATCACCCAGGCCTACCTGGTTGAGCTAAAGATATCATTTGAACTGCCTACCTGTGCTTGGACTAAACTAAGAGTTATTCGTGTCAAGTATCCTCAAGTTTAACTGAGCTTCATAGACTCTCTGCTTGATTGCATTTCTCTCTGAAGTTTCCTATAGACTGTTAAGCTGCATTTATTATCTACACCAAGTGTTGTGGACTTGAGCTTTGCTTTGCACCTGTTTGAATCACCGTGTGATAATATAGACTTTTCCACTTATAAGACTGTGTCCTGTAGTTGTCTTGTTCCACGCAAGAAGTCTCCTGAGTTATCCCCTATAATTATTACAGGGGGATAATGTTTTGTGACCGAATTCCTCATCTCGAGTTTCTTATGCTCCAGCATTGAGTGGCAGCATGTCGTACACCACTTCTTTGACATTTTGCTTGGTGATGTAAGGCATTGTTCTTGGTAATGTAAGGCAATGTGCTTAGTGATGTAAGGCAATGTGCTTAGTGATGTAAGGCATGTTGCTTGGTGATGTAAGGCATTGTGCTTGGCAATGTAATCCATGCCATGAACCTCCTAATGGAGCACAGTTTTGGAACTGATGTTAGTATTAGGTTTGGGCTTTGCATTTAAGGAGCCAGCACAGAATTGGTTTGTCAGCGTCATCATGACTATCTATTACCCCACAAGACCTTCAGACAGGTTGGGACATCAAGAAGAATGATTGTCCAGAGAAGAAAAGTTGACCACTACCATGAGTCCTGTGTCGTGCCAACAGTAAAGCCTACAAACATCATTCATGTATGGGGTTGCTTTTCATTCATGGAGTGGTCTCACCATAGAAACGTCTAACCAAAACATCTAAAAACAATGAAGTAGGAAAATATTTGAAAATGAAAATATATGTCAGTCTCAAAACTGTTGGCTTCGACTGTAAACTCCAATCAGAAAGGCAGAAATGCTAATGTACAGCCTTCTCTATGGTAAGTCTGGTTGTCTCTGTCAGTGACTTCACATTTCTGCAGCTCAACGTTCTCCTTGCAGTGTTAGATTTGGTAAAGATGGTCAGAAATATCCTCACAGTGTCATAACTAGACTGCTCTTAATGGGACCCAGCGATAGTGGTCACCAGCCCAATGGGCCAACGTGTTTACATGGTGATGTTCCTCATTAAAAGGAACTTTGGATAAACTTTCAGCATACAGATGCGTGGTGTCAAAAGTAGGAGTTGAGTTTAATATGATATAGTTAGAAAAGGACGTTGAGGGCTATCAAAGGATGAGAGTCAGTAGATAGAGCTGAGAGTCCATGGAAGTTGGATCAAAGGTGATGCTTACCTTGCAACTGTTCCGGATCCAGCCAGACAGTTCCAAATTTATGGAGCTTTCCCGAATGGTTGAGGTTATTTCCCGACTCAAACTACATCTGTGTCCTCGGGGCACAGATACAGTTTAATATAATGGTGGAGCATCGAACCATCAGATCCTTAGTCCACCATTCAGTCTTTGTAAAAAGTGAAGATTCTATCAGGACATTCAGGTGGTGTGACATGCTCAGGTCACAGGACTGGGCAGCTGGAGATGTGGAGCAGGCCACAGGCAATTTGTGTGTGATCATGTGGCAGAGCTTCATCAGGTCTACGAGATCTATTAAATTATGTTTTTGGTTTGTATCGTTATATCTTGTGACTAATTTGGTGACTAATTGGTGGCTATCTTGGACTCCCTAATCTTAGATTTCAATGGGAAATTCCAGTAGACCATGATAGTCATTGATCGAGGGAACCAGTCTAATTGCAGTATGTAGAGCGGGGTAGCCATTTTCCCACTAACATGGAGCATAGAATCATGGAATCGTAGAGTTGGATGGGACCTCCTGGGTCATCTGGTCCAACCCCCTGCTCAAAGCAGGATTCACTAAATCATCCCAGACAGATGTCTATCCAGCCTCTGTTTGAAGACTTTTTTTGACTTGTTTGAAGGGCAATTATCATCTGCCCCATGGGGTTTTTGCCTTCCTCTGGATCAACAAGTTAGTTTATAGGTTGAACTCGATGGGCTTATGTTTACCTTCAACTTAAAGACTATGAAACCTTGAGAATAGGAGATGAACGCTTCGCTTCAAGGCATATTGAAATTCACCTCGAGCTTAACCCAAAAATTTGGATTTGCCAAAACTAGAGTTTTTGGTTATTCTATTCATGCCAATTCATCAAAATGGTGAATTGAAAAAAAATTGAATTAAAAAAACAGAAATTATTCTACAGTTTTCTCTGGCCCTCTCCCCATCCATGCAACTCCCTGCTCCGATGCTTTGGTTCTTCACTAAAAGCCTGCTAGCAGGGGCGGAACTATCGTGGAAGCAGGGGAAGCAGCTGCCATAGGGCCCGGGCTAGCAGGGGGCCCGTCCCTGCTGCAGCTGTCTCCCCTGCGGCTGTGTTCCGCCGCCCATGGCCTGAGAGTCGGCGGTTCCCTGTGCTGGCTGTCATGCTGACAGCCGGCGCAGAGAAGCTGCTGCGTGCCGTCTCCCAGGAATCAATTGCACTGGTGTCTATACAGACGCCAGTACAATTGAAGCTCTGACCGCCGGGTCAGAGCGACGTCTGCAGCGTGATCATGTCATGTGATCACGCTGCTGACGTCACTCGTCGGCGGCGCCCAGAAGGGTGAAGACTGGTGGTGAGTGTGCTCCACTGTGGAGCTGAAGATACCACCGAAGATTAACGGGGGCACATACTGTGTGAGTGATAACTCTGCATTCTTGGCTGCATTACTACTTGAGGGGCACATTACTACTGATGGGAGAATAAGAGGGCTTATTACTAGTTATGGGGGCATAATGTGCCTGCATTAATAGTTATGCGGGACATAGTTACTAGTAATGGTAGCATAAGGGGGCTGCATTGCTACCAGTCCATTATATTATATTGTGTTTCCATAATGTCTGCTTTAAATACAGCTCTGATTTGGGCAAAAAGCTGGCCGTTATGAGACTGAAGAGTATTTTTTGGGCCTAGAGAATTGCTGTGATTTGCTCCGCCCACTGCTATTGGCTCCGCCCACTATCAGAACCCCGCCCCCCCGCCGCCCGTTTGGGAGAGGGGGCCCCGTTCAAAATTTTGCTGTGGGGCCCCGCCATTTCTAGTTACGCCACTGCCTGCTAGTTTTCATCATGCGATGAGTCCCATCAGGTCTTCAGCATCTCCAGTGCCCACTAGTCCGGACTGTGATGTCTTGATGTGACCATGGTACTAAGATGTCGCAAGGACTAGTGGACGCTGGATGTGCCAAAGACCCCATGGGAAAAAGTCTAGCGGCCTGTAAATGGAGACAAGACCATAACAACCTACTGGGGAGCTGTGCAGGCAAGGTGAGGAATATGGAGAGGTGAGCATTATTTTTTTTTTGCTCCACATTTATTATGCTCTGGAGTCAAATAAATTAAAATTTCCTTGCTAAATTTGAGAAAATCTCCAAGAATCAAATTCCGGTAGATTTGCTCATTGCTACTTGAGAGGTTCGAAGGTTTAAAGGTTTATTCCAAACATTTTAAGTCATTGCTTCTCTAGGGAATAGGCTGTAACTTGCCATCTGTTGTGGTCTGACTGATGGGACCATGCTAAAAAACAGGGCTATAAAATGGCCCGTTGAAATATAGCAAAGGCCACGCAAGCACAGTGCTACTCCATTCTTTAGGTATGGTAATAGGCGAGTACCAGTGTGGCTCTCCCCAGCAGTCCCCTAGACAATGAATGGAGAGGTGGCAAGTGTACTGGTTGATGGAATATGTCCCAACTGTATCTGTGTCATCTAGCAAGTGGACTGTGTGGGCCATGAATGGGATATAATACAGTTTGTAGGAGACCTGTGGGTGCCATGAATCAGCTACCATACTGTGTGTAGATGGCTGTGTGGGCAATGAATGGGGTACTATAGTGTGTGTAGAATGGGGTGCCATACTATGTGTAGAGCACTGTGGGGAACATGCATGGGATACCATAATGTGTGTAGGAGACCTGTGGGGCCATAACAGGGGGTACCATACCGTGTGTAGGAGCTGTGGGGGCTATGAACAGAATACCATACTGTTTGTAGGTGTCTGTGGGTTCGTCGAATAGTGTACCATACTATGTATAGGGTGCTGTGGGGAACATGAATGAGTAACCATACTCTGAATAGGGGGCTGTGAGGGCTTTGAATGGGATACCATGCTGTGTGTATGGGGCTATGAGAGCCATGAATGGGGTGCCATATTGTGTAGGAGGCTGTGGGGGTCATGATTAGGATACCATACCATCTGTAAGCAGCTGTAGGGGCCATGAATGAGATATCATACCGTATGTAGGAGACTGTGGGGTACATTAATTGGTACCATACTGTATGTAGGGGGCAGGTCCGGCTATAGCTTTTCATGGGCCCAGGCAAAACAGTCTCAGTAGTCCCCATTAACACATACCACAATTCATGATGCACAGATACGGCATAGGTATAGTACAATGCCAAAGAGTTCACTGACTTTTTACATTACATGAGTGATATCTATTGTATATTCTACAAGAGCTCAGAAACCGGAGAATCCTTGCAGCGCACAATGCATGTCCTGGGGAGACTCAAAAGTCTGCAGTCACACAAAGGGACTGCAGACTTTTCATTTTAGACTGAAAAGTATAGTCCTCTATATAGTATTATGGGCACCACATGGTCCTCCATACAGTATATGGGCACCATGTAGTCCTCTATATAGTATTATGTGCACCACATAGTCCTCCATACATTATTATGGGCACCACATAGTCCTCTGTATAGTATTATGGGCACCACATAGTCCTCTGTATAGTATTATGGGCACCACATAGTCCTCCATACAGTATTATGGGCATGAGACTGTAGGGGACATGACTGGGGTACCATACTGTGTGTAGAGGCATGTGAGGGCCAGAAATGGAGCACCATACTGTGTGTAGGAGACTAGGGGACATGACTGGAGCACCATAGTGTGTGTAGAGGCCTGTGGGGGCCATAATTAGGCACATCAGACCACGAGCAATCCACATGAAGAGCAATGGACTGAGTGCACATAAGTCTGAACGTGGCCTGTGTAGTCGTATGAGTTGCATTCCCCAAAGGCAGACTTACCAACATTGGTACTGATAGGATAGGAACGTTTAAGTCTGCCGGGTCTCCATACTGGATGGGGCCAATCATTTTTTTGCTTGTTTTTTCAGCTTTTTTATAATTTTCCATGATTGTATCAAAAATAATTTAAGACTTTTCTGGAAAATGTAAAACTATGGGACTATCCACCATGGAACTTAATGACCTACTGTACCTAAACATGTCGCTCAATGCACTTGTTCAGGGGTGCAGCTCTAGGGGACAGCAGTTACCCTGGCATGTAAGGGGGCCTAAAGGCTCTTTCTATTACTAATGAAGACATCAGAATTATTAATATAATTTAGGAAGTGGTGGTCATAAGACCGATTTTGCATTAAGTCACTGGAACTTTCGGTTACACTTCTGTACATGTGTCCATCCCAGGGGTCACATATTTATACTCCATCTGAATAACCAAAAAAGCCCAAAAGTGCCATTTTTTGCAGATTTTTATGGATGTGTCCAATGTATCCGACCCCCTGGGCAATCTACATTTTTCAAATAAGTTAAACAGAGCCTTGAAACTTGTCTAGAAACTTATCTTCCTCAGTGTTTTTCCACATTCCACAACTAGATGGCAGTAAAGTTACACAGTAAATCCACACCGATCACGACTGATTCTTCACAAATAATGTAGATTTTTGTTTTCTGCTAGAAACGTTTATTCTTCAGCAATAAAAAAAAGGAAGAAAAAAACAAAGAAGAAAAGAAAAAGCAGAGTAGATGCTCCCAGATCCTCTTTTACAAGAAGTGCTAATTACATCCTCGCAGCTGGAATTTCTGCCATTCCTTCGGCTATGAAATATCATCTAGAACATACACTTTTGCTCTTGCACACTAAGATCGCAACGGGGAAGAGCGAGGACTGACGCATTGTGAGCATTATGCTGCAGCTGTCGGATATCTTCCCATCGTTCCTCCGCTCTTGTAATTTGCTGTGTTTTTTTTTTTAAATTCATTGTAATTAAGATCGCAGAAGGGCACGGCTATTACATGTGCTCCACCTAAAGATGCTCCCTGCAAACTCCCGGATTCAAACATGCAAAACGCGTCGCTATAAATTACCATGTTTCTGCAGATACAGTGTGCATCGTGGAATCTAATGTATCAGTAAGTCCGATCTGTGATAATTGGTACCTGCTGATAACATAAGATGGGGATATGCTAGGAATATGCTTAAGGCTATCATTCTCTTAAATGGGAACTCCATACTTTTCCATGTGAGGACTGACCTGTCTGTTGTAGGTTTTGAATAATTATATATATAATTATAAATATATGTTATAGAATGTGTCTGATTACACATTGCAAAGCAGCAATTCCAATATGAACTGGATTACATTACATTGTGACAGCTGTGGAATGCGCTGGGTGATAATCACAAACCTGCATAGCCAAGTGTATTCTTTAGAATCTCATCCCCATGTATCATGACACAGCTGTCGGGGACCTGGGACCAGGGGCTACTTCCCTGTCCCTAACACTAGGGGGCACCCTTGCTCGCCCTACTTCCTGGGATACTTCTGAAGGTGAAGATGCCAGGGCCTTCACCCTTGCCTTATCTCATGAGTTAGCCCTCCGTCTGTTCTCTTCCCCTACCCAGCACTACTGTGCACCATAGTACACCAAGCTGACAAACAAGGCAGCACAAACAAGGGTTAACAGAAAACTCCAGTCATACAAAATATTCACTCACATATAACAGAAGGAATGCACTGGGGCGTGGAGGTAGGGGAAAAAACAAAATAGAGAAGCATAAGGAATTACCACACATACAAACCAAGCAACAGTCACTAATAACTCCTCCAACTCTCCTTCTCATAAGAACACCTCTCCCTCTGTTAGCCATGCAGCAAATGCTAGCTCTGACAAGGATTTGTATCAGAGCCCAGGGGAAAGGAGTGGCTAACTGAGCTAAGCTGTGAACACAGGGATTTCTAACATGGTTGATTAACCACTGTTCTGCCAAAAGAAATAAACACATTTAAAATGAAGGAGAAGTGCTTCTTCTCAGCGCTGGAGTAGGAGCAATCAGACGTTGAGGTCTTCTGGCTTCACATTGTCGCGGTATCCCCGTGACACCATTTTCCTGTTTCCTATAGATGAAGGAAGTTTTCTTTTTGAACCAATCCTTTTTTTTTACCATACCGGGAAAGTGCTAAAGTTTGCTCAATGCTTATGACATGCTGCATGCTGCTGCACCGCGCAGTCAGTCGCCTCTCCTGGGCCTTCTACCTGTATTTATGGCACTGTGGCTTCCTACTCATAATTTTTGAATGATCTAATTAATTGTAGTCTCTCAAAGCAATGAGGTTGGTTAAGTATCGGTATTGCAATATTTTAGCGTCCAGTCTAATATGGTTCTATGGTAAAAGAGGTAAAAATAAGCACCAAACACGAGAACACCAATCCAACACTTAGGAGAGTCCCCATCTTTTTTAACAAATATGATAGACTGTTACAACTTGTACCCCCAATGCTACAAGCTGATTTGTCTAAGCCTGTTTTAGCACTGTCTTAATATACACAGTGTTATATGTACTGCAGTGTAATAACTATGATGTGTTTATATCTATACTGCAACAACGGGGCAACAGCTCCTGTAAATCTCCGCATGTACGATGTGAGGACTTGGTGATATATGCATCAATACATTTTGTGATTTTATGAAGAAATGCCCAAGGGATGAATTTGTTCATTTATTGTGCCGCAGAAGTAGTAAATACAGAGCATAAAGAGTTAAAACACTGAGCTGCTGAGTGAATTGCTGAGTTGAGGTGAGGATGAAGCTGGCATTATCGTAAGATAGATTCTACTTTGTAGCTTTCTATAGAAGAGGAATTTGCAGACCAATTGGTATTAATGATGGGAAGTCTGGATTTTTTTGGTGATCTGGATCACCTGGCTCCTCTCACCAATAAGAGCTGTCTCTCTTGGATCCTAAATGGATCCCTATTAAATATGTGTTCACCACGGGTTAACAGATATTTTAGGAATTAAAGCCGCCGAAACCCCACCTGTGACCCAAACCCGGCCTATTTTGCAGCCAGCCAATGAAATTGATGGGTGGGTGGGGTTTGGTTCGAGTGAATGGGATTTCGGCCATGGAAGGCAGTTACTTTACTCCTAGTGAAAGCCATTCATATACCGTATATACTCGAGTATAAGCCGAGATTTTCAGCCCATTTTTCAGGGCTGAAAGTGCCCCTCTCGGCTTATACTCGAGTCATATACCGGGGGTCGGCGGGGGAGGGGGAGCGGGGATGTCCTATATACTCGCCCCCTCCTGGCGCGGTCTCTGCAGCCCCTGCTCCTCTCCCACAGTCTCCGGCGCCTGTGTTCAGCGGTCATGTGGTACCGCTCATTAAAGTCATGAATATGCGCATATTCATGACTTTCATGAACGGTACCATGTGACCGCTGAAGCTAGGCACAGCTGCCGGAGACCGTGGGAGAAGAGCAGGGGCTGCAGAGACCGCGCCAGGAAGGGGTGAGTATAAGCGATATTCACCTGTCCCCGGTCCACCGCTGCCCACCGCTTTGTCCTCGCGTCCTCTAGCTGTGAATGTTCAGGTCAGAGGGCGCGATGACATGGTTAGTGCGCGCCGCCCCCTCTGCCTGAGCATTCACTGCCGGATGACCCGGAAGACAGCGGCGTGCAGAGGTGGACCGGGGACAGGTGAATATTGCAGGTGCCGGGGCCTGAGCCAGTGGTGACACCGGCACCTGTCCCCAATAGCGCGCCGGTGTCCCCGCCTGCTCAGGACACCAGCACCTGGCCCCCAGCGATGAGAGGTGAGTATGTCTTTTTTTTTTTTCATTTGCAGCAGCAGCATAAGGGACCTATACTATCATATGGGGCACAATCTGTGGAGCATCTTGTGGGGCATAATCTATGGAGCATCTTGTGGGCATAATACATGGGGAAGCATATGGGGCACAATCTATGGAGCATCTTGTGGGGCATAATATTATGGGGCACAATCTATGGAGCATCTTGTGGGGCATAATACATGGGGCAGCATATGGGGCACAATCTATGGAGCATCTTGTGGGGCATAATATATGGGGCACAATCTATGGAGCATCTTGTGGGGCATAATACATGGGCAGCATATGGGGCAGCATATGGGGCATAATATATGGGGCAGCATATGGGGCATAATCTGTGAAGCAGCATATGGGGCTCCTGATTCAATATGGCTATTCAAAAACATTTAACCTACTTTAATTTTACTTTTATTGGTATCTATTTTTATTTTTGAAATTTACCAGTAGCTGCCTCATTTTCCATCCTAGGCTTATACTCGAGTCAATAAGTTTTCCCAGTTTTTCGTGGCAAAATTAGGGGGTCGACTTATACTCGGGTCGGCTTATACTCGAGTATATACGGTACTTTAGTGACCCTCGCTGGGGTGCCAGCTCCCATTGTTCATACCAGGGACGAGCTCTTTGTCTCAGATCAGTCGGGAACCACCCATCACTAGTTAGTAGGTAGACACTGGAAGAGAGAGTGCACATCTGATCTTGTCTGCAAGATAGACAGCTAATAAGTAAAGGGTAAGGGCCCCGTCACAAATAGCGACACCAGCGATCCCGACAACGATATGCACTTGTCAGGATCACGGGTGTGTCGCTACATGATCGCTGGTGAGCTGCCAAACAGGCAGCTCAGGCAGCGATCAGGACAGCGACACTGCGGGTAACGTCGCTTAGTTACCCGCAGTGTACGTTGGATACCAGCCCGTTGGTGCAGGGAGCTGGTAACCAAGGTACACATCGGGTTTCCAGGTGCTGCGCCGCACCTGGAACCCCGATGTGTACCTTGGTTACCAGCTCCCCTGCAGCAGCTCGCTGGTATCCAACGTACACATCGGGTTCCCATGCGCCGGCCGGCGCCTGGAAACCCGATGTGTACCTTGGTTACCATCTGATCACAGCGATGCATGCTAGCCAGCAGGAGACCAACGAGCAAAAAAATGTCCAGGACATTCAGCGACGATCAGCGATACCCAGCAGGGGGGCTGATCGTCGCTGAATGTCACACACAGCGATATCGCTGGGGAGATTGCTGTTGCGTCACAAAACTAGTGACTCAGCAGCGATCTCGCTAGCGAGATCGCTGTGTCTGACTGGGGCTCTGGTAACATTTGCCAATTGGTGTGTGAACCCATAAGTAAAGATAGTACCAAAGCAAAGCATATAAAAAAACACCACCCTGAACTGAAGTTGATATAATTCATTCCATGAGAAAGATATTTGTTTTCCTGGATGAAAGAACCATCATTACAGCAATTTGTAATTGTGCTGCCCTTCACTGTGAGGGAGAAAAAGGTTTTGTGTCTGAGAGAAGGAAGTGCTGCTGAGGTGTTTGCCTGCGTATGGTCGCAAGTATGAACAAAATGTCTGTTGGATTCTTTCAAGAGAAATTGGCACACTTAGCGACGCATCCTCTGCTATAGTCCTATTTAATGGAAAATACCTCAGTATTAGGTCATTCTCTCCAGAAGAGCAAAAAGCCTGCGTACAGGTTTTACACACGACCTTCTGCTCTCTGTGTGCGCCCCTGAAGGTTTGCTTTTCTTGAACACAGCGAGAACTAGCAGCGCTTCGGATGCAGCCCATGTTCTCTGCAGCCAAAGTGCTGCCGTCTGTTGAGCGCAGGTGAATCTGCATGTGTTCACTGAACTGTACGGATTCACTGCGTCCAATACATTCTTTTAGTGAAAATGACTTTCTGCGGTCTGGAGAGAAGCGCCGCATGTCAGTCTCCGTCGGGTGATCCGTGGGTGTCTGTGGACACTTAGTGGACCTGGGATCTCTAGAAATCCCATCCACTATGCTGTAACGTCTGGCCGCTGCGGGTTTGACACTGCATGAGTACGCAACTCCGGGTCATGTGCATGTACCCTTAGAGAAGACATGGCTGGGGCTAAGAGAAGGGTATAATCCAATAGATACCGGGTATGATTAACCTTTTCCCAACGCTTCCTGAATTCTGTTTTCTCGTTTTCCTTTTTTCCTCCCTGTTCCAAGAGCTATAACTTTTTTTATTTTTTTTTCTACATTGGCGTATGATGGCTTCTTTTTTGTTGTTCTTTTGAATGACACCCCTCATTTTACTGCATAGTGTACTGGAACACAGAGAAAAAATTCCAAGTGAGATGAAAATGTGAAAAAAAGCTTAATTCTGACATTGTATTTTGGGATTATTTTTTACACCTTACTTGTGTAGTAAAAATGACCTTGCCATATGATTTTCCTCATCAGCACGATTATGGCGATACAAAACTTTTTTATTTTTTTAAATTATTTTAGTAATTTTTTCTTTATTGTGTCGCCATTTTCTGATACCCATAATGTTTTCATTTTTCTGTCATTGGAGCTGTGTGAGAGGGTCGGGGAGTGTTCTGTTCAATTAAAGGACATTTCACTGTGCACTGTGTATGTGTTTATTACTTTTGACTACGGAGTAAGTAATGAGGTTGTCTGATAGATGTCTCTTCATTACTAACCTCTAGGCTTATTGTCACAAGACATTACAAAGCTGACATAAACCCCAAAACCATTACCCCGCTTGCCAAAGCACCAGGTCAAGAGGGAAGAGTCGAGGCTAAGTGCCAGAATTGGTGCATCTAATGGATGTGCCATTTCTTGGGTGGCTGAGGGCTGCTGTTATTAGTCTGTCAGGCAGACAATATCCATAGCCCCTTCCTAGCCTATTAAGATCAGCTGTCTGCTTAGCCTTTGCTGGTTATTAAAAATAGAGTGGCCCCCATGTCACTTTTTTGGGGTTCCCATTTTTAATAACCAGTAAAGGCTTCGCAGACAGCTGTGAGCTGTTATTAATAGGATGGGAACCTTTATGGATATTAAGAAAAAAAAGAGAAGATGAAAGTCAGCTTACCGTTCTGTAGTTTAATTCCCAAGCCAACTACAGAGAACTTCAGAGTGCAAGAAAAAAATGATCCGGCATAAGACTGTTTAGTTGAAACGCGGCAATCGTTCTGCACCGGTGTGTTTAGGTGTCTGCAGGAACAACTTTTTATGGAATGTTAAAATTGTCCAATAAAGATTTATTAAGATTTTAGCTGCTTCGCCTTAAGCTGGATCATTTTTTTCTTGCACTTTATGGATATTGTCCTATTCCTAGAATAATAACCCTAGCTCCCAGCTGCCTGCTTTCCCTCACCTGGCTATTAAAAATAAGGGGAACCCATGCCATTTTTACCTTTTATTTCTTTATTTATTAGCTAAATACATGTACAGTAAGCTAAACAAGCAGTGCAGTAATTATATATCTCACTGACATATTTATTACTTTGCCCGGGCATCGGTTGGTGAATACTCTCATCAGCGTCGCCTGCTCTTGCTGCTATCAGCAAGAACAGGTGCATGATGATGAAAGTAGTAGTCATCAGCCTATCACAGCTGTTCTGGGTAAAAGTGTGGGAACCACGATACCCAATGGCTATGACTGGCGGTTAGAGATGAGTGACTTTGCCTCCGGGAAGGTCAAGTCGGGTTTCGGACCACCCGACTTTCCCAAAAATCGAGTCGAACTAAATCGGCCGACTATCGGAAAAAGTCGAAGGTCCGACTGAAACTCAAACCGACCCCAATGCAAGTCAATGGGGAAGAAAAGTCGGCAGGGAGTGGAGGACAGTAAACACCTACAGTGCCCATTTCAATGCCAACGACATCAATTCTTATTACTTAAGCTTGTCAACCTTAATTTACTTTATAATAATAGTAACGCATTGTATACTGGGGGTTATTTGGCTAAAGTTGTGGGGGGGGCAGGGCTGGCTCCAGGTTTTCGTGGGCCACGGGCGAAAGAGTCTCAGTGGACCCCTTTAACACATACCACAATTCATGATGCTCCGATACAGCAGAGAAATATAGGTATAGTACAATGCCAAATACTTCACTTCTTACATTACATGAGTGATATCTATTGTAAATTCTACAATAGCTCAAAAAACCGGACAGTATATTCCTCCATACAGTATTATGGGCACCACATAGTGCACCATACAGAATAATGAGCCCCATATATTGCTCTATGCAGAATAATGAGCCCCATATAATGTTCCATACAGAATAATAAGCCCCATATATGATGCTCCATACAGAATAATAAGCCCCATATATTGCTCTATGCAGAATAATGAGCCCCATATATGATGCTCCATACAGAATAATAAGCCCCATATATTGCTCTATGCAGAATAATGAGCCCCATATATGATGCTCCATAGAGAATAATGGGCCCAATATAATGCTTCATACAGTATAATTAGCCACATATATTGCTCCATACAAAATAATGAGCCCCATATATTGCTCCATACATAATTGGTCCCATATAATGTTCCATACATTATATGATGAGCTCCACATAATGCTCCAGTATATGATGGTCCCCTTATAATGTGCCATACAGTATAGGACGGTCCCCATAGAGTATAATGAGCCCCACATATTGCTCCATACAGTATAATGAGTCGCATATAAAGCTCCATACAGTATATGATGAGCCCCATATATTGCTCCATACAGAATGGGCTCCATATAATGCTCCATACAGAATAGGCCCCATATGTGCTCCATATGATGCTCCATATATAAAGGGCCCTGTATGATGTCCCATAAATAATGAACCCCATATGATGCTCTAGTATATGATGGGCCCCATATATGATGCTCCAGTGTATGATGAGCCCCATATAATGCTCCAAATATAATGGTCCCCATATATAATGCTCCATATATAATGGGCTCCATGTGATGCTTCATATATAATGTAACCCATATGATGCGCCATATATAATGGGCCGCATATGATGCTCTAGTATATGATGGGCCCCATGGATGATGCTCCAGTGTATGATGGGCCTATATAATGCTCCATATATAATGGGCCCCATATGATGCTCCAGTGTATAATGGGCCCAGTATATGATGCTCCAGTGTATGATGGGCCCTATCTATGATGCTCAAGTGTATGATGGGCCCCATATATAATTCTCCAGTGTATGATGGGCCCCATATATAATTCTCCAGTGTATAATGCTCCCCATTTATTGCTCCAAACATTTAAAAAAATGAAATACTTCTCCTCGCTGGGCACTACTCTACTCTGGACTCCTCAGCGTCGCCATCTTCCAGCTCTCTGCACTGTGACTGTTCAGGCAGAGGGCGCACAGACGTGACATCATCGCGCTGTGTGACCTGAATGTCACTGTCAGGAAACGCGGACGATGTCACAGCGGTGGAGCAGGGAGAGGTAAGTACTGCAAGTGCTGGGGCCCTGAGCAAGTAGGGGGGCACACTCATGGGCGCTGGCACTGGCACAAGGGCCCCTCATAGTACGCCAGTGTCTCTGACGGCGAGTGTGCCCCCCCACCTGCTCAGGGCCCGGCACTTGCCCGGGTGCACCAGGTGCTGACGCCGGCCCGGGGGTGTACAGCCCAGTTAGGGAGGTGGAAAAACTGGCATATGTTAAGGTGTAGGCTGGACGTTCAGCAGCTGCAAATGGAGGAATTGGAGAAGTCGAAGGAAGAGGAGGACAAAGCGAGCCATTTTGCTGGCAACCTATGTGTCATCAGGGAAAGGTGGTACAAAATCCTTTGAAACCCAGGCATGGTTCATTTTAATGAAGGTGAGATCACTTATATTTTTGGTCTAAAGCCGGGTCCTTCTTTCTGTCAGGATTGATCCAGCAGCACTGAAGATTCTTTCTGATAGCACACTACCAGCAGGGCAAGCGAGCTCCTGTAAGGCATATTGTGCCAATTCAGGCCAGGTGTCCAGTTTACAGGCCCAGTAGTCAAAGGGGAATGAACTGTGAGGGAGAACATCGATAGGGGAGGAGAGGTGATTTTGAACCATAGTTGACAACTGCTGTCTCCTGTCTGTTGCAATCGATTCAGTATTACCAGTCGTGTGAGCGTTACTCGAGAAATCAGTCCACAACATGGTCATGAAACTCCTGTCTCCAACGCCACTTCGGCTGTGTGCACCACGAACACCTCTTCCATGTTGCCCAGTATGGCTCGTGGTAGAACCTGCACCGCTGCTGTGTGCTGGGAATGCCTCCAACAAACGGTTTACCAGGGTTGCTTGTTTGGTTGCCAATATCAGCTCTAGGTTCTCCTGTGGCATGATGTTCTGTAATTTGCCTTTATAGCATGGATCGAGGATGCTGGCCAACCAGTAGTCGTCATCCTTCATAATTTTGGCAATGCGGGGGACCCTTTTTAGGATCCGCAAGACATAATCACACATGTGGGCCAATGTTCCAGGTGTCAATGATGCACTGCCAGTGGTGGGTGGAGGAGCACTTTCTGCCAAATCCACATCGCCTCCAGTCACGCACAAACCCTGTACCTGACCTTGGCAAACCAACATTTTCTCTTGCCCCCTGAGAAGCATTCTCCTCCCCAAAATAATCATCCCCCTCATCCTCCTCCTCTTCCTCCTCCACCTCGTCCACGACAGTTCCCTGAGCAGACAATGGCTGACTGTCATCAAGGCTTCTCTCCTCCTCCTCCTCCGCTGCAGACGCCTGATCCTTAATGTGCGTCAAAGTTTGCATGAGCAGACGCATAAGTGGGATGCTCATGCTTATGATGGCGTCGTCTGCGCTTACCAGCCGTGTGCATTCCTCAAAACTCTGAAGGACTTTACAGAGGTCTTTCAGCTTTGACCACTGCACACCCGACAACTCGATGTCTGCCCTCAAACTGCCTGCCCGTGTATCCTCCCACAAATGCATTACAGCCTGCCTCTGTTCGCACAGCCTCTCAACCATGTGCATGGTGAAGTTCCACCTTGTTGCAACGTCTATGATTAGGCGGTGCTAGGGGAGGTGTAGCGATCGCTGCAGCCTCTGCATACGATTGGAGTCTACGGGCGAGCGACGGATGTGCGAGCACAGTCTTCGCACCTTATGGAGCAGGGCTGGTAACTCCAGATAATTATTTATGAAGCACTGCACCACCAGGTTCAAGGTGTGAGCCAGGCAAGTTATGTGTCTGAGTTTTGCCAGGGCTATGGCCGCCACAAAATTACGGCCGTTATCACTGACTACCTTGCCTGGCTCAAGATGTAGACTGCCCAGACATGACTCAGTTTCTCGCTGCAAGTAGTCGGCCAGTACCTCCGCGGTGTGTCTGTTGTCACCCAAAGACATCATCTTTAAAACAGCCTGCTGACGCTGACCACTAGCTGATCGATAGTGGGACATCTCGTGTGCAGCACTGGCAGCTGCGGATGGAGTGCTCATGTGACTGCGCTCTGTCGACGAGCTTTCGCTTCTGGAGGAGGAGGAGGGTCGAACGCCTACAGCCAACTGTTGCCTATACCGTGGGCTAGGCAGCACTGTCCCACCGCCGCTGTCCCCTGTGGACCCTGCATCCACCACATTAACCCAGTGTGCAGTGATGGACACGTAACGGCCCTGGCCATGCCTACTGGCCCATGCATCTGTTGTGAGGTGCACCTTTCCACTCACTGATTGTTTGAGTGCATGGACAATGCAGTCTTTCACATGCAGGTGGAGGGCAGGGATGGATTTTCTAGAAAAGAAGTGACGACTGGGTAGGTCATAGCATGGGACAGCGTAGGCCATGAGCTCTCGGAACGCTGTGTTTTCAACCAAACGGAAGGGCATCATGTCTAGTGAGATCAGTTTGGCAATGTAGGCGTTCAAAGCCAGTGTACGCGGATGAGAGGATGAGTACTTTCTTGTCCTACTTAGAGTGTCTGCTAGGGTGAGCTGGACTTGAGAGCTGCATATGGAGGAACTAGCGGTGGACATGACGGACTGAGAGGGAGTTGATGATGGTGATGGTGGTGGTGGTGGTGATGGCCTTGATTCAGTCTTTCGTTGGAAAAACATTGTGATTCCCTGACTGCTTTGGCCTTGTGACGACACCTCAACATTTCTTGCTGGTGGTGTGCTAACCGGTGGGCTTACAGTGGGGGAAGCGATGTAGCGTTGCTGGCTATCTTCAGTCGGAGCAGGTGCACGTGTGCTACCTGAGGTTTTGTACTCCATCCACGCTTGCAAGTGCATGGTGATTAAATGTCTAAGCATGCAACTGGTATTCAAATATCGAAGATTTTTCCCTCGGTTAAAGGTCCTTCCGCACTTCTTACAGATAAGCTTTGCCTCATCAATAGGATTTTGGTCAAAAAAGTGCTACACTGCACTCTTCCTACTATGGGATAAATTTTCAGGGTCTTGCACGCTGTGCTAATTTGATCATCTGGCCAAGCTGTCCTTTAACTCTTTTTGTTTTTTTAACACGTTTTTGGACTGCTACGGGCCTGCCAGAAAACAGCAGCTGCGATGTTGATGCCTGCTGCGGATCCTCCTCCTCTCCTGAGCTATTGCAAGCAGCACCCTCTTCCCCCAATGGATGCCAATCTGGGTCAACAACTGGGTCATCCATCACCTCCTCTTCAATTTCATCTGCACCTTCCTCTGTGTCACCGAGTAAGGTGGTATAGTATGCAGGAAGGGGCACCTGAGTTTCATCAGGGTCAGAATCTGGCTCAGTAGACTGCGAGGAAAATGCAGTGCTCTGGGTGAATGTACCAGCAGAATTATATAGCAGTGGCTGTGCATCAGTGCACTCCATGTCATATTCATCTTGGACTGGGGAATTCAAGATTTCACTTAGTAACCCAGGCATGGTATGTGAAAAGAGCTCCATGGGGTAATCTGAAGTGTGGCCTGCCGCGTCCTTCACTTTTGGTGGGGGTGAAGGACACAAGGAAAGGTGTTGCTCCTGACCAGGAGCCTGCACTGACGACTCAGTGCTTGCAGCTTTTGAAACTTCTGAAAAGGAGGCGATAGAGCTGGAGGCTGTTTCGGCAATGTAAGCCAAAACCTGTTCCTGATGCTCCCGCTTTAAAAGCGGTTTACCTACTCCCAGAAAAGGGAGCCTTCCAGGCCTTCTGGAGCCAGATGATGAGGCAGGCTCAACACCTCCTGCCTTAGGTGCTATTGTGCTTTTGGCACTACCAGCAGATGCACCACCACCATCAGTACCAGCTGCCCCCCCCGCCCATGTCTGCGGCCTCTTCCAACATACTTCCTCATGTTTGGGAAAATGTACCAAAAATACCAGCAGATATATGGTACTGTATCAGAAGCGTACAGCTGTATACGGTGTAGGGGAAAATTGAAATCTCCGTATATATTTCTGGAGTCACACTCAGACGCTCTCTCAGTATGGATTTGACCGTAATACAAAAGGCAGAAAAAAGGTACTGTATCAGAAGCGTACAGTTGTATACAGTGTAGGGGAAAATTGAAATCTCCGTATATATTTCCGGAGTCACACACAGATGCACATTCAGTATGGATTTGACCAGAATACAAAAAGAAGAAAAACGATACTGTATCAGAAGCGTACAGCTGTATACAGTGTAGGGGAAAATTGAAATCTCCGTATATATTTCTGGAGTCACACTCAGACGCTCTCTCAGTATGGATTTGACCGTAATACAAAAGGCAGAAAAAAGGTACTGTATCAGAAGCGTACAGCTGTATACAGTGTAGGAGAAAATTGAAATCTCCGTATATATTTCCGGAGTCACACACAGACGCACATTCAGTATGGATTTGACCAGAATACAAAAAGAAGAAAAACGATACTGTATCAGAAGCGTACAGCTGTATACAGTGTAGGGAAAAATTGAAATCTCCATATATATTTCCGGAGTCACACACAGACGCTCTTTCAGTATGGATTTGACCGTAATAAAAACAGCAGAAAGACGGTATTGTATCAGAAGATACCAGCTGTATACGTTGAAGGGGAAAATTGAAATCTCCGTATATATTTCCGGTGTCACACACAGATAGTCAGCATGTATTTGGCCGTGATACCAGCCGGTACACGGTAGTGTGTGAGGAGCGTACAGCTCTATACGGTGTGGGAAAAAATGAACGCTCGGTAACTGTGCAGAAAAAAAGAATAAAAGTATTAGTGCTGTGTAAAAAGCAGTCTGCACAGCAGTGTACACACAGCAATACAGCTATCAGGCAGCCTAATAACCAGCGCTGCTGCACACAAGAAAATCCTCCCCTGTCACTGCACACTAACTGTACAGCACAATCGCTATCAGCAGAAGCACAGAAGAACTTCTCTTTCCAGCCCTAACTCTCTCCCTACTGATAAACAGCGTCAGCAACCTCTCCTACTGTTAAGATCGGCAGAAGTAAAAATGGCAGTCGGCGGTCAGGGCTTTTATAGACACTATGACGCCCCCCAAAGCAAGCCAATCACTGCAATGCCCTTCTCTAAGATGGTGGTGGACGCTGCCCATGTCATCTCGTTGCCCACAGTGTACGTCCTTGCTCATTGGCTGAAAAAAGGCATCTGCAAGCATTATGGGAAAACCAACTTTTGCGCTCGTTTTGCCGAACGCATGGCCGACTCCACGCTATGTTCGGGTTTTGCTCGGCGAAACCCGACTTTGGCGAAAGTCGGCGACTTATGAATCTGACCGACCTGTTTCGCTCAACTCTACTGGCGGTGACTTCAGTAAGGTTTCCGTCGGTCAGAACCGGTGTTTCTGATGCTGTCACAGAGATGACTGTGTGGGAACCGCTGGATGTTCGGGCCCCTCTCTCACTTGTATGGAGTTCAGGTTTGGGATCCAGTTCAGGTACGGTTCTGGTACTCGAACCAAACTTTCTTATAAAGTTTGACCGAACAAGATAAACCCGAACATCAATGGGTCCGCCCATCCCTAGTTATAATATTATGGAGTGCTCTTGAGCTACGATCTATAGAAACAGAATGTAATGAAGTTTTTGTCCTCTGACCAGAAGAGAAACAATCCCTTCGGCTAATCGCTCTTGCCAGTGACAAAATAATCTTTTCATGTCAAACCTGATATCTGGAATCGGATATAATTAGAGACTTCACCGACAAGTTCAAGTATTTTTTCATTACCGCTCATGATGCCGGCGCCGGCACAATAACTTTGACCACTTTGGTCGGTAATTAACTTGCATATATCATGCCACATTGATCAAGTCATTAATTGATTGCTGAGTATGTAACTGAAAGACAATGTCAACGATTTCTCTAGAGATTGATTTCGACATGACGCGTTTCCCAACTCACTAAAAAAAGAGATTCTAATTAAATTTTCTCTTTGTGTCTGTAAGAGTGGAACACAATCCTGTTAGCATAATGGAAAATAAAAGCTAAGAAGTCAACGCAGATAGAATTCACCTATTATAGATGTAACAGAGCTAAATGTGTCCTTAACATACTGAGTGAGCCACTGCTAAGGCATTGTGTTCTTATCGTCAGCTGCGCCAAATCATAAACTCATCCTTCTATGCAGCAGAATAACACAAAAGGTTGCCCTGCAGTCCTATGTAAACTACTTTTTTGCACTTTGTTGCTATATTACTATATATATATATATATATACATATATATATATATATAAACAATTGTGTAAAAAAGGGTTTGCCCCATCCTGATTTCCTATTCTTTTGCATGTTTGTCACAGGTAAATGTTTCAGATCACCAGACAAATGTAAATATTAGACAAAGATAACACAAGGAAGCGCAAAATGCAGTGTATAAATGAAGTTCTTTAATATTAAGGAAAAAGGAAATCCAAACCTACAGGGCACTGTGTGAAAAAGTGATTGCCCCCCTAAACCTAATAACTGGTTGGACCTCCCTTAGCAGCAACAACTGCAATCAAGCATTTGTGATAACTGGCAATAAGAGTTTTACAATGCGCTGGAGGAATTTTTGCCACTCATCTTTGAAGAATTCAGACGCATTGGAGGGTTTCCAAGCATGAATCGCCTTTGTAAGGTCATTCCACAGCATCTCAATCGGATTAAGGTCAGGACTTTGACTATGCCACTCAAAAGTCTTAATTTTGTTTTAATTAAGACATACAGAGATGGACTTGGTGTGTTTTGGATCATTGTCCTGCTGCATAACCCAAGTGTGTTTCAGCTTGAGGTCACGAAAAGATGGCCCGACATATTCCTTCAGGATTTTTTGGTAAGCAGCAGATTTTATGGTTCCATTTACCACAGCAAGTCTTCCAGGTCATTGAAGCAGCAAAACAGCCCCAGACCATAACACTACTACCAGCATATTTTACTGTTGGTATGATGTTCCTTTTCTGAAATGCTGTGTTACTTCTATGCCAGATATATTTGGATATACACCTTCCAAAAAGTTCAACTTTTGTGTCATTAGTCCACAAACTGTTCACTCGAAAAGTCTTGAGACTCATCAAGATGTTTTCTGGCAAAACTAAGACAAGCTTTTATGTTCTTATTGCTCAGCAGTGGTTTTCGTCTTGGAACTCTGCCATGCAGGCCATTTTGCCCAGTCTCTTTCTTATGGTGTAGTCATGAACACCGACCTTAACTGAGGCAAGTGAGGCCTGCAGTTCTTTGGATGTTGTTGTGAACTCGACTACTGCAACCTCCTACTCTCTAGCCTCCCCTCTAGCACCACTCCAATCCATCCTGCACTCTGCTGCCCGACTAATCCACCTGTTTCCCCGTTATTCCCCAGCCTTTCCTCTCTGCCAAGCCCTTCATTGGCTTCCTATCGTCCAGAGGCTCCAGTTCAAAACCCTAACTATGACATACAAAGCCATCCACAACCTGTCTCCTCCATACATCTGTGACATGGTCTCCCGGTACATACCCACATGCAACCTTCGATCCTCTCAAGATCTCCTCCTCTACTCCCCTCTTATCTCTTCTTACCACAATCGCATACAAAACTTCTCCCATGCCTCCCTCATACTCTGGAACTCTCTACCCCAACACATCAGACTCGCGCCTACCATGGAAACCTTCAAAAAGAACCTGAAGACCCACCTCTTCCAACAAGCCTACAACCTGCAGTGATCCTCAGTCTACTGAACCACCACACGACCAGCTCTATCCTCTCCTAGTGTATCCTCACCCATCCCTGTAGACTGTGAGCCCTTGCGGGCAGGGTCCTCTCTCCTTCTGTACTTGTGTGTGCCTTGTATTGCTCACGTTTATTGTACTTGTCTATATTTGCCCCTTTTCACATGTAAAATGACATGGAATAAATGGCGCTATAAAAATGTATAATAATAATAATAAAGTCTTTTGTGACCTCTTGGGTAAGTCATTGCTGCGCTCTTTCGGTAATTTTGGTTGACCGGCCACTCCTGGGAAGGTTCCCCTCTGTTACTTTTTTTGCCATTTGCACTGTGGTGCGCTGGAGTCACAAAGCTTGAGAAATGACTTTATAACATTTTCCAGACTGATAGATCTCAATTATTTTGTTTCTCATTTGTTCCAGAATTTCTTTGGATTGCTGCATGGTGTCCAGCTTTTCAGGATCTTTTGGTCTACGTCACTTTGTCAGACATGTCCTATTTAAGTGATTTTTTGATTGAGAACTGGTGTGGCAGTAATCAGGCCTGGGTGTAGCTAGGGAATTTGAACTCAGCTTCTCAAAGATGTGATAAACCACATTTTCTTTTATGATTTCTGTGTGTGGGGGCAATCACTTTTTCACACAGGGCCCTGCAGGTTTGGATTTCTTTTCCCCTTAATAAAGATCTTCAATCATAAACTGCATTTTGTGATTACTTGTGTTATCTTTGTCTAATATGAAAATTTGTTTTGGCGAAATGAAACATGTAAATGTAAAGGGGCAAACAATTTTCCCCATCTGTATATATATATACTGTATATACTGTATATATATATATATATATATATATCAGTATAAGGCAAATTAAGAGAGTGTCTATAGTTGGCCATTCTTATAGGGTGCTGGTGAAAGTGGTTACAGACCGCTCCTGATTGACAAAGAAATTCTATATATGTTTTCTAGTGGTATTTTACCTAAAAAGCATTCTTTTGCTGCATTCATCTTTCACAGCAAATTAAAATTGCTTTTGTTTCACATACCGTACTTTCCGACATTCTTTTTCTCAGGAGGTTTTCCCTCTTCATTAGCATCCTGCCAGCACTATATGTTCTATAGCTTTTGCTTTCTTATTTCAGTGCATCTATTACATTTGCATTTGCACTGAGTGGAAAGTACTCCACTCTGTTATGACTGTATGGAGTTTGACACACAAGAGAACAGGAGCAAAAAGACAAAAACATTCCCCCATTTCCTGTAGAAAGACAAAGACCCACCCCCATTTTCTTTAAAGAGAAAAAGATATTTCCCCACTTTCTGCAGAAAGACAAATCCCTACCCACTTTCAATTGAGGGATAAAGAACTGCCCCACCATTCTGTAGAAGGAAATAGACCCACCCCCACTTTCTGTAGACGGAAATAGACAACTCCACTTTCTGTAGAAAGAAATAGTCCCATTGCCACTTTCTATAGAAGGATATAGACCGACCCCCACTTTCTGTAGAAGGATATAGACCCACCCCCTCTTTCTGTAGAAAGAAATAGACCCACCCCCACTAGCTGTAGAAGGATATAGACCCACACCCACTTTCTGTAGAAGGAAATAGACCCACCCCCACTTTCTGTAGAAGGAAATAGACCCACCTCCACTTTCTATAGAAGGATATAAACCCACCCCCCACTTTCTGTAGAAGGATATAGACCCACCCCCACTTTCTGTAGAAGGAAATAGACCCACCCCCACTTTCCATATGAAGGATATAAACCCACCCCCCACTTTCTGTAGAAGGATATAGACCCACCCCCACTTTCTGTAGAAGAATATAGACCCACCCCGCTTCTGTAGAAGGATATAGACCCACCCCCACTTTCTGTAGAAGAATATAGACCCACCCCCGCTTTCTGTAGAAGGAAATAGACCAACACCCACTTTCTGTTGAAGGAAATAGACCCACCCCCCATTTTCTATAGAAGGATATAAACCCACCCCCCATTTTCTGTAGAAGGATATAGACCCACTCCCACTTTCTGTAGAATAGACCCGCCCCCACTTTCTGTAGAAGGATATAGACACATTCCCACTTTCTGTAGAAGGAAATAGACCCACCCCCACTTTCTGTAGAAGGAAATAGACCCACCCCCACTTTCCATAAGAAGGATATAAACCCACCCCCCACTTTCTGTTGAAGGATATAGACCCTCCCCCACTTTCTGTAGAAGAATATAGACCCACCCCCGCTTTCTGTAGAAGGAAATAGACCCACACCCACTTTCTGTTGAAGGAAATATACCCACCCCCCACTTTCTATAGAAGGATATAAACCCACCCCCCACTTTCTGTAGAAGGATATAGACCCACTCCCACTTTCTGTAGAATAGACCCGCCCCCACTTTCTGTAGAAGGATATAGACCCATTCCCACTTTCTGTAGAAGGAAATAGACCCACCCCCACTTTCTGTAGAAGGAAAATAAAAAAATAGAAATAAAAATAATTATGAACTAATATATGAATATTACGATAAAAAATGAATTAAACATAAAATTAATATAAAAAAGCCTTTAGTAAAATATTGCTAAGTACAAATACAACATTAATTAATATGTGTGAAAAATAATAATACAATTGACACACTCCACTCACTTAATAAATAAAATAAATGACCAAGGCAAAATGGGTGTAACCAGGAGATTTGTTCATCATAGCACTAGTATCAATAGTTTGAGGAGGGTGGCACCACTGAGTCCCAGGTCTGTACTATCTGCGTCCTTTCACATGTAGATATTGCTCTAGTTATTTGGATTTACACACAGTTTGTCCTTGCATTTGATCCATGCCTGCAACCTTGATTTTGTGAGGTGACATTGTGCAGCTGGCTATTTTCTGTTATCCTAGGGTACTATTTTGTGATTGTTATGCAAGTATAAGTATATATACGGCTGTATGCGTATGTGATATTTCTTACTACACATATACCTGGTTGCATTCGTGGTTCCACCCCTATGGGATACCACTGTTCTAAGTCTCTTTTTTATTAAGTCTCACTATAATATTTTTGTAATAAAGTGATTTGTATTTTACTACTACAATTCCTTGTGTGCACTTTCTCTTTTTGGAGTTCATTCATGGTTTGCACTGAATTGCAATTTAATAGGCACCTCAGTATTGATGCTTGGCATCTCTACATTATGTGCTAACCTCTTCTAGGTTCAATAGTTTGAACTAAAGTGCAGGTGTGCAATTAAATGACGAAGGATTTAATTTCCGAAACGTGTGTAGGGGCACGCTTGTTGTTGCACACTCCAATTGTCCTTGGCTTTCAGGTATATTAGCGGCACAATTTTTATCTTTGTTTGGCTCTTACACCAATTGTTTTTGGGGCACGTGTTCTCACACACTGTGTTCTAATATATTATTTTGAGTGTGTTTCACCTCTCATTGAGCTTGAACTTTTATTATGTGCCTTTATTTTGGTTTTTTTGTACACTTCATTCATTTTTTTGTGAATTTTTTGCACTCTTTTATATTTTTTTGATGTTATAGTGGCACCACTGTTGTTTTTCTATTATCTATTTTATTATATTTTGAGCTTATTATCAACTTGGTTGCACATATTTACATTCTGTGTTTTTTATATATTTTTTCACCACATTCAATTGCACACCTGCACTTTAGTTCAAACTATTGATACTAGTGCTATGATGAACAAATGAACAAATCTCCTGGTTACACCCATTTTGCCTTGGTCATTTATTTTATTTATTAAGTGAGTGGAGTGTGTCAATTGTATTATTATTATTTTTCACACATATTAATTAATGTTGTATTTGTACTTAGCCATATGTTAATAAAGGCTTTTTTATATTAATTTTATGTTTAATTCATTTTTTATCGTAATATTCATATATTAGTTCATAATTATTTTTATTTCTATTTTTTTATTTTTTTAATAAAAAACTTTATTCTACTTATTTTGGTTTTATTTTTTAGTATATATTCTTGCATCCCTCCATTTCACCATCTCACCATTTCCTCAGTGCGGTTTTTGTATATTTCTGGATGGTCTGCCATCTTACCTTCTTGGCTGTATCTTAAAAGAACATTTAAACAAATTTATAAATTATTTTATTATTTTTTATTCAGAAAAAAATTTATTATTTTTTTGATATCGCTTTGTGTGTCTCCACCCCCACTTTCTGTAGAATAGACCCGCCCCCACTTTCTGCAGAAGGATATAGACCCACCCCCACTTTCTGTAGAAAGAAATAGACCCACACCCAATTTCTGTAGAAGGAAATAGACCCACCTCCACTTTCTGTAGAAGGAAATAGACTCACCCCCACTTTCTGTAGAAGGAAATAGACCCACCTCCACTTTCTGTAGAAGGAAATAGACCCACCTCCACTTTCTGTAGAAGGAAGTAGACCCACCCCCAGTTTCTGTAGAAGGATATAGACCCACGCCCACTTTCTGTAGAAGGATATAGACCCACCCCCACTTTCTGTAGAAGTAAGTAGACCCACCCCCACTTTCTGTAGAAGGAAATAGACCCACACCCACTTTCTATAGAAGGATATAAACCCACCCCCCACTTTCTGTAGAAGGATATAGACCCACCCCCACTTTCTGTAGAAGGAAATAGACCTGCCTCCACTTTCTGTAGAAGGAAATAGACCCGCCTCCACTTTCTGTAGAAGGAAATAGACCCACCCCCACTTTCTGTAGAAGGAAATAGACCTGCCCCCACTTTCTGTAGAAGGAAATAGACCCACCCCCACTTTCTGTAGATGGATATAGACCCACCCCCACTTTCTATAGAAGGATATAAACCCACCCCCCACTTTCTGTAGAAGGATATAGACCCACCCCCACTTTCTGTAGAAGGAAATAGACCTGCCTCCACTTTCTGTAGAAGGAAATAGACCCGCCTCCACTTTCTGTAGAAGGAAATAGACCCACCCCCACTTTCTGTAGAAGGAAATAGATCTGCTCTCACTTTCTATAGAAGGATATAAACCCACCCCTCACTTTCTGTAGATGGATATAGACCCCCCCCACTTTCTGTTGAAGGAAATAGACCCACCCCCACTTTCTGTAGAAGGATATAGACATACCCCATCTTCTGTAGAAGGAAATAGACACCCCCCACTTTCTGTAGAAGGATATAGACCCACCCCCACTTTCTGTAGAAGGAAATAGACACACCCCCACTTTCTATAGAAGAATATAAACCCACCCCACACTTTCTGTAGAAGGATATAGACCCACCCCCACTTTCTGTAGAAGGATATAGACCCACCCCCATTTTCTGTAGAAGGAAATAGACATACCCCATTTTCTGTAGAAAGAAATAGACCCACCCCCACTTTCTATAGAAGAATATAAACCCACCCCACACTTTTTGTAGAAGGAAATAGACCCACACCCACTTTCTGTAGAAGGATATAGACCCACCCCTACTTTCTGAAGAAGGATATAGACCCACCCCCATTTTCTGTAGAAGGAAATAGACCCACCCCCACTTTCTATAGAAGAATATAAACCCACCGCACACTTTCTGTAGAAGGATATAGACCCACCCCCACTTTCTGTAGAAGGATATAGACCCACCCCCATTTTCTGTAGAAGGAAATAGACATACCCCATTTTCTGTAGAAGGAAATAGACCCACCCCCACTTTCTATAGAAGAATATAAACCCACCCCACACTTTTTGTAGAAGGAAATAGACGCACACTCACTTTCTGTAGAAGGATATAGACCCACCCCCACTTTTTGTAGCGCAGTAATGACCCAACCCTGCTTCCAGTAAACCATCTAGCCAACTTTTATTCTAGAGACGGATTACACTTGACAATACGCAATGAAAAGCAAGTCACGCACATGAAAGACACCTAGTGGCCGGCACATTTTAGCAATTTTGCAAGGTGAGAAAATTATTTTCGATAAATAATACTTTCCAATTGTATCAGTCTTTAATAAGGAAATAAAATAATGCTTTATTTATAAAAATGACTGTGACCAATTAAGGAGGAAGATGTTAACAAACTTTTATTATGCTGATCAGTTTTTTGCCCCCCAGGACAGAAGGGTTTAAATTCCCTTTCCATGATCCTAGGTCCAATTCTCCACTCCTTCTGGAGAGAAGAGTCGATGCCTCCAAAATGCAGACTATGAACTTTATTAGTCATAAGTATAGTCATCATCAGGGTAGAATGGGCTTAACAGCAAATCTCCCAAAAGTTGTGACTCTTGAATTTATCCAATGAACCAAGATCAGGAGAAAGAATTATAACACAGGAGCCAAAAGTTTTCATAGAAGCAAACTAATTTTGCTGGGAAAGAGAAGTGGCGGATATCCAGTGCTGCTTATCCCTAAATGATCAGTGTGATGAAAATTATTGACTGACCCGTGAATGGAAAATTTAGCAGATGAATTAACCGAGTTCACATTGAATTATTTACTTTCTATAAAAGATATTATCTCCCTCTAGTGGTAAGGGCAAATAGACAGATTTCTTTAACTACTTAATGCTAAGACTATGAGCGCTATGAAGATATATTCCTTTTCTGCATGGCTCACGATAAATGTATAACGAGTTTTGCTGGGCTTTAAACTTGCATTATTGAACGCTGTTTGATTTAACCCTTCTGTGATTAGGATCAGATCTATGACAGCCAGGGACCTTTAAGAGAAGACAAAAGTGGTTATTAATCATTTCTATCTTATGATTTTTAGCCTTCCTAGTCCTCCACGACTGCTAATTAGAAAATAGAGGCAGCGGTAGGGCAGAGAAAAATATCAAATCCACGTGTGACTGTGTGACTAATATGATTGCAGAAAGTTGCAGAATAATAATAATAATGATAATGATAATAATAATAAAAGTAAAAGTTCCCCCATAAAGGACATAGTGTATTATATATGGAAAATTATAATAATATTATAATATAAATTAATGAAATAGGGATGAGCGGACCTGGTTCGACAGGTTAAGGTGGACTTTTTTTAAAGTCTGGCTCGGGACACAAAATTGACCCCGGCCCACGAATCCCATATAAGTTAATGAAGATTTGAACTTCATTGCTGTAAAATGGTAGTAATAATGGCTAGGGGGCTCCGAAAGGAAGCAAAATGGGGTAAGAGCAGGACTATTGCCCTGCAAACAAATGTGGATAGAAAAATGACTTAAATCACTTAAATTAGTCAGTAAATATAGAGTTAATAAGTTTACCCAACAGGCTGGATATAATCAATAGAATGGTGTGACTCTAGACAGTATACAGTCCAAAAACAATGTAAGTAAATGTAGACTATTCTTATCAATGTCATGTGCAAATATACATCCATTTATTGAAACACCGCAGAGCTGGTGTTATTATTCTGGGAAGGGGCCAATATCTATAAAGGTTCACAGCTTATTGATATCTGTTTAGCCTTTACTGGTTAATTAAAAGTGGTGACCCCCCCTTCAAAATTACGTGGGTCCACCCATTAATAATAACCAGCAAAGACTAAAAACACTAAAAAGACAGCTATGGGCTGATCTTAATAGGCTGGGAAGGGGCCATGAATATTGGCCCAACCCCGGACTAATAACACCAGCCCTCAGCCGTCCCATAAATGACGCATCCATTAGATACGGAAATTCTGGTGCTTGCCCTAGTGCATTGGCAAGTGGGGTAATAGTCTATGAGGTTGATATCAGCTGTGTAATGTCCACTGACATGAAGCCCATTAATTAGTAATGGAGAGGCGTTTAACAGACACCCCCATTACTAACCCCATAGTCAAAAGCAATAAAGACACACACACAGAGAAAAGTCCTTTAATTGCTCAAATCACTTTTACTCATTTATTAACATAAGAATTAAAATAAAAAATTAAAGTAATCTTCACCTGTGCGCCGTTAATCCATAATGATGAGGCCCCACAATGATCCCCGACTCTGCTACATCCGGATGGTGTGGTGAGCGGTGACATCAGTAATGTGACTGTTCACCGCTTCATCCGGAACACACTGAGTTTAGCATGAGAATGTGGCTGCAGTGAGGAGCTGTGACATAATTAAGGTTAATGCACGTCACAGGCAGAGGTTCTTATGGTAAGCTCTTTGTCAGCTGGCCAGTGAACTGCGGTAAACTTACTGTAAGGTCACCTGAGTTCATAGTAGCTGGTTCTCAGGCTGCACAGTGCCAGTGCCAGACTGATGAACCACTACGAGTCCGATACTCGGCACCACGGCACTCAACAGTCCAGCAATTGAGCTACCATGAGATCTGGTGGCTGTGAACTCAGGTAACCATTAAATGTAACCAGAGTTCACAGCCACCAGGTCTTCCAGCAGCTGTGAGGCCCGGAAACCTCATTGGAACCTTTGAAGGACACGTTAATGTTACTGGAGTTTCAAGCTGCTTGAACACCTGTAGGCTGTGAACTAAGGTTACCTTGGGAGTGTATTTTACTGTACTTGTTAATAAATAAATACATAAAAAAGGGGGGTCCCCCTATTTTTAATCACCAGCTGACGGAAAGCAGATAGCTGGGGGCTGGTGTTATTCTTTGCAGAGGCTAATATCTATAAAGGTTCCCAGCCTATTAATATCAGCTGACAGCTGTCTGTTTAGCTTTTATTGGTTATTAAAAAGGGGTGACCCCCCAAAAAATGATGTTGGGTTACCCCTATTTTTAATAACCAGCAAAAGCTAAACAGACAGGTGGGGGCTGATCTCAATAGGCTGGGAAGGGGCCATTGATATTGACCCCCTCCCAGACTAATAACACCAGCCCTCAGCCACCTCAGAAATGTTTCATCCATTAGATGCACCAATTCTGGCACTTAGCCTTGGCTATTCCCACTTGCCTGGTGTGTTGGCTAGCATGGTAATAGTTTATGGGGTTGATGTCAGCTTTGTATATCCGCAGATCCGACGGCATCTAGCTAAGTTCTATTTTGTACAACGATTTTGGCTCATGGACGATCATGTCACTAACGTCATCGCCCGTGAGCCATGACCGCGAGAATGAGATTTCAAAGGTTACTCGGGTAATTTCTCACTGGTGTAATGTCATCGCCCATGAGAAATGACCTTGCATAATCTCTGCAGTCTCGTTCTCACGTTCACGTCATCACTGTGAGCCAGGACTGCCAGAGCGAAGCTCTCATTCCTCATCTATGTAACGTCATCGCCTGTGAGAAATAACCTCGTATAACCTCTGCAGTCTCGTTCTGCTCTGCAACTTTTCAACAAACTTGATAAGACTTCTGAACTCGAACGCGAAACCAGAAATACGGTATGTCGTCCGTGTTCGGGGTCCGGTACCGAATACAAGGTGTTCGGACGATGAACCTTACAGTTCGAGTTCACTCATCCCTAATAAATAATAATAATAATAATCATCACATAGATTAAAAAATAACATTCATGAATAAATTGCGGATAAAGAAATAAAAAACAATACTGTCATCATGGCAGTACCATTAATTTCAGTGTTACTTTCCTAATTTCAGAAAATAGAAACATATATTAAAAAATACAACAGGGTGAAAATATGTCACACTGATTGGCCTTCATTGGGCATTACAATCACGAGATTTCACACTACTTTTTTGCTTATGTCTAATTTTGTTAGAAAATTGCAGTAAATCAATTAAAAATATAAAAATAATCTAAGTTTTATTTGCCGTCAGATTTGTACTAAAAATATTATATCACAACCTTTTATAGTGTCACCTATATCATATATTTAAACAAATGTAGATAATGGCAGTAAATTAATATCAATAATAATAATAAAATAACAATAAAATAATACTGATTATATATATATATATATATATATATATATATATACTGTATATATACAGTACAGACCAAAAGTTTGGACACACCTCATTCAAAGATTTTTCTGTATTTTCATGACTATGAAAATTTCAGAATCACACTGAAGGCATCAAAACTATGAATTAACACATGTGGAATTATACATTACACTTTACAAAAAAGTGTGAAACAACTGAAAATATGTCTTATATTCTAGGTTCTTCAAAGTAGCCTCCTTTTGCTTTGATTACTGCTTTACATGCAGAAAAGGTGAACGGATGGACTCTACATGCCTGGTTCCCACCGTGAAGCATGGAGGAGGTGGTGTGATGGCGTGGGGGTGCTTTGCTGGTGACACTGTTGGGGAGTATTCAAAATTGAAGCGGTGAGCGGTCCAGCTCACCACAAACCATCTCGATTGGGTTCAGGTCTGGTGACTGTGGAGGTCAGGTCATCTGGCGTAGCACCCCAACACTCTCCTTCTTGGTCAAATAGCCCTTACA
>JARQOD010000002.1:14345448-14390015 GCA_033576555.1 Oophaga sylvatica
GAGAGGTTGGTAACTCCACAATGAAGTCCATAGAAATGGATCCCCACGGGCGGGACGGGGTGGGAAGAGGTTGTAACAGACCAGTTGGTGAGGAGCGAGGTGTTTTGCATCTTGCACAGACTTCACATGAAGTGACATAGTTTAAAACATCTTTCCTGTAAGTGGGCCACCAAAAGAAACGAGAAAGAAATTCTTGTGTCTTTAGAATTCCCTATGCCCGGCTATTTTGGAATCGTGGATGAGTTGCAATACTCTCAATCTGACTGTTTCAGGTATATACAGACGTTGTCCCTGAATCCACACACCATTCTTAAAGACAAGACTTACGTCCCTTGGGGGTTGAGCCAACAAAGAATCCCATGGTATGCTTCCTTGATGTCCTTAAGTAGGTCTTGATTATAAATCACTCCCAGGAATCTAGAGTCAGGAAGAATAGTCTTAGGAGGAGTAAGTGGACGTGTCTCTGCTGAATGAATCCTAGAGAGTGCATCAGCCTTTCCATTGCGCGATCCTGGTCTATAAGAAATTACAAAATTAAATTGGTTTAAGAAAAGATTCCAGCGAGCCTGGCAGTCGGGCACTAGCGACCTGATAAATTCAAGGTTACGATGGTTGTCAGGACGACTATTTGCTGTGCAGCTCCCTGAAGAAGGTGTCTCCATTCCTTGAAGGCGGCAATAATGGCCAACAATTCTCTATTGCCCACATCGTAGTTCCTCTCAGCCGAAGACAACTGCTGGGAAAAGAAGGCACAGGGATGCAAGACATTCTTCTCACCTGTTCTCTGAGAGAGTATAGCTCCAACGGCACAGTCTGAAGCATCCACCTCTATTATGAAGGCAAGTTCGGGGTTGGGATGTACTAAGATAGGTGCGGTGGTAAATTTATCCTTTAAACAGGAAAATGCTTCCTGAGCTTGCGGGGTCCAGGAGAACCTAGACTGTTTCCGGGTAAGTTGGGTGATAGGTAACACTACCTCAGAGAAATTCCTAATGAAACGTCTATAGAAGTTGGCAAACCCGATGAAGCGCTGCACCTCATTCACATTTCTAGGAATTGGCCAATCCTTGATGGCTTGGGTCTTGCTTCCATCCATACTAATCCCTTGCGTAGATAGTACATACCCCAGAAATTGAATTTCGGTCCTATGGAATCACACTTTTCAAGTTTGATGTAGAGATGGTTTTGTCTTAGGCGTTCTAAGACCATTCTCACATGTCCATGATGTTCCTCTGTGGAGTTAGAAAAAAATTAGAATATCATCCAGATAAATCACCACAAATGTATCTAGGAGATCCCTGAAGATGTCATTCACCAAGTGTTGGAAAGTGGCCAGGGCGGTACTCAGACCAAAAGGCATAACTAGATATTCAAAGTGTCCATAGCGTGACCTGAATGCAGTCTTCCATTCATCCCCAGGTCTAATACGGACCAAGTTATAGGCCCACGGAGATCCAGTTAGAGAAAATTTTGGCATGCCGCACTCTCTCCAACAACTCAGGGATTAAAGGCAATGGATAACGGTTTCTAATAGTAACCTTATGGAGTTCCCTATAGTCTATGCAGGGTCTCAGAGATCCATCTTTCTTCTTCACAAAGAAGATGGGTGCACCTGCGGGAGATGAAGAGGGGCGTATGAAGCCTTTGGCTAGATTTTCATCTATGTAGTCCTTCAAAGCTTTTAGCTCGGGCCCCGCTAGGGGTATCTCGGCTCCAGGCAATAATTCGATTGGACAATCATATGGACGGTGAGGAGGAAGCTGATCAGCGTTCTTCTTGTCACATAAAATCACATAGTCCTGGTATACAGCTGGTAGTTCAGGAACTGACATGGTTCCTTTAGGCACAGAGCAAGCTGAAACTCCTTGACTCATCTGTTTCTCCGGAAAGTGTAATTCCTTGGTCTCCCAGTTAATCGTAGGATTCTGCGCCTGCAGCCATGGTAGCCCTAGAATAATGGGAAAGTGGGGAGAAGAGATAAGCATAAAAGACATTTTCTCCTGATGATCTTTACCCATAAGGACCCTCAAAGGCTCTGTTTCCTGATCCACTGGTCCAGAGGTCAGCAGGGAGCCATCCACAGTCTCCATCTGTACTGGAGTAGCCTTCTTCACTGAACGTATTCCCTGTTTCAGAACAAAGGAGATATCCATAAAATTTCCACTTGCTCCTGAGTCGATCATAGCAGAGCTAGACACCCATACTGAGTCAACCCAGAGTTTGATGGACAGGAAACAATGAGAATTGTTTCTTTTACAACTCAGCTGGGACACCGCTGAGGAAACTTGAAAAATTGCAGCGTTTATACCGTCATTGTCCCCAGAACTAACAGAGTTTAAGTCCGAAAAATCAAGATCTCTTGCAGCAGATCTCTCTGGAGTCTGAGGCTCGGACATGACAGAGCTCCTCTCGCAACACTCACAGTGAATGACTGCTGCAGTAGTCTTACGAGAACGGCTGGGGCAGTTTATAATGAAGTGCCCTGACTTACCACAGTAAAAACATAGATTTTCCTTTATAGGGTGTTCTTTGCGTGCATCACTAACCCGTCTTTGTAAAGAGTCCACCTGCATGGGTTCAGGTTCTGGTTCCCTTGTGATCCTACTCAAAGGTTCCTTAGATGAGGAGGGAGGTAGGGAAAGGTTAGTGCGATTATTTTCGAACCATCTCTTGTCTGCGTTCAGTCAGACGAGCATCAATACGGATACAATAGTTAATAAAGTCACCTAACGCAGTGGGAGGGTCGGCACGAGCAAGTTCATCCTTAATCAATGGAGACAACCCTTTCCGAAAAATAGTAATTCCAAGAGCCCATCTCCTGAAATCCAAGGCATATTCCGCTACTGAACGCTTACCTTGGCGCAAAGTTAACATGGCTGCTTCAGCTGTTGCATCTCGATTGGGGTCATCAAACACCTGCCCCATGGCTGAAATGAAAGCATCAAGGTGATTCAAACAATCATCCTCAGTCTCAATCAGAGGGTTTGCCCACATCAAAGCCTTATTGGTAAGCAACATGATTATAGTAAGCACTTTGGATCGTTCAGTGGGAAATTGTGATGCATGTGCAGAGAAAAATAGATTGCATTGGTTAATAAATCCCTGAATTTCTCACGTTCACCGCCAAAACGAAAAGGAGGTAACTTGGGGATCCCAGAACTCGGGGTTATGACAGGAGCCTGGACTCATTCCTCTAGAGCCTCAATCCTGGCTCGTAATTCCTGGGTAGTTTGTCCAAACACTTGCAAATTATGATTAGTGAGGTCCTGTAGGCTTGCAAAACGGGTTTTTAAAGTCTGTACATCTGAAAGGATTGTATCAGTCACTCCGCAAAGCTCCTTTATGCGGGCCTCCATCTTCCAGATCTTTTAAGGCAGAGGTGCTGGAAGGAGAAGAGGAAAGGAAAAAAAAAAACAATAGTGTTTACCTGTGGTAACACTCTAGAGTAACATTTAAGGGAATGCGCTCACCTGGAATGGTTGTGAGAAGTCACAACCACTGTCATCACATAAGGTATTAAACGGACATCTGATATCCACAGTCACAGCAGACACGGCTTTCCCAGACCCAGCAGCCCACTAAACATTGGCTCCTGAATCTTGTCATGTATAGTGTACAGTTCCTATAGCGTCTTGTGCTTGGGTGCGAGGGAAACACATGAGACATAGGTTGGTATGAAATGACTTGTATTACTTCATACAAGCATGCAGATAAGGTCACACAGTTTGCAGGAAACAGAGGCAGAAGACACAGCAGGCCAGAGTAACTTCAAGCTCTACAATAACTCTCCAAAGCAGGTTCAGGATCTCTTCTCTGTACCGTAATTCCTCTGCAAACATGGATTTCACCAGACAGCAGGTTTCCAAAGTCCAATAGTATTCCAAAGTTCCTCAGTAGGAAATAGCTGGAGTCCAAAATCCTAGGTTTCCAGGAGTCAAGTCACAGACTGACTGAGGCTTGATTCAGGAGCACTGATTGTTCAGCTGAGGCTGCTTAAGAAGCAAGAGGGAGAGAATCAGGGCGGGAACATGAAAACTGGAAACTCCATATTAACTGAGGGCAAGAGCTGCAGAAAGACAGAAAGCAAAATGGCCGACGGAAAACTGAGTTTCAAGGAACATGTCAAAAGAGACAAAGAACCTTACAGAGGGTGTTACAGAAGGTATGCTGCAGAAGGGAAAGATTTTGCATGTGATTGGGAGCCAGGCCCCAAATACAGCCCTGGCTCTGCCTCTCACAGCAGTATTATTTATCTATTGTACAGTGGTATTTTTGGTAACAATAGTCTGGATATACTATGATTTGTTGAGTAGCTGTATGGTGGTATTCAAATGCTATACAGTAGCAAAAAGTGGTAGTTATGGTGTAGCAGTATTTTTGGTTCCTTGAATAGTAGTATGGTAATGTTGGGTTTGGTATACTAGGTTTTGGTCAGTTATTTATATGGTGGTTTTATTGATCTTTATATAGAGATTTTTGTTCAGTCACTGTATGGTGGTATCATTCAGACATTATATGATAGTACATCATGGTAGTATTATTTGTCTTTAGTATAGGGGTGGTATTATTATCAATAATGGTCTAGCTATACTGGGATTCATTCAGTAACTGTATAGTGGTATTATTCAGACATTATAAAGCAGTAAATAATGAAAGTGGTCAAGGTTTTAGCGGTATTATTTTTTTCCTTGAAGAGTGGTATTATTGGGAATGTTGATCTTTGTATTCTTGGTTCTGAACAATAAATGTATGTTGGTAATATTGGCCTTTATAGACTGAGTTTTTTTTAATAACAGTTACAGTTATTATTCAGTCATACTGTGGTAGTGTTGGTAGCACTAATGGTGTGGTGGTATTATTTGTCTTTTGTACAGTGGTTTTATTGATAATAATGGTGTTGATGTACTGGTCTTTGTTCAGTAACTGTAGGATGGTATTATTTAGATGCTATACGGTAGTAAATAATGGAAGTTATCATGGTGTAGCGGTATTATTTGCTCCTTGAATAGTAGTATTATTGTAATGTTGATCTTGGTATATTGGGTTTTGCTCAGTTATTTATGTGGTGGTTTTATTGGTCTTCATAAAGACATTTTTGTTCAGTAGCTGTATGGTGGTATAATTCAGACATTATATGGTAGTAAATAATGATACTGGTTGTGATGTAGTGGTATTATTTGTCTTTTGTATAGCGCAGGTATTATTGGTAATAACGGTATTTTTCCAGTAACTGTATGGTGGTAAGATTCAGACATTATATGGCAGTAAATGATGGTAGTTATCATGGAGTAGCAGTATTTTTTTTTCCTTCAGTATGGTTATTATTGGTAATATTGGTCTTAGTATGCTGTTTTATTTTAGTAAGTGTATGGTTGTATTATTGGCCTCTGTAGAATGGGTTTTCTTTAGTAGCCATATAGTAATATTACTTAGTCACTATGTGATAGTAATGATTGTGTTCTTGGTGTGGCGGTATTATTAGTTTTATGTATAGTGCTATAATTGCTAATATTTTTTTTTTTGCATTGAGATTTTATTCAGTAACGTATATAGGTAATGTTTGTCTCGATGTACAGTTGTAATATTAGGTCATGGTATAGCAGTATTATTAAGGGCCTGTGCACACATTGCGGATTTGCCTGCGGATTTTTCCGCGCCGAAACCGCACCTCTTGGCAGAAACCGAAGGCGCGGTTTTGACGCGGTTTTGGCGCGGTTTTGATGCGGTTTTTGGCCGGTTTTGACGCGGTTTTTCTCATGCGGTTTTGTATGCGGTTTTTACAGCTAAATAAAGATATGTTGCTTAACAAAAAAAAAAAAGATTTGTGATGTCATTTCTTGTCCAACCTCTTTTACATTTGTCCAACCCACACTCCATTACACACACACAGATAGAGATAGGCCGGCGTCACACTTGCGAGTGTGATGCGAGTTAGTCGCACGACTTTCTCGCATCAACACCCGGCACGGCCGCCCGCTCTCAGACCCGAGTGTGCGGCTGCATGTATTTCTATACATGTATTTCTATGCAGCCGCACACTCGGGTCTGAGAGTGGGCGGCCGTGCCGGGTGTTGATGCGAGAAAGTCGTGCGACTTACTCGCATCACACTCGCAAGTGTGACGCCGGCAATAGATAGATAATAGATACCAGTAGTTAGATAGATAGAAAATACATAGATAGATGGATAATAGATAGTTAGAAATATATATAGAAAGATAGATATAGAGATAGACAGAAAGATATATAGGTAGATAGATAGATAGATAGAATGGTACATAAATAGTTAAAGACACACACGCGTACACATACACAAAATAACGCAATAGTTAATAAAAAAAAAAATGTAGGAAAAAAAATGGCGTGGGCTCCCGCGCAATTTTCTGCGCCAGAGGGGGAAAGCAGACAGCCGGGCCAATATTTCTAGCCTGGGAAGGGGTTAATACCCATGGATCTTCCCAGGCTATGAATATCAGCCCGCAGCTAGCCTTCACTGGCTATTAAATTAGGGGGACCCCCCAAAAAAAATGACGTGGGGTCCCCCTATAATGTATAGCCAGAAAGGCTACGCAGACAGCTGCAGGCTGATATTCATAGCCTAGGAAGGGGCCATGGATATTGGCGCCCCCCTGGCTAAAAAATACCAGCACCCAGCCGCCCCAGAATTGGCGCATCTGTACGATGCGCCAATTCCGGCACTTAGCCCCTCTCTTCCCACTCCCCTGTAGCGGTGGGATATGGGGTAATAAGGGGTTAATATCACCTTGCTATTGTAAGGTGATATTAAGCCCGGTTAATAATAGAGAGGCGTCAATAAGACGCCTATCCATTATTAATCTTATATTAATAAAGGGTTAAAAAAAAACACACGCATAAGAATAAATTATTTTAGTGAAATAAAACACAACACGGTTTTCATATCTTTATTACACACTCAGATCCAAGCGACGCCCTCGATCTCCTGTAAAAAAACGTAAAAAAATAAAAACAACCGTATACTCCCTGTCCGACGCAGTCCAATTAATAACGAGTGTCCCACGACGGTGTCCCCTATAGAACGGTGACATCGGGTGATGCCACTGCTCTGTAGGGCCTCCCAGTGATGCACTGACAGGAGACAATGGCTCCTGCACTGCATCACTGAGTTCATTCTCTCACTTTATGGCAATGCTGCGTGGGAATTTTCTCACCCAGCATTGCCGTGAGAGAATGAACTGTAGTGACGTCACAGATGGATGGCGTCGGGGAAGAGGTGAGTATGTACTCTGTTATATGTTGTATGTCATGTGTGTGTTATATGTTGTATGTCATGTGTATGTTTATATGTTCTGTATGTTATATGTTGTATGTCATGTAATTTTTTTTTTTTTCATTCAGCACATTAGCCGGATGATGGGACTACTACTATCCCATCATTGGCTAATGTGTCAGTCACTGTCACTGTAGCAGGCATCGCCGGATGGGACTTGTAGTCCCATCCGACGATGCCTGCATACACGGAGACACGCACACAGGCCCACATACCGCCGCACATACACAGCCCCGCACACCGATCGCGCACACAGCCCCGCACACCGATCGCGCACACAGCCCCGCACACCGATCACGCAGACACCGGCACACAATCACTGCCCACACACAGCGCCGCACACTATACACGCCCACGCACCGCCCACACACACAGCGCCGCACACTATACACGCCCACGCACCGCCCACACACATAGCGCCGCACACTATTCACGCCCACGCACCGCCCACACACTTCCCTCCTCCCGAACTGCAGTGGTTTCACCCGCAGCAAACCCGCAGATCTTTTTTAGATCTGCGGTTTTGCTGCGGAAGTGCCCGACTCAATGCAAGTCAATGAGCGCCGAACCGCTGCAGTTCCGCACAAAGAATTGACATGCTGCGGAAAATAAAACGCGGCTAAACCGCGCGTTTTTTTCCGCAGCATGTGCACAGCAGACATGCGGTTCCCATTAGATTACATTGCATGTGCACTGTGCTGCGGTTTGGATGCGTTTCCGCTGCGTTAAAAACGCAGCGGAAAAGCATCTAAAACCGCAATGTGTGAACGGGGCTAATATGTAGAGGGGAAAATATATCCCTTATGTCTTGTGCCCCTAATCTTTAAGGACAATTTACCCCTGAAAGTGCTAGAGATCATCACAGCCTTCTGAACTGACTGGATGGAAATGATATGTAGTGATAAACTAGGATTTTAACCAAATCGACACGTAGCGTAATGCAGCAGGTAGTGAGAGCGGCATTCAATAATTGCTCATACTTATCAAGTCTTGTTTAGAACCAATCAAATTTAATTAGACTCAATGGTATTTTAATTATCTCCTGCAAAAAAGAGGACACTTATTAAGGGATATTTAAATATAACGACTTCATAGGTAGGAAAAATATCATTACTTTAATTGGCCAATCAATAGGCTTTCATTTAAGGTGACCTTTATGCTATATTTCCCCGCATCCCTCGAGTTCCATACCTATAGCAGCAGCAGCTACGTAATCACATTTCACTTTAATTAATTCTTCATATGCAAACATTACAGGGAGCTTTAATGGCTTTTCATGATAACAAGCTTGTGTTAATTGAATTTTTAAAGGAGAAGTACCAAGTCTCAGCCATCAATATATGGATGGTGGGGGTGTGACCTTGGACACTCTCAGAATTAAGGAATAGCACCCTACTACATATGGTAATGTGTCGCCACCCCTTCATTCTAATGACCGACAACCATAACGAATAGAAACCTTCAAATAAAATATTATTATTTTATTGCCCTCTACTCCTCTTTGGTCAGACCTCATCTGGAATACTGTGTCCAGTTTTGGGCACCACATTTTAAAAAAAGACATCAACAAACTGGAGCAAGTTCAGAGAAGAGCCACCAGAATGGTGACCGGTCTGCAAACCATGTACTATGAAGAACGGTTGCAGGATTTGGGAATGTTTAGCTTGCAAAAAAGAAGACTGAGAGGAGACTTAATAGCTGTTGGCGCCCTGAGGCGCTGGTGAAGAAGGTGGGCGTGCATTCGTGGGCGTGTACCCCCCCTGTGGCGCGAAAGTTATGGCGCCCTCTCAAAATGCTACTATAATGTGCGGTCCTGCCCCACTGCTAAAGAAATCCGCCTCCTCTTCATCCTCTATGCGAAGGGGAGGAGACGCAAATCCCGCCTCCACGGAAGAGACCAGATTGTTCCTGATGGAAACTACAGTCTGGCCTGGGACGAGATGGCGGAAGGACAGGAGAATCTGTGCAGAGGACCGGAGGCATACAAACCCTGCTTACCGGAAGATTTACTACCTGTGCCGGAGCTGTCCCCAGATCGGGACACTAACCCCGCAATGCTGGAGCTGCAGAAAGAAAATGCGGCGCTAAGAAGAATGATCCAGCGTCATGCAGATTTACAGGAGACGGAGAGACGCTGGCGTGCCCAGACACAGCGGCTGCTGTGGGACGCAGTGCTCTCTCCCACAAGCATAACGCCGTCTCCTGATTTCCCAAGTTCCCTGCTGAGGAAGGCTAAAGAGAAACCGGTGGCTACCTCCAAAAGTGCTGATCCCGACTCCACCGATGAAGCGGCGGGAGAGAAGGAGAAGGAGGCTGAGGAGGCCCTGCCCGTTCCGGAGTACCAGCCAGGCCTGGAGGCCGCAGAGGAATGCCATCCCCCGGTAGGGACACCGGAGGGAACCCAGCCGTCAGTGATGGAGAGCGACTGGGAAGAGATGGAGCAGCGACAGCAGCAGGTTAGTGCGTCCCCAACTGAGCCGTTGCGCACACCTGCTTCCTGCTCTGCATCACACCAGCATTGTGCGTTCTATTCTGCATCGCAACCTGTGATTACTTCAGCATCGCCCCCTGCGTACACCTCAGCAACGCAACCTGCGACCATTTTGGCATCACAATCTGCGACTACCTCAGCGATGCAATCAGCGTCCTACAGAAAAGAAGTACCCGTTGAGTCCACCGTTAGAATGAGAACTGTGGCCACTCAAACGCTGATAGCAGGCCATGACTTGTTTGTAATGCGTTCTAAGGAACATTGCGTCGTTCCAGCCCCAGGAGTGGAAGACGTTATCGAAGTTTGTAAGAAGAATGAAGGCCAGTAGGACCCAGACAGGGGTTTACTGCAACTCAAGAGATGTAAAAAGTTTGAGAATTTTGAAAATTGCACTTTATTGTCTTTTATTGATATGTATGAGAATGTTACATAGCTTACCTATTTAAAGTAGGATACCCGGCTGGGTACAAGGTTAAAGAGTTTAAGACAGCTAAGGAATAAATGCGATGATTGCATAAGTTTGCATAGAATACCCCAGTTGGGTAAAGTGAAATTGAAGAATTGAGGAATACTTGAAATTTATATATATTTATGTGTCTTTTCCCATGCATGGACTGCGTGGCTGTGGACTGTGCCAGCCCAAGAACTTGCTTTGTAAATAGTTTGAACTACGGTGCCTTATCTTGCTTTTACATGAAACCATTGCTATCTGCCTCTGAAGAAAAACCCGTATGGTGGGCCTAGAGTGAGGTCTGCAGTCAGAAGTCCTGCAGCCCACCCAGGACCCACGTGGGAGGTTTTTGGTGCGGGTCCTCCACAAGAATATTGTCTAGTAATATGAGAATGTTTTGATACTTTTGATACTTTTGTATTTTTTTTTCTAATGTACAAATTGTAACGTTCAAGAAGTCTTACCTCCCGGATGGGAAGAGTTAAAATGTTGATTGTTATATGCAAAACAAAAATGTTTTCTTTTTCTCTTTTACAGCCCGGGAGTGCTGTGTTTAACCAAGGGGGGATGTGTGGCCCAGCTATGTAAGGCACACATAAATCCAGGAAAATGCACAGGAAGGTAACCGCAACGCTTGATATGCATTTGTGTAGCCTGGTATGTAAGGCACACATAAAAATCCTGGAGTCTGCACAGAAAGGTAACAGTTAAAGCTCACATCATCCATTCACACTTTAGACACACCCTCAGGGTATATAAGCTAGTGACATGCAGCAGAGGAGTGGAGTAGTGAGGAGTCTTCCAGGAAGTGAAGTGAAAGACAGTCACTCAGTTGGTTCCTGTCAGCAGTTCATAAAGTGGAGGCTAGTAAGGGTGAGCCAGTTCATCTTAGCCTAGTCAGAGCTGTTCCTTAACCTGAAGACAGAGACAGCTTTGAAGAAAGGAAATTTTGCAGCAGAAACTTCAGTCGCCTGTCCCAAGGACGGTGAAGTTCAGTCGATGTGTTCCTGAACTAGGAGAATACTGAGAATCTGTCAGCAAGCTCCAAGGAAGAAGCAAGAAAGGATTGACTTGTACTACCTTAGGAAGTGTGCAGTGCCTGTGTTGAGAGTGGAAAGCAGGGCGAAGGGCACAGTGGAGAGGACGGAGCAGTGCCTTAGGTAGTGAATTGCCTACACTAATTATCCGGTCACTGGGGACCGAGGAGTTGCTATTGATTCACTCATAGTAACGGGACAACCAGAGTCTTACTGGACCTTAGGTCGCAGAAAGCAGCCCTTGAAGTGTCAATACGTAATCGGGGTCAGGAGGAACAAGGACTTTTAGCTAGGCCTAGCATAGAAGGACTCTGTTCTCACCACATAGAAGGCTCCACCACAAGACTGACCGGGCAGTACAGCTATGGAGTTAGCTGGAGTATTCGGAGTTAACTTAGTTCCATGCTAGTTGGACTCATCATATTGAAAGTTAAGGAGGCCTCTAACCTGCTCTGCTGTTACCTGGACTGCAGTCTCCACCCTGACCAGCTCCCCGGGACCTGCCTAAACATCTGACAAGTAAAAGGTATGGAAAGACGCTGGATGGTGTGAGACTGATTCATTTATCTTGCTCCCTACATCGTTAATACCATAGACTTTGAGGGACCAGTCCCACCTGTGGGGGACCCGTCATCTAGCTGCCATAACATCCCCTCAGAGATCTACAGCAGCGCTGGTCTTAGTGACTAGAAAACTACAGGTGGCGTCACGAACTGTTATCTACCAATCCCCTGTAAATAATTCCCCCCATCATACGCCTGACCGCCAGGGCCACGGACCGAGCCACCGCTGCCAGTGACACAAATCCCATAGACTTCCATGGGCTCGGCTCCGAGTACCCCATTGCCCTGGTAACCCACAATTGTGGTGCGGGTCACACAAACTTGGCGTCACGAACAGGATCCGAAACTTGCAGCATCGCGAGCCCTGTGTGCCTGTGGAGTGTTTTGGTGAAAAAGACTGTCTGTGCTTTTGGCGCCAAATACCGCCATATTTGCCGCCATATTCGTGCCCTGAGGCGCTGGAGAAGAAGGTGGGCGTACCTGAAAGGCGCGCAGAGTCTCGGACACGCCCCCGGCTCTGACTCAGCGGCAGGTCCTGCGACAGGAAGTGAACGCTCTGACATCAGAGCGCCTGCGACGAAGGTCCTGTCCCCATCACTGTGCTTGTGGAGCGGCAGCTTCTGGAAACGGTAGGCCCCGATTAACCAAGGGGGCACTAATATGTCGCAACAACCGGCCGACAGTGCGGCCCCAGCCGGAGGCCCGACCCCGCGCCGCGTGGCATTGTAGCGCCGGATGGGGGCGCAGGCCCAGCACCCGGCCCGGTAGTCCCGCTCATGCCACTAACGCTCCCATATATGCCTGGGGCGAAATGGCTCCCCCAGTACAGCGGCGAGCCAGGCACTTTAGCAGGATTCAAACGGAAGATATGCAGTGTCCTGGAAATGTACTCCATGTCTGAGAGGCAAAAAGCTGCAGTATTAATAGGGCAGCTAACTGGCGCTGCTGAGAGAGAAGTGGAGACTTGGGCTACCACGGACCAGGAGTTGAAGCCTAGGATCCTCTTAAAGTTACAGGCCATTTTTGAAGATTGCACCGAAACAGATCTCCGGATGGCATTCTACAACTGTTCACAGCAACCAAGTGACAGCATAAGGGACTATGCCTGCCGACTACAAGGGGCCCTGCGAGCCCTCAAGCAGGTTAATACCATAAGTGTCATTGATGAAAATAAGATGCTGAAAGAACAATTTGTGCAAGGACTGAGGTCCCAAGCGGAACGCAGAACTGTGAATTGGTGGTCTTTAGATCATCCAGATGCCACCTTTGATGCCCTAAAGGACATGGCAATAAAAGGACTGCGACCCCTGGGCAAACCTGAAGTGGCAACCCAACATCACCAGGGTGAAGTCACTCTGGAACCGGCAGTTACCACCTTTTCCCCGCTAGCGGCAGAAGCCACAACGCAGGTGACGCCCCCTAGTGAATTGGACTGTCTGCGCTCGGAGGTGCGCCAGTTGACTAAAAATCTGGCTGCTGTGATGAGTGCCCTGCAGCTGCGGAAAGAGGAAGAAGGAAAGATCTTATTAGCCGACTGCCCGGAGGATGTCCCATGGATGAACCGGAGGAGAAGGAGGACGTCGCCCCACCGGAGGAGGACAACGCCACCCCCAGGAGCAACCCCTGACCAGCACCCTCCTCGCCGGGAGATCATCTGTTACCGCTGCAACCGGAAAGGTCATATGTCGACACAGTGTCCTTTAAACGGGCAGAACCTGGGTCCGAGGGCCAACACCCAGGTGGAGACTCGTCAGGCCCCTTAGATTGGAACCGCAGGTTCGTGGGTGGACGACCCTACTGTCCATCATTCTGGATGGGATTGCAGTTCCGGCGTTGCTAGATACTGGGTCTCAGGTGACCATAATACCTGATGCCCTATATACGAAGTTCTGGTCTATGGATAGTCTTCAACCCCCGAGCCCTGACTTTACTGTGTATGCTTCTAATGGTCTCCCTGTGGAAGTACTCGGGACCAAAAGTGTGGATGTGAAAGTAGGCAGAGAGGAGTTGAAAGACCAGGGGCTTCTAGTAGTAAAGACTGTAAATGAAGAGAACGGTTTAAATATAATTTTGGGTACTAACATTATCAGTAACTGTCTGGGAGAAGTTGTGTTTCTACTCCAACAGCTCGCTGAGATTGCCCGACCAAGGCAGAAGGGAGTGATCCAGAGAGAGATCCGGGCCCTGATGTGTCAGCAGCAAGCGAAGCTTACAGACGGCGAAATTGGTAATGTACGGGTCACCGACTCGAATCCTATTGTGATACCCCCAATGAGTGAAATGATAATATGGTGTAGGGCAGCCATAGGTCTGAGAGGACAAAACTACCAAGCAGTAGTAGAACCCCATTGCTCAGAACATAGACCCACACTCATGACAGCGAGGGGGGTAGTGGAAGTGATAAATGGGAGAGTACCGGTACGGCTTCTCAACTGGGGAGATGATGAAGTAAATTTACCCCGTTATGCAACAGTTGCTAAATTACATGCCGTCGATAATAATTCCATTCTCCCGACTGAGTCCTTAGACTCCCGCCAACTAGCGGAGGATAATGACCCGGCAACTCAGGTGGCGGATTGGTGCCAGCAACTCCATGTCGGGACAGACACCACTCCCGTCCACCAGAAACAAGGGGTATTACGGGTGGTACAAGAGTACGCACAAGTGTTTAGTAAACACCCCCTCGACTTTGGGGCCATTAAGGGAGTACAGCATCATATCCCTACAGGTGGTCATCCTCCCATCAAAGAGCGGTACAGGCCTATACCTCCAGCCCATTATCAGAAAGCTAAGGAAATGTTACATGATATGAAGGAAGCCGGGGTGATAAGGGATAGTTGTAGCCCCTGGGCAGCACCTCTAGTTCTGGTTAAAAAGAAAGATGGTAGTATGAGAATGTGTGTGGATTACAGGCAAGTGAATCGCATAACACATAAAGATGCTTACCCATTACCACGAATTGAGGAGTCCTTAGCTGCTCTGAAAACGGCTAACTACTTTTCTACCCTTGATCTGACTAGTGGGTACTGGCAAGTGGCTGTGGCTGAGGAGGATCGTGAGAAAACGGCTTTCACCACCCCAATGGGGCTCTGTGAGTTCGACAGAATGCCGTTTGGGCTCAGTAGTGCCCAGGAACATTTCAGAGAGTGATGGAGAACTGCCTGGGACATCTCAATTTTGAAACCGTGCTGCTATACCTAGACGACGTCATCGTGTACTCCAAGACATATGAGGACCATCTGAAGCACCTGGCAGAAGTATTCGAGTCCCTGTCCAGGTACGGGATGAAGTTGAAACCCTCAAAATGCCATCTACTCAAACAGAAGGTACAATACTTGGGGCACATCGTCAGTTCAGAGGGAGTAGCGCCGGACCCAGAGAAAGTCACCGCCATCCAGAAATGGCCGGAGCCGAAGAACCTCAAGGAAGTGCGACAGTTCCTGGGACTAACGGGTTACTACAGGAGGTTTGTGAAAGATTACACGAAGAAGGCAGCGCCTCTACAGGACCTCCTAGTAGGACAATCCCTAAAGAGCAGAAACCCTCCCTTTAATTGGGGTAAGGAACAGGCTGAAGCATTCCAAAAGATGAAAGAGATCCTTACAGGTGATGAAATCTTGACCTATCCTGATTACAGCCAACCGTTCCTGCTGTACACCGATGCCAGTAATGAAGGTTTGGGAGCAGTTCTCAGTCAGAAGCAGAATGGCCAAGAAAAAGTCATCGCTTACGCCAGCAGAAAACTCAGGCCAACTGAGAGGAATCCGGAAAATTATAGCAGCTTCAAGCTGGAGTTTCTGGCGCTGGTCTGGGCCATTACTGAAAGATTTAAGCACTACCTTGCCTCCAACAAGTTCACGGCGTACACAGACAACAACCCGTTAACGCACCTGGAAACAGCCAAGCTGGGAGCCATGGAGCAGCGTTGGATGGCTCGGTTGTCAAATTACCAGTTTACCATCAAGTACCGGGCAGGCCGTAAGAATGCTAACGCCGACGCATTGTCCCGAATGCCACATGAATCTGACACGGAAGAAGAATCGGACGACCTGGAAGAAATTGAGCTACCTGCGTTCCATCGAAATGGGATAATCCATGAGCAGCGTGTCTACAGAAAGCAGTATGGGCAACATTAAATCCCTTACCCCATCACAGCTGGAAAGAGACTCAGGACAGCGATCCAGTGGTCAGCCGTATCAAGGAGTTGTTAAGACAGGAAGGTTCCTCCTTGGAAAAAGATGCACCTATGTCAGCAAAGCTCCTGTGGAATGAGAGAAGCCGGTTGTTCCTATACCGTGAGAAGTTGTGCAGGAGATACGTCAACCCAGAACCCATGAGATGGTATGGCAGATAGTGGTCCCCAAGGCAGACGTCCAAATGGTGTTGGAAGCGTACCACGATCAAGCAGGACACTTTGGCTGGAGAAAGCTGGAGACCCTGTTGAGGTGCCGGTTCTACTGGGTAGGAATGTCCAGCTCCATCGAGAGGTGGTGTCGGAACTGTGGACCCTGTGGTCTCAGGCGAAAGGACTACGGTAGTCAGAAGGCACCCCTGCAGCCTATCCGGACGACTCGTCCCTTGGAGATCGTGGCCTTGGACCACGTCAAATTGTCGCCAAGCAGGTCTGGATACTCATATGCCCTGACCATGGTGGATCATTATTCGAGATTTTTGGTGGTCATCCCCGTCAAGGATCAGACAGCAGTGACGGCAGCAAGGACCTTCCAAGCAAGCTTCTGCAGACCGCATGGGTATCCAGAGCAGGTACTGACTGATCAAGGCCCTGCTTTTGAAGCGGATCTGTTTAAGGAATTTTGTCACTTGTATGGGTGTAAAAAAATTAGAACGACGCCATACCACCCCAAACCAACGGCCTTTGCGAGAAAATGAACCACATTGTCGTTGACTTGCTAAAATCCATACCGCTGGAAGAAAGAAATCGGTGGCCAGAATTGTTACCTGACCTGGTTGACTTGTACAACCACATACCAGTGAGTTCTACCAACTGCACACCAGCTTACCTTATGAGAGCAAGGCCTAGAAGACTGCCAATGGACTTGGAACTTGGTGTGGTGGAACCAGAGGCAGATGACACCGTTGGAAATTGGGACACAAATCGGCAAGAGCAATACAGAAGAGTGCAAGCCTGCGTAGAAGAAAGTCTTAATAAAGCTCGGGAAAAGCAGGAGAATATTTACAACAAGAATGCTCCCGCTAAGCCTTTGATGCCTGGAGAAATTGTGTTAAAAAGGAAAAGGAAGATGCACAAGTTGGACAACCAGTGGGAACAAGAACCATATGTCGTACAGGATTCCAAATTTGATAACAGAAAAGTCTGTATCATCAGTAAGGATGGAGGAAGAACGACCGCCACTGTGTCTAGAGACCATTTAAAATTGTGTCCAGAGCCATTAAAGCTTCGTGAAGAGAACCCTGTCGTCAATCGAGAAGAAAGTGAAGAGGAGGTCATACACACGGATCTGGGAGATTTACCTGCGGATTGGCCCAGACTGGGAGATGCGGTAATCATTCCTGTGTTGCAGTTTTATCAGCCACAAAAGGAAACTCTACCTCCAGTCGTACCCATTGTGCCAACAGAACCAGTTCTAGAGGTACCTATTCCAGCAGAACCCCAGCCTGCAGAACCTCAAGAAGTAGAATCACCGGAAGCAGCGCCCCATGCTATGGGATCCCCTGGTGAAGCTGACTCACACCGCCCAGCCCTCAGTACGCTTGCCAGATCCATAGAAAGATTGAGGCAGTATTATAGTTTGTCGTTACGCAGAACAGATAGATCAGAGACCAATATACCTGATGCTACTCCACGTAGATCGGAACGAACAACGAAAGGGAAGCTACCTATTCGTTATCAACAGTAGTCCTAACAAACTAGTTTATTATGACTCAGAAAAGGGTTATTATTTATGACCAATTGTATAAAGTTGTATAAAGAAGTTTATTGCACTTGAAGGAATTTAGAGTATTGTGATAGAATGTGAATTACTTGAAAATGTCTTATAATGGACTGCGTGGCTGAGGACTGAGCCAGCCCAAAAACTGTATCCTGTAAATAGTTGCACTTTGTGCCTTGTCTTGGTTTCACACGAAGCCTTGACTTACCTCTGAACATAAAACCCGTATGGTGTGGCACTGAGCGAGGTCTGCAGTCAAATGTCCTGCAGCCCACCCAGGACCCACGTTGAAGGTTTGGTGCGGGTCCTTCACAAGAATACTGTGTATTTATTGAATGTCTTGATGATTTGATACTTTTGTATTTTGCTAATGACCATTATATACAATGCAACGTTTTAAGAATTTCTCACCTCCCTGCTGGGAAGAGTTTGATGTTAATTGTTTGAATGCAAAACAAAATGTCTTTCTTTTTATATTTTACAGCCCGGGAGTGCTGTGTTTTACCAAGGGGGGATGTGTAGCCCTGGTATGTAAGGCACACATAAAAATCCTGGAGTCTGCACAGAAAGGTAACAGTTAAAGCTCACATCATCCATTCACACTTTAGACACACCCTCAGGGTATATAAGCTAGTGACATGCAGCAGAGGAGTGGAGTAGTGAGGAGTCTTCCAGGAAGTGAAGTGAAAGACAGTCACTCAGTTGGTTCCTGTCAGCAGTTCATAAAGTGGAGGCTAGTAAGGGTGAGCCAGTTCATCTTAGCCTAGTCAGAGCTGTTCCTTAACCTGAAGACAGAGACAGCTTTGAAGAAAGGAAAGTTTGCAGCAGAAACTTCAGTCGCCTGTCCCAAGGATCGGTGAAGTTCAGTCGATGTGTTCCTGAACTAGGAGAATACTGAGAATCTGTCAGCAAGCTCCAAGGAAGAAGCAAGAAAGGATTGACTTGTACTACCTTAGGAAGTGTGCAGTGCCTGTGTTGAGAGTGGAAAGCAGGGCGAAGGGCACAGTGGAGAGGACGGAGCAGTGCCTTAGGTAGTGAATTGCCTACACTAATTATCCGGTCACTGGGGACCGAGGAGTTGCTATTGATTCACTCATAGTAACGGGACAACCAGAGTCTTACTGGACCTTAGGTCGCAGAAAGCAGCCCTTGAAGTGTCAATACGTAATCGGGGTCAGGAGGAACAAGGACTTTTAGCTAGGCCTAGCATAGAAGGACTCTGTTCTCACCACATAGAAGGCTCCACCACAAGACTGACCGGGCAGTACAGCTATGGAGTTAGCTGGAGTATTCGGAGTTAACTTAGTTCCATGCTAGTTGGACTCATCATATTGAAAGTTAAGGAGGCCTCTAACCTGCTCTGCTGTTACCTGGACGTGCAGTCTCCACCTGACCAGCTCCCCGGGACTTGCCTAAACATCTGACAAGTAAAAGGTATGGAAAGACGCTGGATGGTGTGAGACTGATTCATTTATCTGCTCCCTACATCGTTAATACCATAGACTTTGAGGGACCAGTCCCACCTGTGGGGGACCCGTCATCTAGCTGCCATAACATCCCCTCAGAGATCTACAGCAGCGCTGGTCTTAGTGACTAGAAAACTACAGGTGGCGTCACGAACTGTTATCTACCAATCCCCTGTAAATAATTCCCCCCATCATACGCCTGACCGCCAGGGCCACGGACCGAGCCACCGCTGCCTGTGACACAAATCCCATAGACTTCCATGGGCTCGGCTCCGAGTACCCCATTGCCCTGGTAACCCACAATTGTGGTGCGGGTCACACACATTCACTTCACTCACACTTTTAGACACACCCATCAGGGGTATAAAAGGGAGTGACACGTAGCTGAGTGGAGATCAGATCAGTCAGATAGCTTCCTGTCTTCGGACAGATCAGTTCAGCCAGAGTTCAGTCAAGCTCCAGGTGGCTCAAGAGTGAGTCATCCCAGTCTGTTTCCTGTCTGAGTGCAGGGCAGTTCAGTGTCAGTCCAGTCTGGACTTGGAAGATACTGAGAGCTATTCAGTGAGCTCTAGGAGAAAGCTGACTTTACCATCAAAAGCTACAAGTGCTTATGTTAAGAGCGGGAAGCAGGGCGAAGGGCGCAGTGGAGAAGATAGAGAAGTGCCTTGGGTATTGGATTACCTGCACTAATTAACCGGACACCGGGGTCCGAAGCGTTGCTAGTGTTTCAAGCATAGTAACAAGAAAACCGGAGGCATCTGGACTACAGGTCGCAGAGAGCAGCCCTAAGCGTCGATACGTAACCGGAGTCAGGGAGAACGGGGACTTTGAGTCAAGTGCACGACAAAAGTAAGGACTTAGTTCTCTCAACATCTGCTAGTCAGAGACATAGAAGGCTCCACCACAATCTCAGCCGGGCATTACAGCTATTGAGAAAGCTGGAGATTACAGAGTTAACTTCGCTTCATGCAAGTTTGGACTCAGATACATTTGAAGTTAAGGAGGCCTCTAACCTGCTCAGCGGTTACCCGAATGTGCATTCTCCACCCCAACCAGCTCCCCGGGATCTTGCTGAAACACCTTCAAGTAAAAGGTATGAAAAGAAGCTGCATTGTGTGTGACTGAATCCTTAACTACACCCTGCATCATCACCATAGACTTCCAGGGACCCGTCTCACCTGTGGGAGACTTACCACCCAGCTGCCCCATAACATCCCCTGTGAAGATCCTTATAGCAGCGCTGGTCCAATTAACCAGATACCACAGGTGGCGTCACGAACTACCTATCCTTATAATCCCCTGTAAATATCCCCCATTGCATGATCGCCCAGGGCCACGGACCGAGTCCTGCTGCCAGTGACAAACCCCATGGACTTTCATGGGCTCGGTGCCGAGTACCCCATTGCCCTGGTACTTAGTGCGACTCACTGTCACATTGTAGAAGGATCATCTTTATTCTCATTTGCACAAGGAAAGACTAGAAGCAATGGGATGAAACTGAATGGGAGGAGACACAAATTAGATATTAGAAAAAACTTTTTGACAGTTAGGGTGATCAAGAGTGGAACAGGCTGCCACGAGAGGTGGTGAGTTCTCCTTCAATGGAAGTGTTCAAACAGAGCCTGGACAGACATTTGTCTGAGATGATTTAGTGAATCCTCCTTTGAGCAGGGGCTTGGACCAGATGACCCAGGAGGTCCCTTCCAACTCTACCAATCTATGATTCTATGATTTTATTCCTGGTTAAAGGTATGGTTCATCCATATCCAGTGTCGGACTGGCGTACTTTAAGGTTGTAACTTAACATGGAGTGCAACTTAAAAGTTAAATACAGAAGCAATCATTGTTTGCAGACCATTTACACAATACAGGGCAAAAAATAGAGATATTCATCCCTTACGCCCATTTGATTTCAATTAACCCCTTAAGGACCAAACCATTTTGTAGGTTAATGACCAGGCCAATTTTTGCAATTCTGACCACTGTCTCTTTATGAGGTTATAACTCTGGAACGCTTCAACGGATCTTGGCGATTCTGAGAATGTTTTCTCATGACATATTGTACTTCATGTTAGTGGTAAAAATTTCTTCGATATAACTTGCGTTTATTTATGAAAAAAACGGAAAATATGGCGAAAATTTTGAAAATTTTGCAATTTTCAAAGTTTTAAATTTTATGCCCTTAAATCAGAGAGATATGTCACAAAAAATAGTTAATAAATAACATTTCCCACATGTCTACTTTACATCAGCACTATTATGGAACCAAATTTTTTTTTCTTAGGAAGTTATAAGTGTTAAAATTTGAGCAGCGATTTCTCATTTTTCCAACAAAATTTACAAAACCATTTTTTTAGGGACCACCTCACATTTGAAGTCACTTTGAGAGGTCTATATGATAGAAAATACCCAAAAGTGACACCATTCTAAAAACTGCACCCCTCAAGGTGCTCAAAACTATATTCAAGAAGTTTATTAACCCTTTAGGTGCTTCACAGGAATTGAAGCAATGTGGAAGGATAAAATGAACATTTAACTTTTTTCCCCAAAATTTTTCTTTCGACACAATTTTTTTTTATTTTGTCAAGGGTATCAGGAGAAAATGAACCACAATATTTGTTGTGCAATTTCTCCTAAGTACACCGATACCCAATGTGTGGAGGAAGACCAATCTTTAGGCGCACGGCAGTGCTCAGAAGGGAAGGAGCATCATTTGAGATTTTGAATGTCAAATTGGCTGGAATCGAGAGCGGACACCATGTCGCGTTTGGAGAGCCCCTGATGCACCTAAACAGTGGAAACCCTCCATAAGTGACCCCATTTTGGAAACTATACCCCCAAGGAACTTATCTAAATGTGTGATGACCACTTTGAACCCCCAAGGGCTTCACAGAAGGTTATAACGTAGAGCTGTAAAATTAAAAAATCATATTTTTTCCACAAAAATGATCTTTTCACCCCCAAGTTTTATTTTTCAAAGGGTAACAGGACCGCAAAAATTATTGTGCAATTTGTCCTGAGTACGCTGATACCCCATATGTGGGGGTAAACCACTATAGGGGCGCATGGCAGAGCTCGGAAGGGAAGGAGCGCTGTTTGGAATGCAGACTTTGATGGAATGGTCTGCGGGCCTCATGTCGCGTTTGGAGAGCCCCTGTGTGCCTAAACAGTAGAAACCCCCCCATAAGTGATCCCATTTTGGAAACTAGACCCCCAAAGGAGCTTATCTACATGTGTGGTGAGCACTTTTAACCCCCAAGTGCTTCACAGATGTTTATTACGTAGAGTCGTGAAAATAAAAAAAAACATATTTTTTCCACAAAAATGATCTTTTTGCCCCAAATTTTTATTTTTATAAGGGTAACAGGAGAAATAGGACCCCAAAAGTTGTTGTGCAATTTGTCCTGAGTACGCTGATACCCCATATTTGGGGGTAAACCACTGTGATCGCCTTACTGCGATCTTTGGGAGGCAGAATGAAAAAATCCACAAAAGGTGAAGAATTGGTTTTATTTCTTACGCCGTTCCTCGTGCGGTATTAGTGATTAGGCGACTTTATTTTTCAGGTCGGTGCGATTACAGCGATACCAGATTTACATCCTTTTTTCATGTTTAGCTTCTGTCACACACTAAAAGACGCTTTTTTTTGGAAGAATTTTTTGTAAGAAATTTTTGCATCACCAAATTTTGAGAGCTATAATTTTTCCATATTTCAGCCGACAGAGTTATGTGCGGGCTTGTTTTTTGCAGGATGAGCTGACGTTTTTATTGATACTATATTCGGGCACCTAACATTTTTTGATCGCTGCCTATTCTGATTTTTGTGAAAGCAGAATGAACAAAAACCAGCAATTCAGGAATTGTTTGTTTTTTTTCCCGGGTCATCAAGGCAGAGATCGGGCCCTGCGATTACATCGCGGAGATCGCCGATCTGAGGCAGAGGGAGCCCCCGACCCCTGCCTCCCCCCCTGAACGCTGCGATCGTGCTCGATCGCAGCAGTCAGGGGGTTAACAGCCAGGGGCGGCGTGGACGCCGCTCCTGGATGTCAGTGCAGGAAGCTCGGCCACTGCAGCGCTGAGCTCCTGCACTGATTGGGCAGAAGAGGCTGAAATTTCAGCCTCTCCTGCCCGATCGCTGCTGTGTTTGGTCAGTCAGATTGACTGACCAATCACAGCACTGTGGGTGCGGGGACCGACTGCAAGGGTCCCCGCACCGCTTGCCGTGCCTGTCAGCTGTCATAGACAGCTGTCGGCACTGAAGTACCACTGCGTGTTTACATGACGTGCACAGTCCATTCTGGTGACGGAGCTGACATCCTGCCATGACGGACTGTGCACGTAAATGGACATTAAGGGGTTAAGGTGTCCACCACTTGACAGATACCCTAGTGGAAAATAAACAAACCCCATTAAAGATAAGTGATGTTTTTTGTCATGCGACAAATACAAATTGCACAAACTGATGTTGGTTCTGGTGATGTATTCATGTACTGATGGTGGTTCTGGTGATGTTTTCTGGTTCTGGTGACACATTTATGTAGTGATGGTTATTCTGGTGCTGTATTCATGTAGTGATGATGATTCTGGTGATACATTCGAGAATACATGAACAGACCCATCATTAGTACATGACTATGTCCTCAGAACCACCATTAGTAAATTAATACATCACCAGAACTACCATCAGTAAATGAATATGTAACCAGAACCACCATAAGTACATTATTACATGACCATATCCAAAAGTACTTGAACACAAGATTAAAGCTTAGTACAACGATCAATTGAAATGTCAAGTTAGCCCCATAAACAATTGTATTGTATGAACCTACAACCCTACAACTCACAGTATGTCCTTAACACTGGTAAGGAGATACTGGGAGTTATTAATAGAAATAATCAGACTGCGGACCATACAGGAACCACAGTACTGAAGAGAAACAGTCAAATAAACATTTACATCCAAGTACATTTTAGATGATATCTTCTCTGGAGTCAACTCTTTCTTTTCATCTCCATCTTGTCTAGATGCCATGATGACTTTTCACATTCACAGATAGTCACTGCAGAACTGTCTCTTCTTCAGTCTTTTACAGTCTTTTGCACATCGCGACACAGTGCCCTTAAAAGTAAAAGTGCTAAAATGCTCTCTGCATAAAAATATCTTTCCATAGTGTACCATAAATAAGCCTCCTATGGTATGTGACCTCCACACTGTCTACCATTATCAGCTATAAACGCCACACCATCCGCCCTTATGAACCAAGCCCTATGCCAAATTAGAAAGCTAATTTCCATTACACTTTCTATATCTTCACTGTCCCCGTCATGCTATCCCCTCTCCATATTGTGCCTCCGTTTCACACTGTCACCTCTACATATCCATTCTGTGCCCCCTCTTCACACTGTGCCATATATTGCCCACCAAGCTGTTCTCTTCAAACTGTAACCACTCCCAACACTGTCCCCCTGCACAGTGTGATGATCACCAGAGTCACCCCTATGGTATGATATCCACAACCAGCTGCTAATATATAGTATGGTCACCAAAATAGCCCCCAGATAAAGTATAAAATCATAGAATGATAGAATGGTAGAGTTGGAAGAGACCTCCAGGGTCATTGTATCCAACACCCTGCTCAATGCAGGAGTCACTAAACTATCTCAGACACATGCCTGTCCAGCCTCTGTGTGAAGACTTCCATTGAAGGTGAACTCAGTCACCACTTCTCGTGGCAGCCTGTTCCACTCACTGATCACTCTCACTGTCAAAAAGTTTTTTCTAATATTTAATCTGTATTTACTCCCTTTCAGTTTCATCCCATTGCTTCTCGTGTTTCCATGTGCAAATGAGAATAAGAATTATCCTTCTACACCATGACATCCATTCAGATATTTGTTGACAGCTATTAAGTCTCCTCTTAGCCTTCTTTTTTGCAAGCTAAACATTCCCAGATCCTTTAACCGTTCCTCGTAGGACATAATTTGCAGTCCGCTCACATCCTGGTTGCTTTTCTTTGAACTTCTCCAGTTTTCGATGTCTTTTTTAAAATGTGATGCCCATAACTATACATAATATTCCAGATAAGGTCTGACCAAGGAGGATTAGAAGAGGATAATTTCTTCACATGATCTAGACTCCATGCTTTTCTTAATACATCCTAGAACTGTGTTTGCCTTTCTTGCTGCTGCATCACACTGTTGACTCATGTGCAGTCTAGGATCTATTAGCTTACCCAAGTCTTTTTCACTAGTGCTGTTGCTTAGTTCCATTCCTCCCATTCTAAAGATGTAATTTTTGTTTTTATTGCCCAGATGTAGAATCTTGCATTTCTTCCTGTTAAATACCATTCTATTAGTTGCTGCCCATTGTTCAAGCTTACCTAGATCCTTCTGAATCCTTTCTCTCTCTTCTCTAAGTGTTAGATATCCCGCCTAGTTTTGCATTGTCTGCAAATTTGATTAGTTTACCTGCAGTTCACTTATCTAGATAATTCATAAAAATGTTGAACAACACTGGGGCCAGGACAGAGCCTTGTGGTACCCCACTTGAAAAACTGTTCCAATTAAATGTACAGCCATTTATTACCACTCTTTGAGTATGATCACTAAGCCAGTTATGAATCCACCTAACCGTAGCCTTGTCAATCCCCTACTTAGTTATTTTTTCAATAAGGATATGAGTATGAGATACTTTATCAAATGCTTTGCTGAAGTCGAGATATACTATATCTACCGCGTTTCCCTCATCCACCCAGTCAGTGATTCCATCATAGAAGGAAATTAGATTAGTCTGTTATGACTTGTTTGCTACACACCCATGCTGGCTCTGGTTAATTACTGTATTCTTATCCAAGTACTTACATACATGCTGTTTAATAATTTGTTTAAAAGATCTTTCTTGGTATAGAAGTAAGGCTCACTGGCCTGTAATTACCTGGTTCCGTCTTCTCTCTTTTTTAGAAGATAGGGACAACATTTGCCCATCTCCAATCTTCTGAGACTTCTGCTCTCCAGGATTTTTCAAATTCAGATTCAGATTCAGATTATGGCAAATGGTTCTGCAATTTCCCCTTTCTAACTCTTTCAATACCCTAGGATCTAATTCATCTGGACCAGGAGATTTAAATTCATTTAAATTAGCTAAGTGTTCCTTCACCATTTCTCTATTTATGGATAGTGTGGATTATTTTATTCCTTCAATGGCACTGTGAGGATCAGTTGATGTTACAATTGCTTTCTTAGAGAACGCAGATGCAAAATAGGAATATAAAAGTTTGGCCTTCTCAACATCATTGTTGACCACTTCACACTTTTCATCCTGTAAAAATCCTGCATCATCTTTGATTTTTCCTTTGATTTTGACATACCCCAAAAATCCTTTTTTATTCCTTTTGATCTCCCTTGCAAGACTCACTTTATTACTTGCTTTACTCTTCTAACTCTTGCCCTGCATTCCCTGCAGACAGCATTATATACTTCTTTAGATATGCCCCCCTCTTCTTTTTTTAGCAATGTTTAAGTTCTGTGTTTATCCATCCTGGTCCTTTTAAATGCTTCCAATTTCATTTAGCAAAAGCTCCCTTCCTTCTTTGACATTTCTGTACTTTAGAACATCCAGTCATTGAATCTGTCCTAACCTCTTTCTGAGTCCACTAAAATCTGCCTTTCTGAAGTTCAACCTTAAAGTCTGAGTCCTCGCTGGTCTTCTTCCTTTTGTAATCCAAAATTCGAGGATAGTGTGATCGTTGCCTCCTAATTTCCCAGCCGCCTTTACTTCCTCAACCATTTCCTCCCTGTTGGCAAGAATTATATCCAAGGTGGCAGATCCTCTTGTTCTCTCTTCTACCTTTTGAAAGATAAAGTTGACAGCAAGAGAAAATAAGAATTTTCTGGATCCATTACTTTTGCCTGAGAGAGATTCACAACAAATATCTGGATAGTTAAAATCTTCCATGACCACTATGTCATACTTTTTTTGAGAACCAAGACATCTGATGTAAAAAGAGTTCATCCATATCTGTCCAGGTGGCCTATAGTAAACACCTACAATAGTGTCCTTTCCGTTTTTCTCTCCTTGATTTCTTACTCAAACATCTTCTACAGAGCTACCGGTCTCTGAAGCTTGGATTTCTGTGGAGATGCTTTCCTACTTTACAATGCAACACCTACTCCCCTCTTGTTAAGCCTGTTTTTAATAAATAAGTTGTAGCCTTCAAAGTTTGTATTCCAATCATGTGTATCATCCCACCCAGTTTCAGTGTTGCTTATGACATATCTCTCTTCCTGTGTTAGTAGCTCCAATTCTTGTTTGTTTTCCATACTCTGTGCATTTGTATAGACCCATTTTAGTTTGTATTGATCTCTCTTGTTCCGCTATTTTCATTCAGAATTTGTTGTCTTTGTTCTTTATTTCCATTTCTAATAGCAGAGTTCTTAACAGAATTCATTAGCTGCATATGATTTCCTGGCTGTATATTTCCCATTCCATATTTCTCTGGTTTAAAGCTCTCCTGATGAGTATAGCAAGGCGTCTAGCAAATATGTGTTTTTCTATTTTAATAACATGCACCCCATCTCTAGCAAGGAATCCATCATACAGGTAATTCACTACATAGACAAGAAACCTAAAACGTTGCTTACGGCACCATCGACATAGCCAGTTGTTCACCTGTAGAATCCTGTTCAATCTCCTTGCTGCATGTCCATTCACTGGGTGGATGGATGAGAAGATGACATGTGCTCCCAAAATCAATTGTAAGCCGAGTGTTGGAAGATGGGGCGAGACCTCCTGAAGATCGTCTGGCAGAGGAATTATCGGTGGCTGTTGGCTTACCTCCATTCCAGCTGGCAATGGCTGACTTCCGCACTTCCGGTGATAGGTTGGCCTCATAGGCGTCTATTATTGGTGCGGAATTGGCGGCCTCCTTCAGCTCCCGGTCTAGCACGAACTGTAGCACCTCCACAGGTCAAAGATGAAAATTGTCCTTCGCCATCAGGTCCTTCAGTCCCTCAAAAGTAGTGACCGATAATCATTGGACCTACTGCACAAAGTTAGTTCTGAGCCCCTCCACCACATCACTGTGGCTGTCCTGGGGTCCGGTACTTTTTGCGATGTATCTCAGGAGTCAGTTAGTACTTCTTTATCAGGGCCTTTGTGATGGGCTCATCATTTCCATCTTGATGTCGTGGGAGTGAGGTGAACACATCCAGAGATTTGCCTCATAGCAAAAATATAATGCAACCCTCTCATATGTTATAATGCAGCCCCCCATAGAACATAATGTAGCCCCCTCATAGGGTATAATGCAGCCCCTCCACAGAATATAATGTAGCCCCCGCAGAGTATATTGCAACACCCTCATAAGGTATAATGCAGCCTCCCATAGAATATACTGTAGCCCCCTCATAGGGCATAATGCAAACCCCTCATATAGTATATTGTAGCCCCAGAATATAATGTAGCCCCCTGAGAGAATAATTCATCCCCCACACAGAATATAATGCATCCCCCACTGAATATAAAGTAGCCCACTCATAAAGTATAATGCAGCCCCCTCATATAGTATAATGCTGCCCCACATAGGGTATAATATTGCCCCCTCATAAGGTATAATTCTGCCCCCTCATAGGGTATAATGCAGCCCCCTATAGGGTATAATGCAGCCCCATTATATAGTATAATGCTGCCCCCCTCATAGGGTACAATGCAGCCCCCTCCACCTCCATCATTGCCCTTTCCACCACCTCCATCATTGCTTTCTCCCTTACCACCCCAATCATTGCCCATTCCACCACCTCCATCATTGCCTCCTCCCCACCGCCACTATCATTGTCCTTTCCACCACTACCATCATTGTCCTTTCCACCACCCCATCATTGCCCTTTCCACCACCTCTATCATTGCTTTCTGCCCCACTAATCACATCATTGCCCTCTCCACCTCCTCCATCATTGCTTTGTCCCCATCATTGCCCATTCCAATACCTCCATCATTGCCTCCACCCACCACCACCATCATTGTCCTTTCCACCACAACCATCATTGCCTTCTCCCCACCACCCCATCATTGCCATTCCACCACCTCCATCATTGCCTTCTCCCCCACCACCCCCATCGTCCTTTCCGCCACCACCAACATTGCCTTCTGGCTCACCACCCCATCACTGCTCTCTCCATCACCCACATCACTGCCCTCTCCAATACACACACAGCACCACTCTCACACGCAGCACAACACACACACAGCACCGCAGCACACCACTCTTACACACACACAGCACCACTCACACACATACTCACTCACACAGCACCGCATCACATACGCACACCCACGCACACAGACAGAGAGACACACAGCACCACTCACTTCTTTGTACGTTCCATAGAGCCGCAGCACATCCCGACAGCATCTTCATCATCGGCAGCTTTGTCTCTGAAACAGCCGCACGCTGAATGATGATGCCATCCAGCTGCACTGCTGTGTCAGACAGGAAGCAATGGGCAGGAAGAAGGACGGCATCGGATCCCTGCAGCTCCGCTCTGCTGCCATTTTCTCCTGTAGGCAGCAAAGTTGCAGGGATCGCTCCCTGCCTGCTGATTGCCCTCAGTGTTTGCCACCCTGCAGGGGCCCTCCTTCGGGTCCCCTTTGCAGCCACATCGGCTTTACATGCAGTATGTCCGCCCTTGCGGGCAGTGTTAACCTCCGCCTGTGGCTAACACTGTCCGTTATTAAAGTGAAATGAATATTCACTCCTCTCCACATCCATGGGGACGTGGGGAAGCATGAATATTCATTTCTCTTTGACAGCGGGGACAGGCTCCTGTCTCCAGCTGCTGCTCCGCTGGCACTGGGTGGGCACCCCCGACTCACGGGCCCCATAGCATCTGGGTGTGCCGCTAGGTAGCTGCCAGCCCTGTATGCCAGCAGGGTGCCTGGGCCCACTGGAGAATCCTCGGGTTCCCCGATGGGCCACTCCAACCCTGGAAGGGAGGATGTATGGGATCATGTATTGTGAGATTTTGTCCAACAACCTACTTCCCTCAGTAAGAGCATTGAAAATGGGTCATAGCCAGGTCTGCCACAATGACAATGACCTGAAACACACAGGCAGGGCAACCAAGGAGTGTCTCCGTAAGGAGCATTTTAAGGTCTGCCAGTGTCCTAACGAGTTTCCAGATCAGAACCCAAGAAAAAATCTTTGAAGGGAGCTGAAACGCAGTGTTGCCCAGCGACAGCCCCGAAATCTGAAAGATCTGGAGAAGATCTGTATGGAAGAGGGAGCCAAAATCCCTGCTGCAGTGTGTGCAAACTTGGTCAAGAACAACAGGAAACGTCTGACCACTGTAATTGCAAACAAATGTTTCTGAACCAAATATTAAGTTCTGTTTTTCTATTGTATCAAATACTTATTTCATGCAATAAAATGCAAATTAATTATGTAAAAATCATACAATGGGATTTTCTGGATTTTATTTTTAGATTCTGTCTCTCACAGGTGAAGTGTACCTATGATAAAAATTACAGACCTCTCCATTCTTTGTAGGTGGGAAAACTTGCAAAATCAGCAGAGTATCAAATACTTAGTTCCCCACTGTACATGGGGACCATATGATGGCACTGTACCTGGGTGCATTTGGCTGCTGCACTGTGCACGGGGATATGTGGCTCCATTATAAATCAGACATGGGAACCACTATACATAATGGGTGTGTGGCTGCACTGTACATGGAAGCATGGGACTGCTGTGCTCTATATGGAAGCCATATTGCCGAATTCTGCATTGATGCCATATGGCTACACTGCACATGGAGAATAATACGTGACTGCTCTGTACTTAGAGAGCAGGTTCCACAGGGCTGATAGAGACAGCACAAGCTGATGGGGCAATGGCGGAGAGGAATTGCTGGATTTGCGGAGGGTGATTTTATTTTTACCTAGACATAATTTTTTAAAAAAATCCCTTGTCTCTCTCTGCATCTACAGGGGGCATTTGCCATTAAATGGACTTTACCATAAATATTCTGCTGGTTCCCTTGCAGTCAATAGATCATGGCGGCTCTCCGATGCCACTACAGCTAATGAACTGCTGAATAAGAGGTGGCTGCGATGTACATTGTAAGGATAATTAGAATACCCGCAGATAATCGGGGATATTAATGATGATAATCCAGTTACAAACCAGTGAATGCCAACAATATTATTTCTGGGAAGAAGCATCCGCGCACGAACAATGGCGTTATTTATTAAAGTGACGGCGTCTTCGGCTCCTGTTCCTTCATCGGCCCCCTGTGGGTTTTCTGCTTTGAATCTGTTTATCCATCAAACCACAAATTTTAATAACAAATTAATTAAGTTTCAGCCAAAGGGAATTTTGACCTCCTCAAATATTAACCTGTATTTTCTGGATTCACAGGAAAGGTTTGCAGATTAGAAGGCAGATTATAATAAATACTACTCCTATTTTTAATATGCAAATTGCCTCTTCAAACAAAGAGGACTTGTACTCTATAGCGCCACCTATTGGAAGTAGCGATCCTACAAGTCACAGTCAACCCTTTAACGAGTCTTGTAATATGACTTAGGATAAAAGCCAAATCAGAATCTCCATTTGCAGACACGGTGTTTCGGACTATTGGTCCTCGTCAGTGCAAAGTAGGAGAGATCTGATTTGGCTAGATGAGAGGCTCTGGACTGGGGTCTGGGGGGTAGGGTTCCTCCTTGTGGAGAGTGACATACCAGCTCTGGCGTGTCGAGGTAAGGAGGCTTATTCGCCGTGCAATGCTCCTCTGGGAAATTTTAATATGCTTAGTCCAGAGCCTCTCATCTAGCCAAATCAGATCTCTCCTACTTTGCACTGACGAGGACCAATAGTCCGAAACACCGTGTCTGCAAATGGAGATTCTGATTTGGCTTTTATCCTAAGTCATATTCCAAGACTCGTTAAAGGGTTGATTGTGACTTGTAGGATCGCTACTTCCAATAGGTGGCGCTATAGAGTACAAGTTCTCTTTGTTTGAAGAGGCAATTTGCATATTAAAATTTCCCAGAGGAGCATTGCACGGCGAATAATCCTCCTTACCTCGACACGCCAGAGCTGGTATGTCACTCTCCACAAGGAGAAACCTTACCCCCTAGACCTTACTCCTATTTTTGTGATTCAATTTTTTTGTTTTGAAGGGCAAGAAAATGACATAAGTAACCTGTAGGGCCTGACATACAGTATATGCAGAAACGTATGTGCCCCCTCCACATTACACCCACAGGAACTTTTTTAACCCCCCCATTCTACATCCAAAGACATTAAAGGTTTTCTCCACTTTCAGAAGACCTGCAAAGTAGTTAAAATAACAAACTCAGCAGATACCTGTCCTCCTGGGGTCATCGTCAGCTCCATGCCGCTACTTTAGCTGCAGCGGTGACGTCACATCAAACGTGTATTCCACCACTCTAGTATATCACTGAACTCAGTAGTGCATGCCGTCAACTTCGGCACAGCCACTGTGCTCAGTGATTGACTGCAGCGGTGACGTAACATCACCGGGGAGTTGACGCTGAACACAGAGAGGGTGAGCACCTCTTGAGTTTGATATTTTAGCTATCTTACAGAGCTCGGATCGCTCTTTCCTGAATGTGGACAACCCCTTTAACATAGAGATATAAGGCTATGTGAGTATAAAGTTTTTAATGAGTTTTCTTTTAAGAGACGTGTTCCAAAAAATGCTGCAATTTTGTTCGAAAAGACATTTGAAAGTCTCTGCCTATTCACTTCTCTTGTTAACCCTTGCCTTTCATATGTTCGGTCTTTTGAACTTTTATTTCCGCTTCTTTTGGGAAAAAAGAAAGGGTTGAAAAACATGCTTAAAGGAAAAACTCTTCTGAAACTTTTCAAAATCACTTCAGGAAAGCAAACACTCTCCAAATATGAAGTGTTTGCTAAGGGGTTTCCAATAGAAAACTTCATTTTTGACCACCTCAAAAAAATTTTACAGCTTTACAGCCTTTACAGCTCCAGCTTTTCTAGGAAGAATTTCTACAATATTTTAGAGGTGTCTGTGGGAATTTTTGACCTTGATCCAGAGGAGCATTAGTGAGGTCAATCGCTGATGTTGGGGGGAGAGTTAGCGTTCATGTGAGAATGACTGTTGACTCTTATTGTCATTGTATTAATGTTCAGTGGCTGCCATTTGTTGACTCGCTGCTGATTAGCTATTATATCTGTCCTTGTATTGCAGTCCTAGTATTGTTCTATTTTCTTTGGGAAACAAAGGCATAATGTTTGAATGTTTGATAATATGTTGATAACCCATTCCTGCTCTGCAAATATGAAGGACAATCTATGCATGTTGTTTGAATACTCCAGCAGTGAGGGATGGCCTCCTACCTCCTTCCCCCAAGCCTGTGGTAGAATGCCTAATTGAAAAGTTGTGTCCAATAAAAAGGAGGATCTGCCAGTGTTCAGGCAGAGAGAGTCACCCTGAAATTTTGCCAAGACATCCAAATATCCAGGGGACCCTCCAGGACTGCTGCCAGTACATCATGGCTCCATCACGATGGACACAGATCTATCATTCTACAGGAAGCAACCTGGGGGACCTCGACCCCGGTTGTAAGAATACAGATCTGCTCCATTGACTATCGCTGAACCATGGAAACATTTGGAGAAAGCCAGGATTGGGACCCGCCTGTTGCTTGGCTCCATGGAGATGTTTGGAGAAGCCAGGTTGTGACCCTCGGGTCAACTGGCCTTGCACCTCAATGGACTGTCATGTTCCTAAGCTTGTTGTTACCTCCTCTCTGCGTGTGTGCCACAGGTGGGGTAGTCGACCTTGGAAGATGAAGCCAGGTTGAGACCTTCCGGTAAACTGGCCTTGTACCTGAATGGAATGCCATCTTCCTATGCTTGTCATTACCTTCTCTGTGTGTGTGTGTGCCACAGGTGGGGTTGTTGACCCTGGGAGCTCTGAAGTAATAGCTGCTATTATCCCGGCAAGTCAGCAGAAGGGTGAGACTCTGTAATGTGCACCATCTTGAACACTGTGCTGGGACTGTTCTATGTGTTATCTGCCTGTTTTGTGGTTCAATAAAGTATTGCCACATTGTTTGACCCTCTCTCTGTGTTGTCTGAGTAGCGTTATGCCCATGTTAAAGGGAGAGCGGCCATTTGGCGAGACGATCCCTCGTCCATGCGGTTTTGGCTAGAGGACTGGGGTGCCTGCCGACTGTCTGTGTCTCCACACTCATGTTCTTCCCTCTATGTCCGTATGGATCTTGTGTACTGGGCACAGTCATGGGGAACAGAAGAGTCTTCTCTAAACTGTTCCACAAAGCTGGAAGTTACCATAGTCCACAATGTCTTCAGCTGAAGAATTAAGATTTCCCTTCACTGGAACTAAGGGGCAGAGGCCGCCCCCCTGATAACAGCCCATAGCATTATCCCCTTCCACCATCTGTACATTGGGCACAATGCAGTCAGGAGTCACAAACGCAGACTCCTCCATCAAACGCAGATAGAGAAGTGTGATCCATCACTGCGCAAAACACGTCTCCTCCAGAGTCCAGAGGTGGCGGCTTTACACCACTCCATCTGATGCTCAGCATTGTGCTTGGTGATATACGGCTGCATGCCTCTGCTCTGCCATGAAGGTCCTGGTGGGGTCACACGGTTTGTACTAATGTTAGTATCAGAAGTAGGGTTGAGCGATACTTTCCGATATCCTAAAGTATCGGAATCGGAATGGTATCGCCGATATCACTAAAATATCGGCGATACCCGATATCGATACCGGAAGTCCCATGTAAGTCTATGGGAACAAAATATCGAAATTAAAAAAAACCCATTCTTGCCTTGTTGGTTAATTGTACATGAAGGAAAACAAGAAAGAGTAATGTAGAATGTATTGTGGAAGGTTGAGGAGACATTAAAGGCATAGATGTTTAACCCAATCAAATGGAATAGCATAAATATTTTTTTTTTTAAAGATGTTCGGATTGACGAAGAAATTGACAATGTTAACGTTTTTTATATTTTGGCAAATATGTATATTACACAACTTCCATGCTCTTCATCTTCACCTTTTTAACTTTTCACACACTTTCTCCTTCATAATCTTCTGCAGCATCATCTTTTTCATCAAATTATTCTTCATCTTCACCTTCTTTATCTTCTTCTTAAACTTCTTGCTATTCATCTTTGTTAACATTACTCATATTCTTCTTATTAAACTATTATTCTTATTCATATTCTGCTTCATCTTCTTCATCATATTCTTATTTGTGACAGAGAATCCTGTACTTGTAATCTGTCAAAGTATGAATTTTTCATCCTTCCGTTCTTGCTGTCACAAAAGATTTAAATTACAACAGTATTTGTCCGTGTTCAGTTTAGCCTGCAGCAGCAGGCATTTTCCAGGGGCACCACGAGGAGGAACGGACTCACCCCCATACACTGCTTAGTCTTCTTCTGCTTAGAATTTAGAGCATATATTTTGCTCTTCATTTTGGTCTTATACTTCATGTTCTTCTGCTTTTAGATCTTCTGCTTATTGTTCTTGTGTCTCTTGTTCCGTATCTTGTATTTGTAGCACAATCTTGTACCAGCTGATGTTACTGGGACACGGTTACTAAGCAGGAGGTACCTGTGCTCCAAAGCACTACCAAGGACCAGCAGACGTTGCTGGAACTCGGATACCGAGATGGAGGCACCTAGGCCAAAGGCACTGCGGAGAACCAGCTGACGGTACTGGAACCCGGAGGGGCAGCAGAAGGAAAAGAGCTAATGGCACAACCGAGGACCAGCTGACGTTACTGGGACACGGTTACTAAGCAGGAGGTACCTGTGCTCCAAAGCACTACCAAGGACCAGCAGACGTTGCTGGAACTCGGATACCAAGATGGAGGCACCTAGGCCAAAGGCACTGCGGAGAACCAGCTGACGGTACTGGAACCCGGAGGGGCAGCAGAAGGAAAAGAGCCAATGGCACAACCGAGGACCAGCTGACGTTACTGGGACACGGTTACTAAGCAGGAGGTACCTGTGCTCCAAAGCACTACCAAGGACCAGCAGACGTTGCTGGAACTCGGATACCAAGATGGAGGCACCTAGGCCAAAGGCACTGCGGAGAACCAGCTGACGGTACTGGAACCCGGAGGGGCAGCAGAAGGAAAAGAGCTAATGGCACAACCGAGGACCAGCTGACGTTACTGGGACACGGTTACTAAGCAGGAGGTACCTGTGCTCCAAAGCACTACCAAGGACCAGCAGACGTTGCTGGAACTCGGATACCAAGATGGAGGCACCTAGGCCAAAGGCACTGCGGAGAACCAGCTGACGGTACTGGAACCCGGAGGGGCAGCAGAAGGAAAAGAGCCAATGGCACAACCGAGGACCAGCTGACGTTACTGGGACACGGTTACTAAGCAGGAGGTACCTGTGCTCCAAAGCACTACCAAGGACCAGCAGACGTTGCTGGAACTCGGATACCAAGATGGAGGCACCTAGGCCAAAGGCACTGCGGAGAACCAGCTGACGGTACTGGAACCCGGAGGGGCAGCAGAAGGAAAAGAGCCAATGGCACAACCGAGGACCAGCTGACGTTACTGAACCCCAGTAACACAGGAGCAAGTGTTGACTGTGCTAACAGCACTTCCGAGCAACAACTGGCGGTGTTGGAGCCCAGGGTCAAGGAGGATGTTTAAATACTAGATCAAGTAATTTCCTTGTTACCTGTCAATTTTAAATGTCTATACTTCAAACAAGAGAAAGATAACCTTTACTACCATAAGATGATGATTTCATTTAAACTAATATCTAGATAAATAAAGAATTGACAAACATAAACACATACATTAACATGTTGAACAGCAATGCAAACCACAAAATAAATTAGTTAAGGAATCTGCTATACGGTTGTACATAAAAGCATACAAGTACATATCTGAATCCATTAATGATGGATAAGTAACAGTATGTACACCATTTTTATTGTATAGACAATGAATGTCTGACTTCAAAACATCATCAGCATTACAAGTTATCTGTGACATTACTAAAATGTTACATTTGCTGAATAATGTCACTAAACAGTTTATACAAAATTATACAATTTCCATCATGTAATACTCATAATATGTGGCAATAATCATGTTTATTAACAAACATAACCTTTAAAAAGTGCATAGTGCATAGTGAAAATTGCTATTTATGCCTGACTGTCGACTTGCAAGCATGACAACGGATAGATAAGGTATATATAGATGAGACTGCATAGCCACAGATGGTGAATGGCGATGTAATACTGTACCTCAATAAAGTGTGCGTCACTACTACATAATTTTTTTTATATAGCTTTATAAACAGGGTACGTGGATGTATGCTTGCGCCTTTGTTTTGACGCACAGACTGCCTTCCTGCTGAGACGCGTTGGGTAGTGAACAGTTGTGTGCAGTGTTCACTGTAGTCTGAGGTTTTCCTTTTTGGAGTGCAGATCACGCTCCAGTTAGTTCTTCAACCACTGCTGGTTGTAGTCTGCTGAGCGTGTGTCACTGGCACATCCTTGAAATTTTTCTCTAATTGTTGCTGCTCCACTCTATTACAAATAAATAAAATCTATTAGTGTGACGCGCTTCCATCCGTATACAATACATTGGTTGCAAACACTATAGAAGTACACAAAGGGGCCTTTCACACCTACTGAACAGTTGTGTGCAGTGTTCACTGCAGTCTCTGCGGAATAACCACACTTAGGCCTTATAACTTTTCAGACTTTCTTTATCAATCTACCAAGATGAAGAAGGCAGGGAGTAAGGCACGTGGTCGTGGAGTTTCTTCAGGGAGAGGACGTGGGGATTCTGTGGCTGCTGCGGCCCCCAGTGACACAGCATCCACCAGTTTTCCCCGGGCCGTGAGCGTTCCTTTATGCGCACTTTTGTAGGAGCTCGGAGTACCCCCCTGCTGCGGGAAGAACAAATTGAAGCCGTTGTTGTTTGGATCTCAGCCAATGCATCGACTTCAATTGCTTCCACCTCCTCTCAGGACCACAGCACTGTTGGGCAACCATCTGTCTCTTCACCGCCTGGCAAATTGCCCAGGCAGTCAGAGAGTTCTGTACAGGAGCCAGCTGAGTGTCTGCTTCTGTTCTCAGAATCTATTGGCTTGCAAACAGGGGCCCAGCCAAGCAGCATTCTGTAATGTGAAGAAGAGGGAGTATGCAGTGATGCGCAACAGCTGTGTCTCTCTGAATCTGAAGAGGCGGGTGAGACAGTGCCGATGGTCAGCACACCGCAGAACGCATCTGATGATGATGATGAGACCCAGGTGCCAGTTTCTGTTGAGCATGGTGCTGGCCAGACCACCCAACAGCAGGTGTTGGAAGAGGGTAGTGGAGATGATGAGGTCCAATACCCAACATGGCATGAAGAACAGGAAGGTGGTGGGAGCAGCTCAGAGGAATAATAATATATTTATTTATATAGCGCCATCATATTCCGCAGCGCTTTACAGTTTAGCAGTTTCAGAACACAAGTCATAAGTAACAACGTTAACAATACAATAATTTAAGCTAAATAAGTCGCCCTGCTCGTGACAGCTTACAATGTACAATGAGATGGGGGAGATACAAAGTATAGGTGTTTATATACAATGGTGCATTTACAATGATGTTCCAGCCATCTTAAGGGACTGAGGGATGGAGATAGTGAATGGGCTAGAGACACACACACACACTTACACAGAATACATAGAATGACTTTGATTAGTGAATGTGATAGGCCGCTCTGAACAAATGTGTTTTGAGGGAGCGCCTGAAACCATGCAAATTGTGGATAGTCCTAATTTCTTGGGGTACAGCATTCCAGAGGATTGGCGTAGAGCAGGAGAAGTCTTGGAGTCGGGAGTGGGAGGTACGTATTAGTGCAGAGGTTAGTCGAAAGTCGTTTGCAGAGCGCAGCAGTCGGTTAGGCGATAGATAGAAATGAGGGAGGAGATGTAGGAGGGGTGCTGCACTGTGGAGAGCTTTGTGGGTGAGAACCAGTACTTTGGTTGAAAGCTGGGAGAGGCCTAGAGAAATGGTTAGTGATAGAAGGAAGATAGAGGAAGACATTGCCCCAACGGTACAAACAGGAGGGAGAGTTAGGCTGCAGACTCGGTTGCCTGTAGCCTCCAGTTTGGCACCTGTTCGGAGCAGTTGTCTTCCAAAAGTCAAAACGTGCGCTCCCAGGACTTGCACTGCGTGGTCCTTTTTTCACACACTTGCACATGATATTTGCTATGTGAAATGCAAGCTGTGTAATCAAAAATTAAAAATAGCTAAAAGTGTCAGTCACCTCAATACCACAAATATGTGGAAAAATGTGCGGACAAAGCACGTAGTTGAGTTACAAAGACACACTGGAGATGTAGGCCAACCTACAGCAGCACCTACATCTTCAGGTTGTGTTGAAGCCTCTTCATCGAGCTCACACACAGCTGGTTATGCTTCCTCACAGGATCGCCATGGAAGAACCTCGGCCACTGTTGTCCAGAGACAAACTGTTATTCCACACACAGCAGCAAGTTCCCTGTCATCCTCACACTCCCAGGCCACAAAACAGCCAGCGGTAGCACAGGCATGGGATAAAACACGGCCATACTCCGCAAACCATGCACGAGCACAGGCTCTGAATGCTGGCATTGCAAAACTCCTGTCCCTTGAAATGCTGTGATTCAGGCTGGTGGAGACAGACAGTTTCCGTAACTGAATATCATTGTCAATCTCACAATACAATGTGCCAAGCCGATTTCATTTCAGCAGGCAAGCCGTCCCTGGTCTGCAAAAGCATGTTGAGGGAAAAATTAAACATGCGCTACTAAAAGCCCTCAGTAGCAAGGTCCACCTGACCACCGATGCGTGGACCAGTACCCATTGTTATGATCTGCTACAACCAGTAAGGAAAGAAGGGAATTCTGTCCCTACAATACAACTAAGCTGAATCCCTACGATGTAACGGGGAACCTGATCCTGCGACCAGACCCCTAAAGTCCTCATCTAGTGTGAACGAAGACCTATAGTTGCGAGGGAGTAATCCCTACAAGATCTAGGGACTGGGAGAAAAGGTGGACACCTCCTAACATAAATTGTAGCATGGATAATTAAACAGAAAAATAAATACTTTGTGATCCTAACATCAAGCAAAACTCACAGATTAAGGCACCTAAGCACCCGGCTAGCTTAACAGTAGATAATACAATGAAGTCAAGCAAAGCCAGAAGGGCGGAGCCAGACTAAATAGGGAAAAAAGGTCATGTGACCAGCAAACTGAAACAAAACCTAACAAGAGGGTTCTAACACCCATGGCCAGGGACAATACCTTTCCCTCACTGGCCATTGGGTCAATGTTGTGCAGCCGGGTACTGATCTTGCGAGTGGCGCTGTACGTGTTCTGCCAACTCCAAGGATTGCAGGAATCAAGTCTGTACACATTGATTCCTCCTATTCCAGTTCCTCAGAATCATCGCTGCAGGAGCCGTCACGGTCTACCTCCACATGGACCCGTGAACGTTTACCTGTTGCGACCGATATGAGCACAGCCGTGTCCAAATGTCAACAGGCCATCCTGAAATTAATTTCCATGGGGAATCTTAGCCACACAGCGCAGGAGCTCTGTAATGCCATAAAGCAGGAGAGCGACGTGTGGTTTTTGGAAGAGAATCTACAGGCAGGCTTGGTAGTGTGTGACAATGGCCGAAATCTGGTGTCAGCTCTGGGCCTTGGCAACCTCACTCACATACCATGTCTGTCATATGTGCTCAACTTGGTCGTGCAGAGTTTTTTGAGGGACTATCCGGATCTTGATGCACTGCTGCACAAGGTCCGCCTAGAGTGCGCTCACTTGCGACGTTCCAGCATGGCCAGATCGCTGATTGCAGCTCTGCAACGCAGATTTCACCTTCATGAACATCGCATTATATGTGACGTACCCACCAGGTGGAATTCCTCGTTACATATGTTGGAGCGGTTGTGTGAGCAGCAGCCAACAGTAATGGAGTATCAGCTGCATCAGGCGCAGTCAACTCGCAATTTGCGGCGTTCACACTTCCCACTACTGAGTGGGCCTCTATAATAAGAATAATAATATTATTTATTTATATAGCGCCATAATATTCCGCAGTGCTTTACAGTTTAACAGTTTCAAAACACGAGTCATAAGTAACAACGTTAACAATACAATAATTAAAGCAAAATCAGCCGCCCTGCTGGTGAAAGCTTACAATCTACAATGAGGTGTGGGAGATACAAAGTACAGGTGTTTATATACAATGGTGTTTTTACAATGATGGTCCAGCCATTTTAAGGAAGTGAGGGATGCATGGAGATAGTGAATGGGTTACACACACAGAATTACACATAGAATGACTTTGATTAGTGAATGTGATAGGCCACTGTGAACAAATGTGTTTTGAGGGAGCGCCTGAAACCATCCAAATTGCGGATAGTCCTAATTTCTTGGGGTAGAGCATTCCAGAGGATTGGCGCAGCGCGGGTGAAGTCTTGGAGTTGGGAGTGGGAGGTACGGATTAGTGCAGAGGTTAGTCGAAGGTCGTTTGCAGAGTGCAGCAGTCGGTTAGGCCGATAAATATAAATAAGGGAGGAGATGTAGGGGGGTGCTGCGCTGTGGAGAGCTATGTTGGTGAGAACCAGTAATTAGAATTGGATCCTATAATGAATGGGCAGCCACTGCCAGTGTAATGAGTGGCGAATAACTCTATGAAGGATATCTGCCACGTTTTGCGTGTGTTTGATGAGTCAACGCGGATGGCGAGTGCAGATGATGCACTAGTCAGCCTGACTGTCCCCCTTATCTGCCTGCTTCAAAAAAACATGCAAGCACTAAGGCATGAGGTTTTGGAAGAGGTGGAGGATGAGGAGTCACAAATTCCATCACCTTCTGGACAGTCAGCGCAACGTGGTTCCTCACAAAGGGCTGGAGGACTTTCAAAGTACCATGCTGTATCAACAATTGAACCTCCAGAGTCGCTGTCTATATTTTCATAACCATTACAAACTTTTAATGTATTTACAAAGCACATAATGTACATTTTTTGTCTATCCTTTTGTAATGCTATTGTGTTTCCATAAACTGATGTTACAGAATTATGATACAAAGTTTTTAAATTTTGAGTTTTAAATTTTGTAAATTTATATGTATTTGAAGGACTTTGTGAGGAGGATGAGGAGGAGTCAATGGAGGAGGAAGACATCGCTCCAGAGGGAGGTAGACAATGCTCTAGTCAGTATGTAGACCAAGGGTGGGGTGATGCACAGCAGGCGGAGATGACGCCTCTTGCAGGGGACAACGTTTCTTGGCAGTTGGGAGTCTGCAGCACATGGTTGATTTCATGCTGCAGTGGCTGAGAAACGACCGCCGCATCGAACACATTCACACCACGTCTGATTATTGGGTGTACACCCTCCTAGACCCTCGCTACCGGGACAACTTACAAAGCCTCATCACACCGTTGAACCGGGAGCGTAAAATGCGGAAGTACCAAGACACACTGGTGCAATCCATAATGTTCTCCATTCCAGCCGAGAGCACTGCTGCTGCTACTGATTTACAAAGCAGCTCTGTGCGTCGAGGCAGTGGAGACAGCTCTGCAACAAGAGGGAGCACAAGCAGCGCCTCTGCACAGGGCAAGAACAGTATGTTCCAAATGTGTCGAAGTTTTGTGGCAGCGCCACCAATGTCTACACCATCCGAGACGGCTCCAGTCAGCAGGAGGCAACATTTCCGTAAGATGGTGACAGACTACATGTCTTGCCCTCTCAGTGTACTCCCAGATGGCTCTTCCCCATTCAAGTTTTGTGTCTCTAAGCTGGATACATGGCCAGAGCTTAGCCAGTATGCATTGGAGGTGCTGGCTTGATCTGCTGGCAGTGTATTATCGGAGCGCGTCTTTACTGCTGCAGGTGGTGTACTAACAGACGTTGCATGCGACTATCCTACGATAATGTAGAACGGCTTACTTTTCTGAAAATGAACTAGGCATGGATCTCGCCTGAATTTGCCTGTCCGGTTTCAGATTAACTAACTGGTTGACAACGTTTTCCATGTCTCCTGTTATGTTCATCTTTCTACCACCTGAGCTATACTCCTGGGCTACAACACTGCCAGTTGCTGCTCAGAAGTGTCGTGTCCACAGACCAATACACAAGCTATAGTGATAGTGGGGTTCAGTAACGCCTGCTGTTCCCCTGCTGTGTGTCCGGCAAAAATTATGCTACCTACCTACACATGTTTAAAAAAACATGACATGTTAAAGTGGCTAGTGCTACACATAGATATCAGGCTACACCCTTATTTCTAAGCTGTAAACAAGTGAAAACGTCAAATTTAAAACCATTCAATGATTAGTGTTGGTAAACAAATCTGTAACTAAATAATTGTGACATATTATGGCAGATATCCACATGTCTAACACAAATGCTAACACAAAAGCATACTTATGCTATAGGGTACTGATGGTGAACCTTCTCACTCCATAACTTTGACCAATCCAACTCACATCATGCCTCAAATGCTGCAATGTTGGAAGTGCATAATGTGGGTTGAACTTTGACAACAGCTGCAGTGCGAAGGTTATCCTTCTGTGTTCTTGGCTTTTAAATAAAAGCATACAAGTAAATATAATAATACATTGTTGATTAAGGGACATGATGTACACCTGTAATATTGTGCAAACAATGGATGTAGGACTATTCCTCTTCAACATTACTTATATTTGTGTCATTTGAAAAAATACATATTTTAGTTAAAAATTAAAAACCATGTTCAGTAGCTGTGAAAGGCCCGTTTGTGTACTTCTATATTGTTTGCAACCAATGTATTGTATACGGATGGAAGCGCGTCACACTAATAGATTAGATTTATTTTAAATGGAATGTAGCAGAACCAATTGGAGATAAATGAAAAGGATGAGCCACTGAGACACGCTCAGCAGAGTACAAGCAAGCAGTGCTTGAACATGTAACTGGAGCGTGATCTGCACTCAAAAAAGTAAAAAACACAGACTGAAGTGAACACTGAAACACAACTGTCCACAATCTGTGAAAAGCTCCTTTCTGTACTTCTATAGTGTTTGCAACCAATGTATTGTATACGGATGGAAGCGCGTCACACTAATAGATTAGATTTATTTTAAATGGAATGTAGCAGAACCAATTGGAGATAAATGAAAAGGATGAGCCACTGAGACACGCTCAGCAGAGTACAAGCAGCAGTGCTTGAACATGTAACTGGAGCGTGATCTGCACTCAAAAAAGTAAAAAACACAGACTGAAGTGAACACTGAAACAAACTGTCC
>JARQOD010000002.1:14390115-14435115 GCA_033576555.1 Oophaga sylvatica
ATTCGCGCCCTAAGGCGCTGGAGAAGAAGGTGGGCGTACCTGAAGGAGCGCGCAAAGTCTTGGACACGCTCCGGCTCTGACTCGCGGCAGGTCCTGCAACAGGAAGTGAACGCTCTGACATCAGAGCGCCTGCGACGAAGGTCCTGTTCTCACTGCGGGCCTGTGAAGTAGCAGCGTCTGAAACCGGTAGGCTCCGTTTAACCAAGGGGGGCTAAGATGTCACAACAACCGGCTGACAGTGCGGCCCCAGCCGGAGTCCCCAATCCCCGCACCGTCTGGTATTGTAGCGCCAGATGGGGGCGCAGGCCCTGCACCCAGTCCGGTAGTCCCGATCATGCCACTAACGCTCCATACATGCTGGGGCGAAATGGCTTCCCCAGTACAGCGGTGAGCAGGCACATTAGAAAGGCTTCAAGCGGAAGTTATACAGCATCCTAGAAATGTACTCCATGCCTGAGAGACAAAAAGCTGCTGTGCTAATAGGGCAGCTAACTGGCGCTGCTGAGAGGAAGTGGAGACTTGGGATACCGTTGATCAGGAGTCGGTACCTGCGATCTTCCTTAAGCTACATGCCATATTTGAAGACCGCACAGAAACGGATCTCCGGATGGCCTTCTATCACTGTTCACAACAGCCAGGTGACAGCATCCGGGACTATGCTTGCCGACTACAGGGAGCCCTGAGAGCCCTCAAGCAAATTAACAATTTAAATGCTATCGATGAGAATAAAATGTTGAAAGAACAATTTATACAGGGATTGAGATCCCAAGAGGAACGCAGAACTGTAAACTGGTGGTCCTTAGATCATCCGGATGCTACCTTTGATGCCCTAAAGGACATGGCAATAAAGGGCTGCGGCCCCTGGGCAAACCCGAGGTGGCAACCCAACATCATCAGGCTGAAGTCACTCTGGAGCCGGCAGTAAACCCCTTTTCCCGCTAGTGGCCGAAGCCAAAGCGCAGATGACACCTCCTAGTGAATTGGACTGTCTGCGCTCAGAGGTGCGCCAGCTGACTAAAAATCTGGCTGCTGTAATGAGTGCCCTGCAGCTGCGGAAAGAGGAGGAAGGAAAGATCTTGTTAGCTGACTGCTCAGAAGACGTCCCGTGGATGCACCGGAGAAGAAAAAGACGTCGCCCCCCCGGAGAGGACAACGCCACCCCCAGGAGCGACCTCTGATCAACACCCTCCTCGTCGAGAGATCATCTGTTATCGCTGCAACCGGAAAGGTCATCTGTCTCCACAGTGTCCTTTAAACGGGCAGAACCTGGGTCCAAGGGCCAACACCCAGGAGAATACCCGTCAGGCCCCCTAGACTGGAACCGCAGGTATGTGGCGGGCGACCCTACCTGTCTATTATTCTAGATGGTATTGCTGTTCCAGCATTGTTAGACACTGGGTCCCAGGTGACCCTAATACCTGATGCCCTATATACCAAGTACTGGTCAATGGACAGTCTTAAACCTCCGAGCCTTGACTTTACTGTGTATGCTTCTAATGGTCTTCCTGTAGAAGTACTCGGAACAAAATGTGTAGATGTAAAGGTGGGCAGAGAGGAGTTGAAAGACCAGGGGCTTCTGGTAGTAAAGACTGTAAATGAGGAGAACGGTTTGAATATAATTTTAGGTACTAACATTATCGGTAATTGTTTGGGAGAAGTTGTGTTCTTGCTCCAACAGCTCGCTGAGATTGCCCGACCAAGGCAGAGAGGAGTAATCCAAAGAGAGATCCGGGCCCTGGTGTGTGTCAGCAGCAAGCGAAGCTTACCGACGGCGAAATTGGTAATGTACGGGTCACTGACTCGGATCCTATTGTGATACCCCCAATGAGTGAAATGATCATCTGGTGCAGGGCAGCCATAGGTCTGAGAGGACAGAATTATCAAGCTGTAGTAGAACCCCACCATTCAGAACATAGACCTACACTTATGACTGCTAGAGGAGTAGTAGAAGTGGTGAATGGAAGAGTACCGGTACGGCTTCTCAATTGGGGAGATGATGAGGTAAACTTACCCCGTTATGCAACCATTGCTAAACTTCATGCTGTCGACAATAATTCTATTCTCCCGGCTGAGTCCTTAGATTCCTGTCAAATAGCGGAGGACAATGACCCAGCAACCCAGGTGGCGGAATGGTGTCAGCAACTCCATGTTGGGACGGACACCACTCCCGCTCACCAGAAGCAAGGGTATTACGGGTGGTGCAAGAGTATGCCCAAGTGTTTAGCAAAATTCCACTTGATTTTGGGATAATTAAGGGAGTACAACATCATATCCCTACAGGCAGTCATCCTCCCATCAAAGAGCGGTATAGGCCCATACCTCCAGCTCATTATCAGAAGGCTAAAGAAATGTTGAATGATATGAAGAAAGCTGGGTGATAAGGGATAGTTGTAGCCCCTGGGCAGCCCCTCTAGTTCTGGTTAAAAAGAAAGATGGTAGTATGAGAATGTGTGTGGATTACAGGCAGGTGAACCGCATAACACACAAGGATGCATACCCGCTACCACGTATAGAGGAATCATTAGCTGCTCTGAAAACGGCTAACTACTTTTCTACCCTTGATCTGACTAGTGGTTACTGGCAAGTGGCTGTGGCTGAGGAGGATCGTGAGAAAACGGCTTTCACCACCCCAATGGGGCTCTGTGAGTTCGACAGAATGCCGTTTGGGCTCAGCAGTGCCCCAGGAACATTTCAGAGAGTGATGGAAAATTGTCTGGGACATCTCAATTTTGAAACCGTGCTGCTATACCTAGACGACGTTATCGTGTATTCCAAGACATATGAGGACCATCTGAAGCACCTGGCAGAAGTATTCGAGTCCCTGTCCAGGTACGGATGAAATTAAAACCCTCAAAATGCCATCTACTCAAACAGAAGGTACAATACTTGGGGCACATCGTCAGTTCGGAAGGGGTAGCGCCGGACCCAGAGAAAGTCACCGCCATCCAGAAGTGGCCGGAGCCGAAGAACCTTAAGGAAGTGCGACAGTTCCTGGGACTAACGGGTTACTACAGAAGGTTCGTGAAAGATTACACGAAGAAGGCAGCTCCTTTACAGGACCTCCTGGTAGGACAATCCTTAAAGAGCAGAAACCCTCCCTTTAACTGGGGGAAAGAACAGGCTGAAGCATTCCAAAAGATGAAAGAGATCCTTACAGGTGATGAGATCTTAACCTATCCTGATTACAGCCAACCGTTCCTGTTGTACACCGACGCCAGTAATGAAGGTTTGGGAGCAGTTCTCAGTCAGAAGCAGAATGGCCAAGAAAAAGTCATCGCATATGCCAGCAGAAAACTCAGGCCAACTGAAAGGAATCCGGAAAATTATAGCAGCTTCAAGCTGGAGTTTCTGGCGCTGGTCTGGGCCATTACTGAAAGATTTAAGCATTATCTGGCCTCTAATCAGTTCACTGCGTTTACAGATAACAACCCGTTAACGCACCTGGAAACTGCCAAGCTGGGTGCCATGGAGCAGCGTTGGATGGCTCGGTTGTCCAATTACCAGTTTACTATCAAGTACCCGGGCAGGTCGAAAGAATGCTAATGCTGATGCGTTGTCCCGAATGCCGCATGACTCTGATACGGAAGAAGAATCGGATGACCTGGAAGAAATTGAGCTACCTGCGTTCCATCGAAATGGGGTAGTCCACGAGCATCGAGTCCACAGAAAACAGTATGGTGCAACATTAAATCCTTTACCCCATCACAGCTGGAAAGAGACTCAGGACAGTGATCCAGTGGTCAGCCGCATCAAGGAGTTGTTAAGACAGGAAGGCTCCTCTTTGGAAAAGGATGCACCTATGTCAGCAAAGCTCCTGTGGAACAAGAGAAGCAGGTTGTTCCTATACCGTGAGAAGTTGTGCAGGAGATACGTTAACCCCAGAACCCATGAGATGGTCTGGCAAATCGTGGTCCCCAGGCAGACGTCCCAATGGTGTTGGAAGCATACCACGATCAAGCAGGACACTTTGGCTGGAGAAAGCTGGAGACCCTGTTAAGATGCCGTTCTACTGGGTAGGAATGCGCAGCTCCATCGAGAGGTGGTGTCGGAACTGTGGACCCTGTGGTCTCAGAAGAAAGGACTACGGTAGTCAGAAGGCCCCCCTGCAACCTATCCGGACGACTCGTCCTCTGGAGATTGTGGCCCTGGACCACGTCAAATTGTCGCCAAGTAGATCTGGATACTCATACGCCTTGACCATGGTGGACCATTACTCCAGATTTCTGGTGGTTGTTCCAGTTAAGGACCAGACCGCAGTGACGGCCGCGAAAACCTTTCAAGCAAGCTTCTGCAGACCGCATGGGTATCCGGAGCAAGTATTAACCGATCAGGGACCTGCTTTCGAAGCTGATTTATTCAAGGAATTCTGTCACATGTACAGGTGCAAGAAAATAAGAACAACACCATATCACCCTCAAACCAACGGTCTTTGTGAAAAAATGAACCATTGTCCTTGACTTGTTGAGATCCATACCGTTTGGAAGACAGGAATCGATGGCCGGATTTACTACCTGATTTGGTTGATTTGTATAACCATATACCTGTAAGCTCAACTAATTGCACTCCAGCCTATCTTATGAGAGCAAGGCCCGGAAGACTACCAATGGATCTAGAACTTGGAGTGGTAGAACCGGAGGCAGACGACGCCGTTGAAAACTGGGACATCAATCGGCAAGAGCAATACAGAAGAGTACAAATCTGTGTAGAGGAAAGTCTCAACAAGGCACGGGAGAAACAGGAAGATGTTTACAACCGAAATGCTCCTGCCAAGCCTTTGATGCCTGGAGAGGTAGTATTAAAAAGAAAAAGGAAGATGCATAAATTGGATAATCAGTGGGAGCAAGAACCCTACGTCATACAAGATTCTAAATATGACAACAGAAAAGTTTGTGTCGTCAGTAAGGACGGAGGAAGAACAACAACCACTGTGTCCAGAGACCATTTGAAATTGTGTCCAGAACCCTTAAAATGTTGTGACAAGAAAACCCTGTCATCAATCAAAAAGAAAGGAAGGAAGAGGTCATACACACAGATCTGGGAGATTTTCCTGCGGATTGGCCCCGACTGGGAGATGCTGTGATAATTCCAGTGTTGCAGTTTTATCAGCCACAAGAGGAAGTTCTACCTCCAGTTGTGCCTGTGGTGCCAGTTGAGCCCGCTCAGGAGTTACCCATCCCAGCAACACCTCAACCTGTGGAACCTCAAGAAGGATCATCTGAAGCAACGCCCCATACTATGGGATCCCCTGGTGAAGCTGACTCACACCGCCCAGCCATCAGTACGCTTGCCAGATCCATAGAAAGATTGAGGCAGTTCTATAGTTTTGCCGTTACGCAGTGCAGACAGATCACAACTTGATATACCTGAAGCTACACCACATAGATCAGAGCGAACCACCAAAGGGAAGTTACCCATTAGATATCAGCAGTAGTTATAACGAATTAATGTGAATACTGTAAAAAGTCTATATATAATATGTGTTTTTCTCTATTATGTCTTATAATGGACTCGGAGGCTGAGGACTGAGCCAGCCCAAAAACTGTATCCTGTAAATAGTTGCACTAAGGTGCCTTTTAATGGTTTCACATGAAACCTTGACTTACCTCTGAACAGAAAACCCGTGTGGTGTGGCACTGAGTGAGGTCTGCATTTGGATGTCCTGCAGCCCACCCAGGACCTACGTTGAAGGTTTGGTGCGGGTCCTTCACAAGCATATTGTCTATTTATATGAAAATGTTATTTATATTTGTATTTTTCTATAATGTTTTGTTCGCAACGTTTAAGACATCCTTACCTCCCGGATGGGACGAATTACTGTTTAATGTTGATGTTTTCATGCATAAACAAAAATGTCTCTTTATATTTTACAGCCCGGGAGTGCTGTCGTTTACCATGGGGGAATGTGTAGCCCTGGTACACAATACCAGGAGGATGAGTGAGAGGTAACAGTTAAGGGCTCTTCATGACATCATGTACACTTCTGACACACCCAGCAGGGGTGTGGAAGGGAGTGATTTAGTCAGTTTCCTGTCCTTGGACAGAGTAGACGTGTCCAGTCTGAGCCTGTTAGCAGTTCAGAAAGTGGAGGCTAGTACAGGTGGTCTAGTTCACCTCAGCCTAGTCAGAGCTGTGCCCCACTGGAAGACAGACTGAGATATCCATTAAGAGTCGAGCAAATCGAAGGGCAAAGTGGAAAGATTATTGAAAAAGTGCTTTTGGCTTGGAGAAGTCCTGCACATTGCAACCGGTCACTGGGGACCGAAGGATCACTATTAGCTACAAGCATAGTGGAAAGAAAACCAGAGATTTACCGGACCTTAGGTCGCGGCAAACAGCCCCAAATAGTCAGAACGTAACAGGAGTCAGGTGGAATAGGGACTTTGAGTCAAGCGCAGACAAAAGTAAGAACCTAGTTTCATCATTTGGAAGGCTCCACCACAAATCTGACCGGGCAGAACAGCTTTGGAATAGCTGGAATTATAGAGGGAACTACGCTTCAGGCTGGTTGTACTCATCATTGTGTTGAAAGTAAAGGAGGCCCCTAACTTGCTTAGCCGTTGCCTCAAAGCTCATCCTCCATCAACCCCATCAGCCTCCCTGGGACCTGCCTTACCATCTTGCAAGTAAAGGTATGGAAAGACGCTGACGGTGTGAGACTGAGTTATTAATTGCATGCCTGCACAATCCCTACCTAACTACCGACCTGAGGGAAGAGTCCCACCTGTAGGGGACCCGACATCTAGCTGCATCACCATCCCCTCAGAGATCTACAGCAGCGCTGGTATAAATTACCAGAAGACTACAGGTGGCGTCACGAACTGTATATAAATCTATCCCCTGTAAATATACCCCCCAACATACGCCAGACCGCCAGGGCCACAGACCGAGCCACAGCTACCTGTGACAAATCCCCATAGACTTCCATGGGCTCGGCTCTGAGTACCCCATTGCCCTGGTAACCCACAATTGTGGTGGCGGGTCGACACAGTTGCGCCTCTCGGTTTCACCTGTTTGTCATTTGTTCCTTATTTTTTTTATTTGTTTTTTTTTATATCTGATCATCTATTTGTTTTATATTCACCATTCTTTGGGGTTTCCAGATGCTTTTGGTGTATTCATCAATTGTGACTTTTTAAAAAGTTGCTATTCATCAATTGTGCACAAATGTATTCCAGTCACCCTCCCACCCCGGAGTGATCTTTTTTTGTACATCTGTAGTGTTTCAGTAGAATTTTGTGACTTTTTACATTTTTAAGCGGTGCAAAAAACGGCAACAAGTACCACAAGACGAAAAATACTAAAAAATGCAACCTAATGTTTTTTATTATTTTCCTAATTTCCGTGTGTATTATTAATGGCAATCATGGCACTTATAATTCAGACAAGTCGGATGTGAGCGATTCTGCACAATAACTAATATTGGGAGATTGTCTCATTTCTTATTCTATTGCTCCATGTTATCAGCCATTTCTCCAGCTGCAGTCCCCTATAATCAGTGTCAGATAGTGACATAAGCTCCCTGCCCTCCTGATCTCTGATGTATGGGACGTGTTATTACTCCATCCATACATGTGACTGATATCAGCCCTCCTCTTATAACGCTGCTGCACTATTATATGCTCTAGAGTTCAGGATATCTGTCCCTTTAAGGATTTAAAGAGCCACGCTGCTTTATTGTCTGTCACTGCCCCTATGTGGCGCTGACATAGTTAAAAGGGAGGAGGCTGAGACTCCTCCTCAAGATGGTCCTTCCTCCCTTCAGTCCTTCAAGCCAGGGAATCCCCAGGTCTGAGAGCAGAGAGCACCATGGCACCTCCACAGCTGTCAGGCTGGAGCTTCCTGCTGGGATCTTGCCTTCTGGGCTTTGTAGTGCATTCTGCTCCCACCTATGAAACGTTCTACTTTGATCAGAAGGTAAGAAGCTCCATCATCTCTATTGGGGGGAATGTAGGGTCTATACAGAGGAGGCGAAGTGTGGTGATAAGTCACCTGATTAACCCTTTAGTATTGTATCTAGGGACCCCTTAGATTGTGCTGGCCATATAAGGGTTAACGTGAGCGCTCATCACGAGTCTACGTCTTCCTGTGTTTCGTAATGGGCTCAGCTGACATTTGATTCTAATTTCCTTCCCTCTGATTTTCAATAGTCAGCAAAAGCCTGAACTCAGCCCACCTAAATATATGGTCCGGGAGGGGTCTGGGGTCCGGCAGATGTAGCGGGGATGGAAAATCTAGAGGCGGCTGGCTCCAGTCCTATATGAAGCCCCAACTAACAATCCAGCTCTGCTACATCTGGTGTATATGTGTCGACCCGCCACCACAATTGTGGGTTACCAGGGCAATGGGGTACTCCGAGCCGAGCCCATGGAAGTCTATGGGGATTGTCACAGGTAGCGGTGGCTCGGTCTGTGGCCCTAGCGGTCTGGCGTATGTTGGGGGAATATTTACAGGGGATAGATATATTTACAGTTCGTGACGCCACCTGTAGTCTTCTGGTAATTTATACCAGCGCTGCTGTAGAGCTCTGAGGGATGGTGATGCAGCTAGATGTCGGGTCCCTACAGGTAGGACTCTTCCTCAGGTCGGTAGTTAAGCAGGGTTGTGCAGGCATGCAAGTAAATAACTCAGTCTCACACGGTCAGCGTCTTTCCATACCTTTACTTGTAAGATGGTAAGGCAGGTCCCAGGGAGGCTGATGGGGTTGATGGAGGATGAGCTTTGAGGCAACGGCTAAGCAAGTTAGGGGCCTCCTTTACTGTCCAATGTTGATGAGTCCAACCAGCCTGAAGCGTAGTTCCCTCTATAACTCCAGCTATTCCAAAGCTGTTCTGCCCGGTCAGTTTTTGTGGTCGGAGCCTTCCTGTGAGAGAGCTGAGTTCCTATTCTTGCTGATCAGGCTCAAGGTTCTCACTCTCCCTGACCCCAGATACGTACTGACTCTTCAGGGATGCTTGCCACGACCTAAGGTCTGATAAGCCTCTGGTTTTCTTACCACTAAGCGTGAAGCTTTAGTGATCCTTCGGTCCCCAGTGACCGGTAACAATGTGCAGGTATCATATACTTATGGCACTTCTCTGTTCTCTTCCACTATGCCCTTCGATATGCTCAACTCTTAATAGATATCTCAGTCCGTCTAATAGTGGGGCACAGCTCTGACCAGGCTGAGGTGAACTGGCTCACCTGTACTGGCCTCCACTTTCTGAACTGCACAAAGACTGCACTTCCTCACTCCTTCGAGTCACTGACTGAACTGAACTCAGACTACTTAGCACTCCCCTCCACACCCCTGGTGGGTGTGTCCGAAGTGTACATGATATCATGAAGAGCCCTTAACCGTTACCTCTCCACTCATCCTCCTGGTATTGTGTACCAGGGCTACACATTCCCCCATGGTAAACGACAGCACTCCCGGGCTGTAAAATACAAAGAGACAATTTTGTTTATGCATTAAACATCAACATTAAACATTAATTCGTCCCATCCGGGAGGTAAGGATGTCTTGAACGTTGCAAACAAAACATTATATATAGAAAAGTACAAATATTAAATAACATTTTCATATAAATAGACAATATGCTTGTGAAGGACCCGCACCAAACCTTCAACGTGGGTCCTGGGTGGGCTGCAGGACATCCGAATGCAGACCTCACTCAGTGCCTCACCACACGGGTTTTATGTTCAGAGGTAAGTCAAGGCTTCGTGTGAAATCATTAAAAGGCACCTTAGTGCAACTATTTACAGGATACAGTTTTTGGGCTGGCTCAGTCCTCAGCCTCTGAGTCCATTATAAGACATAATAGGGAAAAACACATATATATATATAGACTTTTTACAGTATTCACATTAATTCGTTATAATTACTGCTGGTATCGAATGGGTAACTTTCCTTTTGTGATTCGCTCTGATCTACGTGGAGTAGCCTCAGGTATATTAAGTTGCGATCTGTCTGCACTGCGTAACGGCAAACTATAGAACTGCCTCAATCTTTCTATGGATCTGGCAAGCGTACTGATGGCTGGGCGGTGTGAGTCAGCTTCACCAGGGGATCCCATAGTATGGGGCGCTGCTTCAGATGATCCTTCTTGAGATTCCATAGGTTGAGGTGTTGCTGGGATGGGTAACTCCTGAACGGGCTCGACTGGCACCACGGGCACAACTGGAGGTAAAACTTCCTCTTGTGGCTGATAAAACTGCAACACCGGAACTATTACAGCATCTCCAGTCTAGGCCAATCCGCAGGAAAATCTCCCAGATCGGTGTGTATGACCTCTTCTTTCCTTTCTTTTTGATTGATGACAGGGTTCTTGTCACAACATTTTAAGGGTTCTGGACACAATTTCAAATGGTCTCTGGACACAGTGGTTATTGTTCTTCCTCCGTCCTTACTGATGATACAAACTTTTCTGTTGTCATATTTAGAATCTTGTACAACGTAGGGTTCTTGCTCCCACTGGTTATCCAATTTGTGCATCTTCCTTTTTCTTTTTAATACTACCTCTCCAGGCATCAAAGGCTTGGCAGGAGCATTTCGGTTGTAAACATCTTCCTGTTTCTCCCGTGCCTTGTTGAGACTTTCCTCTACACAGGTTTGTACTCTTCTGTATTGCTCTTGCCGATTGATGTCCCAGTTTTCAACGGCGTCGTCTGCCTCCGGTTCTACCACTCCAAGTTCTAGATCCATTGGTAGTCTTCCGGGCCTTGCTCTCATAAGATAGGCTGGAGTGCAGTTAGTGGAACTGACAGGTATATGGTTATACAAATCAACCAAATCAGGTAGTAAATCCGGCCATCGATTCCTGTCTTCCAACGGTATGGATCTCAACAAATCAAGGACAATATGGTTCATTTTTTCGCAAAGACCGTTGGTTTGAGGGTGATATGGTGTTGTTCTAATTTTCTTGCACCCGTACATGTGACAGAATTCCTTGAATAAATCAGCTTCGAAAGCAGGTCCTTGATCGGTTAATACTTGCTCCGGATACCCATGCGGTCTGCAGAAGCTTGCTTGAAAGGTTTTCGCGGCCGTCACTGCGGTCTGATCCTTAACTGGAACAACCACCAGAAATCTGGAGTAATGGTCCACCATGGTCAGGGCGTATGAGTATCCAGATCTACTTGGCGACAGTTTGACGTGGTCCAGGGCCACAATCTCCAGAGGACGAGTCGTCCGGATGGGTTGCAGGGGGGCCTTCTGACTACCGTAGTCCTTTCTTCTGAGACCACAGGGTCCACAGTTCCGACACCACCTCTCGATGGAGCTGCGCATCCCTACCCAGTAGAACCGGCATCTCAACAGGGTCTCCAGCTTTCTCCAGCCAAAGTGTCCTGCTTGATCGTGGTATGCTTCCAACACCATTGGGACGTCTGCCTTGGGGACCACGATTTGCCAGACCATCTCATGGGTTCTGGGGTTGACGTATCTCCTGCACAACTTCTCACGGTATAGGAACAACCTGCTTTTCTCGTTCCACAGGAGCTTGGCTGACATAGGTGCTTCCTTTTCCAAAGAGGAGCCTTCCTGTCTTAACAACTCCTTGATGCGGCTGACCACTGGATCACTGTCCTGAGTCTCTTTCCAACTGTGATGGGGTAAAGGATTTAATGTTGCACCATACTGCTTTCTGTGGACTCGATGCTCGTGGACTACCCCATTTCGATGGAACGCAGGTAGCTCAATTTCTTCCAGGTCATCCGATTCTTCTTCCGTATCAGAGTCATGCGGCATTCGGGACAACGCATCAGCATTAGCATTCTTTCGACCTGCCCGGTACTTGATAGTAAACTGGTAATTGGACAACCGAGCCATCCAACGCTGCTCCATGGCGCCCAGCTTGACGGTTTCCAGGTGCGTTAACGGGTTGTTGTCTGTGTACGCCGTGAACTTATTGGAGGCCAGATAGTGCTTAAATCTTTCAGTAATGGCCCAGACCAGCGCCAGAAACTCCAGCTTGAAGCTGCTATAATTTTCCGGATTCCTTTCAGTTGGCCTGAGTTTTCTGCTGGCATATGCGATGACTTTTTCTTGGCCATTCTGCTTCTGACTGAGAACTGCTCCCAACCCTTCATTACTGGCGTCGGTGTACAACAGGAACGGTTGGCTGTAATCAGGATGGGTTAAGATCTCATCACCTGTAAGGATCTCTTTCATCTTTTGGAATGCGTCAGCCTGTTCTTTACCCCAATTAAAGGGAGGGTTTCTGCTCTTTAAGGATTGTCCTACCAGGAGGTCCTGTAAAGGAGCTGCCTTCTTTGTGTAATCTTTCACGAATCTCCTGTAGTAACCCGTTAGTCCCAGGAACTGTCGCACTTCCTTAAGGTTCTTCGGCTCCGGCCACTTCTGGATGGCAGTGACTTTCTCTGGGTCCGGCGCTACTCCTTCCGAACTGACGATGTGCCCCAAGTATTGTACCTTCTGTTTGAGTAGATGGCATTTTGAGGGTTTTAATTTCATCCCGTACCTGGACAGGACTCAAACACTTCTGCCAGGTGTTTCAGATGGTCCTCATATGTCTTGGAATACACGATAACGTCGTCTAGGTATAGCAGCACGGTTTCAAAATTGAGATGTCCCAGACAATTTTCCATCACTCTCTGAAATGTTCCTGGGGCACTGCTGAGCCCAAACGGCATTCTGTCGAACTCACAGAGCCCCATTGGGGTGGTGAAAGCCGTTTTCTCACGATCCTCCTCAGCCACAGCCACTTGCCAGTAACCACTAGTCAGATCAAGGGTAGAAAAGTAGTTAGCCGTTTTCAGAGCAGCTAATGATTCCTCTATACGTGGTAACGGGTATGCATCCTTGTGTGTTATGCGGTTCACCTGCCTGTAATCCACACACATTCTCATACTACCATCTTTCTTTTTAACCAAAACTAGAGGGGCTGCCCAGGGGCTACAACTATCCCTTATCACCCCGGCTTTCTTCATATCATTCAACATTTCTTTAGCCTTCTGATAATGAGCTGGAGGTATGGGCCTATACCGCTCTTTGATGGGAGGATGATTGCCTGTAGGGATATGATGTTGTACTCCCTTAATTGTCCCAAAATCAAGTGGATTTTTGCTAAACACTTGGGCGTACTCTTGCACCACCCGTAATACCCCTTGCTTCTGGTGAGCGGGAGTGGTGTCCGTCCCAACATGGAGTTGCTGACACCATTCCGCCACCTGAGTTGCTGGGTCATTGTCCTCCGCTATTTGACAGGAGTCTAAGGACTCAGCCGGGAGAATAGAATTATTGTCGACAGCATGAAGTTTAGCAATGGTTGCATAACGGGGTAAGTTTACCTCATCATCTCCCCAATTGAGAAGCCGTACCGGTACTCTTCCATTCACCACTTCTACTACTCCTCTAGCAGTCATAAGTGTAGGTCTATGTTCTGAATGGTGGGGTTCTACTACAGCTTGGTAATTCTGTCCTCTCAGACCTATGGCCGCCCTGCACCAAATGATCATTTCACTCATTGGGGGTATCACAATAGGATCCGAGTCAGTGACCCGTACATTACCAATTTCGCCGTCTGTAAGCTTCGCTTGCTGTTGACACACCAGGGCCCGGATCTCTCTTTGGATTACTCCTTTCTGCCTTGGTCGGGCAATCTCAGCGAGCTGTTGGAGCAAGAACACAACTTCTCCCAAACAATTACCGATAATGTTAGTACCCAAAATTATATTTAAACCGTTCTCCTCATTTACAGTCTTTACTACCAGAAGCCCTTGGTCTTTCAACTCCTCTCTGCCCACCTTTACATCTACACATTTTGTTCCGAGTACTTCTACAGGAAGACCATTAGAAGCATACACGGTAAAGTCAAGGCTCGGAGGTTTAAGACTGTCCATTGACCAGTACTTGGTATATAGGGCATCAGGTATTAGGGTCACCTGGGACCCAGTGTCTAACAATGCTGGAACAGCAATACCATCTAGAATAATAGACAGGTAGGGTCGCCCGCCCACATACCTGCGGCTCCAGTCTAGGGGGCCTGACGGGTATTCTCCTGGGTGTTGGCCCTTGGACCCAGGTTCTGCCCGTTTAAAGGACACTGTGGAGACATATGACCTTTCCGGTTGCATCGATAACAGATGATCTCTCGACGAGGAGGGTGTTGATCAGAGGTCGCTCCTGGGGGTGGCGTTGTCCTCCTCCGGGGGGGCGACGTCTTCTTTCTTCTCCGGTGCATCCACGGGACGTCTTCTGGGCAGTCAGCTAACAAGATCTTTCCTTCCTCCTCTTTCCGCAGCTGCAGGGCACTCATTACAGCAGCCAGATTTTTAGTCAGCTGGCGCACCTCTGAGCGCAGACAGTCCAATTCACTAGGAGGTGTCACCTGCGCTTTGGCTTCAGCCACTAGCGGGGAAAAGGGGGTTACTGCCGGTTCCAGAGTGACTTCAGCCTGATGATGTTGGGTTGCCACCTCGGGTTTGCCCAGGGGCCGCAGTCCTTTTATTGCCATGTCCTTTAGGGCATCAAAGGTAGCATCCGGATGGTCTAAGGACCACCAGTTTACAGTTCTGCGTTCCTCTTGGGATCTCAATCCCTGTATAAATTGTTCTTTCAGCATTTTATTCTCGTCGATAGCATTTAAATTGTTAATTTGCTTGAGGGCTCTCAGGGCTCCCTGTAGTCGGCAAGCGTAGTCCCGGATGCTGTCACCTGGCTGTTGTGAACAGTGATAGAAGGCCATCCGGAGATCCGTTTCTGTGCGGTCTTCAAATATGGCATGCAGCTTAAGGAAGATCGCAGGTACCGACTCCTGATCAACGGTATCCCAAGTCTCCACTTCCCTCTCAGCAGCGCCAGTTAGCTGCCCTATTAGCACAGCAGCTTTTTGTCTCTCAGGCATGGAGTACATTTCTAGGATGCTGCATAACTTCCGCTTGAAGCCTGCTAATGTGCCTGGCTCACCGCTGTACTGGGGAAGCCATTTCGCCCCAGGCATATATGGGAGCGTTAGTGGCATGATCGGGACTACCGGACTGGGTGCAGGGCCTGCGCCCCCATCTGGCGCTACAATACCAAGCGGTGCGGGATTGGGGCCTCCGGCCGGGGCCGCACTGTCAGCCGGTTGTTGTGACATCTTAGCGCCCCCTTGGTTAAACGGAGCCTACCGGTTTCAGACGCTGCTATTTCACAGGCACCGCAGTGGGAACAGGACCTTCGTCGCAGGCGCTCTGATGTCAGAGCGTTCACTTCCTGTTGCAGGACCTGCCGCTGAGTCAGAGCCGGGGGCGTGTCCAAGACTTTGCGCGCTCTTTCAGGTACGCCCACCTTCTTCTCCAGCGCCTTAGGGCGCGAATCTGGCGGCAAATATGGCGGTATTTGGCGCCAAACAACAGCAACAGTCTTTTTCGCCAAAACACTCCACAGGCACACAGGGCTCGCAATGCTGCAAGTTTCGTATCCTGTTCGTGACGCCAAAGTTTTGTGTCGACCCGCCACCACAATTGTGGGTTACCAGGGCAATGGGGTACTCCGAGCCGAGCCCATGGAAGTCTATGGGGATTGTCACAGGTAGCGGTGGCTCGGTCTGTGGCCCTAGCGGTCTGGCGTATGTTGGGGGAATATTTACAGGGGATAGATATATTTACAGTTCGTGACGCCACCTGTAGTCTTCTGGTAATTTATACCAGCGCTGCTGTAGAGCTCTGAGGGGATGGTGATGCAGCTAGATGTCGGGTCCCCTACAGGTAGGACTCTTCCCTCAGGTCGGTAGTTAAAGCAGGGTTGTGCAGGCATGCAAGTAAATAACTCAGTCTCACACGGTCAGCGTCTTTCCATACCTTTACTTGTAAGATGGTAAGGCAGGTCCCAGGGAGGCTGATGGGGTTGATGGAGGATGAGCTTTGAGGCAACGGCTAAGCAAGTTAGGGGCCTCCTTTACTGTCCAATGTTGATGAGTCCAACCAGCCTGAAGCGTAGTTCCCTCTATAACTCCAGCTATTCCAAAGCTGTTCTGCCCGGTCAGTTTTTGTGGTCGGAGCCTTCCTGTGAGAGAGCTGAGTTCCTATTCTTGCTGATCAGGCTCAAGGTTCTCACTCTCCCTGACCCCAGATACGTACTGACTCTTCAGGGATGCTTGCCACGACCTAAGGTCTGATAAGCCTCTGGTTTTCTTACCACTAAGCGTGAAGCTTTAGTGATCCTTCGGTCCCCAGTGACCGGTAACAATGTGCAGGTATCATATACTTATGGCACTTCTCTGTTCTCTTCCACTATGCCCTTCGATATGCTCAACTCTTAATAGATATCTCAGTCCGTCTAATAGTGGGGCACAGCTCTGACCAGGCTGAGGTGAACTGGCTCACCTGTACTGGCCTCCACTTTCTGAACTGCACAAAGACTGCACTTCCTCACTCCTTCGAGTCACTGACTGAACTGAACTCAGACTACTTAGCATTCCCCTCCACACCCCTGGTGGGTGTGTCCGAAGTGTACATGATATCATGAAGAGCCCTTAACCGTTACCTCTCCACTCATCCTCCTGGTATTGTGTACCAGGGCTACACATATAATGTTACCAGGAATGTCAGCAGTGACACATTGTAACCTCACAATCACTATATGTATCATATGGCTGAGGAGAAGGGGAAGCTCCTGGGTCTGACTGCGAAATCTGTAAAAGGACCCCCAATTACTGTGTAAGGGGGCCCTGATGTCTAACATGTCCTATATCTGTTCTGCTAGAGCACAATACACACTGCAGTTCTTATAAGGCCGGGGCCCCACATATCACCCACATACTGTACTGCATCAGTGTCCAGGGAACCCCCTAGTGTGAAGACCTCTGATGTAAGACAAGCCACAGGGTACCAGGTAGATCCTAAAGTAGGAGGAACAATGGTGGAAAAAGCACAAATCTGCTACCAGAATGATCCTGGTCCATACAGTGACCTAACTTGTGATTGAAATGTAATATTTCTCTTATCCTTACAGCACAGATTGCCTCTCATGGTGAACCAAATGTATTAACTCATGCCTCTCCAGGTCTCAGCTGGTACAATTTTCTTTGAAGATGCATCTTTTCTCTTTCACAGACTGTATGCAGCGCCTTTGCCTCTCAGATAATAGCACCTTATGCCCTCTCCCCTTCAGGTGGTACACCGTGCCTTCTTGCTCCTCTTCAGATGGCACTGCATGCCACAAGAATGTTACACTGCCTTCTCCTCCTCATTTTAGATGGCTCTCCATGTCCTCCTCTTCCTCCTTCCCCTCTTGTGTGGCACTCCATGCCATCCTCTTTCCCCTCTCTAGGTCACTCCATGTCCTCTTCCTCCTCCTTCCCCTCTCATATGGCACTCCATGCCCTCCTCTTCCTCCTCCTTTCATATGGCACTCCATGCCCTCCTCTTCCTCCTTTCATATGGCACTCCATGCCCTCCTCTTCCTCCTCCTTTCATATGGCACTCCATGCCCTCCTCTTCCTCCTCCTTTCATATGGCACTCCATGCCCTCCTCCTCCTTCCCCTCTCATATGGCACTCCATGCCCTCCTCTTCCTCCTCCTTTCATATGGCACTCCATGCCCTCCTCTTCCTCCTCCTTTCATATGGCACGCCATGCCCTCTATCTCTGGTGAACCCTGCCTTATTGGTCATAGTCCAGATGCTACTCCATTGTTCCTCCTCTTATTGGCTTATAAAATACACTATTACTCCACACTTTCAGAAGTTTTATAAATGTTAGTTCAGTTGTGCTATGTATATGTCTCGACCCGCCACCACAATTGTGGATTACCAGGGCAATGGGGTACTCAGAGCCGAGCCCATGGAAGTCTATGGGGTTTGTCACAGGTAGCGGTGGCTCGGTCTGTGGCCCTAGCGGTCTGGCGTATGTTGGGGAATATTTACAGGGGATAGATATATTTACAGTTCGTGACGCCACCTGTAGTCTTCTGGTAATATGTACCAGCGCTGCTGTTGAGCTCTGAGGGGATGGTGAGGCAGCTAGATGTCGGGTCCCCTACAGGTGGGACTCTTCCCTCAGGTCGGTAGTTAAAGCAGGGTTGTGCAGGCATGCAAGTAAATAACTCAGTCTCACACCGTCAGCGTCTTTCCATACCTTTACTTGTAAGATGTTCAGGCAGGTCCCAGGGAGGCTGATCCAAGGAGAATGTATTTCGAGATAGCAGCTGGACAAGTTAGGGGCCTCCTTTACTTTCACAACGATGAGTACAACCAGCATGAAGCGTAGTTCCCTCTATAACTCCAGCTATTCCATAGCTGTACTGCCCAGTCAGTTTTGTGGTCGGAGCCTTCCTGTGAGAGAGCTGAATTCCTATCTTGTCGTGCACTGACTCAAAGTCTTCACTCCCCCTGACCCCAGTTACGTACCGACTATTTCGGGGCTGCTTGCCGCGACCTAAGGTCCGATAAGCCTCCGGTTTTCTTACCACTAAGCGTGAAGCTTTAGTGATCCTTCGGTCCCCAGTGACCGGTAGCAATGTGCAGGACTTCTTCAATCCAAAAGCACTTTTCAAATATTCCTTTCCACTGTGCCTTTCGCCTTGTCCTCGCTTGTAGCATAAACACTCACACTTGCAAAAAGTCATATAATCACTCCCTTCTTCTCTTCCTTCAGAGTTAGTTACCAGACTCTCAGTTATCCACTAGGCAGGAGCACGTCTCTGAACCTTTCACTGTCCTTGAGACAGGAGACTGAAGTAATTCTGTACTAAGCTCTTCTTTCTTTACCGGTGTCTTTAAGTGAGGTACAGCTCTGACCAGGCTGAGGTGATCTATATCTCGCCCTTACTGGCCTCCACTTGCTGAACTGCAGATAGAACCAGGCTGGACTGCTTCCTCCCTCCAAGTCCCAGCTAGACTCCACACGTCTGCTCTGTCCGAAGACAGGAAACTGACTACTCTAATCACTCAACAAATCTACACTGACCACTCCCTCACAAGTGACTACACTACCCTAAGGGTGTGTCTAGTGTATGTTGAGTGAATGGGTATTGAGCATTAAACTGCTATCTCTCCACACATTCTCCAGGGTACTGCGTGTGCCTAACACCAGGGCTACACATTCCCCCATGGTAAAAGACAGCACTCCCGGGCTGTAAAATACAAAGAGACAGTTTTGTTTATGCATGAAAACATCAACAGTAAACATTAATTCGTCCCATCCGGGAGGTAAGGATTTCTTGAACGTTGCAAACAAAACATTATAGAAAAATACAAATATTAAATAACATTTTCATATAAATAGACAATATGCTTGTGAAGGACCCGCACCAAACCTTCAACGTGGGTCCTGGGTGGGCTGCAGGACATCCGAATGCAGACCTCACTCAGTGCCACACCACACGGGTTTTGTATTCAGAGGTAGTTGTGCTGGTTTTATGTAAAACCAAGATAAAGCACCGAAGCGCAACTATATACAAATAAGTTCTGGGCTGGCACAGTCCTCAACCTCAAAGTCCATTGTAGAACAAAGACACAGATATAATATCACATTATAATAATAATAAAGTGCAAAACTTTTTCTCTGTTTACCCAGCCGGGCATTCTACTGTTAGCAATATATAAATGTATTATATACCCATTTAACTTGTGCAAAAATTGGCAAAACATTCTTAAACTTTTTACAACTTTACTTATGGTAGACCCCTATCTGGATCTCACCGGTTTTTACTGTTTAACTATTCAAATACATTTTCCACCCCGGGGGCTGGAACAATGCAATGGGCCCTAGATCCCAGGACTAACAAGTCGTGACCTGCTATTGGGGTCTGAGTTGCCACAGTTCTCGTGCGAACCTCTAGGGGCGCAACGGGTACTTTCTCCTTGCGAGACACCGATTGCGTTTCAATCTGAGTCACAGTTAACGATATGGATCGTGTCATAGATTGCGATGGAAACTGGGTCGCAAGTTGCGATGCAGAAGGATGACTAGATGACGAAGAGTATGTAGACATTGCTTCCATTTGCGATGAGCCTACAGGGGGCGATGCTGGGGCACGGCCGGATACTGCTTGAGCTGGAGACGGGGACGCTGCGGTAGTGGTGACGTTACCTGCGTCGGGGACGGGGTCACGGACGATGGTGACGTTAAGGGCATACCATCCCTTCATTCCCCAGTGCCGTGTATACGTGACAATGTCTCCATTAACTAAGTCCCTCCCGGGATGACCTTGCGGTAGGTGGGATTCTACATCACGTCTACTAACAAAGACCTCTGGGTAGAGGCCCGGTTCACGGATGAAGCCCCAGCCCTTCCGGAGCTGGAACTCAGTCACACACCCCTGCCGCCGCGGTTCCCCCAGGGTACCTTTCTCTCTCCGGACACTCTCCTTGTCCGCGATCAGCTCTGCATGTTGCCGCTGACGGTTCCGCTGAGCTTCCCGCTCTTCCTCCTGCTGGCGTTTCTGCTTCTCCTCACGACGCTGCCACTCACATTCCCACTGGGCGGTATAGGCGACGTCATCCAGGCGCGCCATCTCGTCCCAGTCCACGTCTGGTAGTGACGGACAGGACCCCTCCGGTGTCGGGGATCGATCATCTGCTGCGGCCTCCTGGCCGGGCGGGCGTTCCGGAACTGGCGGTACCTCCTCAACCTCCTTCGCCTCCACCGCTTCACCGGTGGGATCAGGATTGGTACTTTCGGGGGCAGCCTCCGGTTGCTCCTTTGCCTTTGGCAGCAGAAGTTTTGGTAACTCCAGACGTAGGGGATCATCGAAGGGGGAGAACACCGCGTCCCACAGCCGCCGCTGCTCCAGGGTACGCCAGCGTCTCTCGATCTCTTCAAATCCAGGTTGTGGCGAAATCATCTTTCTCAGGCGTGCATTTTCTTCTTTAACCTCCAGCAATGCTTGCTGCAGGTGCAGGACCACGGATGGTTCCGGTGCTGGTGGCAGCTTGGCTGGGGCACGGGGCCTGCCTTCCTCCGCTTCCCTGCTCGGCTGCACACGTCCTGCTTCCATGATGTTCCAGAAGATTCTTTCATCATCTTTCAGAGACGTCCGGTCTCTTCCGTGGAGGCGGGGTTTGCGTCTCCTCCTCCTCGCAGGGAAGGTGAAGAGGAGGCGGACCTCCTTTGCTGTAGGGCAGGATCGCATGTTGTAATAGCACTTTGAGAGGGCAGGCATTTTCTTCGCGCCACAGGGGGGTACACGCCCACGAAGGTACGCCCACCTTCTTCTCCAGCGCCTGAGGGCGCGAATATGGCGACAAAGATGGCGATTTTTGGCGCCAAAAGTGCAAACAGTCCTTTTTCACAAAAACAATTCCATAGGCACACAGGGCTCGCAATTTCGCGAGTTTCGTATCCTGTTCGTGACGCCAAAGTTTTGTGTCGACCCGCCACCACAATTGTGGATTACCAGGGCAATGGGGTACTCAGAGCCGAGCCCATGGAAGTCTATGGGGTTTGTCACAGGTAGCGGTGGCTCGGTCTGTGGCCCTAGCGGTCTGGCGTATGTTGGGGGAATATTTACAGGGGATAGATATATTTACAGTTCGTGACGCCACCTGTAGTCTTCTGGTAATATGTACCAGCGCTGCTGTTGAGCTCTGAGGGGATGGTGAGGCAGCTAGATGTCGGGTCCCCTACAGGTGGGACTCTTCCCTCAGGTCGGTAGTTAAAGCAGGGTTGTGCAGGCATGCAAGTAAATAACTCAGTCTCACACCGTCAGCGTCTTTCCATACCTTTACTTGTAAGATGTTCAGGCAGGTCCCAGGGAGGCTGATCCAAGGAGAATGTATTTCGAGATAGCAGCTGGACAAGTTAGGGGCCTCCTTTACTTTCACAACGATGAGTACAACCAGCATGAAGCGTAGTTCCCTCTATAACTCCAGCTATTCCATAGCTGTACTGCCCAGTCAGTTTTGTGGTCGGAGCCTTCCTGTGAGAGAGCTGAATTCCTATCTTGTCGTGCACTGACTCAAAGTCTTCACTCCCCCTGACCCCAGTTACGTACCGACTATTTCGGGGCTGCTTGCCGCGACCTAAGGTCCGATAAGCCTCTGGTTTTCTTACCACTAAGCGTGAAGCTTTAGTGATCCTTCGGTCCCCAGTGACCGGTAGCAATGTGCAGGACTTCTTCAATCCAAAAGCACTTTTCAAATATTCCTTTCCACTGTGCCTTTCGCCTTGTCCTCGCTTGTAGCATAAACACTCACACTTGCAAAAAGTCATATAATCACTCCCTTCTTCTCTTCCTTCAGAGTTAGTTAACAGACTCTCAGTTATCCACTAGGCAGGAGCACGTCTCTGAACCTTTCACTGTCCTTGAGACAGGAGACTGAAGTAATTCTGTACTAAGCTCTTCTTTCTTTACCGGTGTCTTTAAGTGAGGTACAGCTCTGACCAGGCTGAGGTGATCTATATCTCGCCCTTACTGGCCTCCACTTGCTGAACTGCAGATAGAACCAGGCTGGACTGCTTCCTCCCTCCAAGTCCCAGCTAGACTCCACACGTCTGCTCTGTCCGAAGACAGGAAACTGACTACTCTAATCACTCAACAAATCTACACTGACCACTCCCTCACAAGTGACTACACTACCCTAAGGGTGTGTCTAGTGTATGTTGAGTGAATGGGTATTGAGCATTAAACTGCTATCTCTCCACACATTCTCCAGGGTACTGCGTGTGCCTAACACCAGGGCTACACATATATTTTCTCCCATGTACTCCTTCAGAGTTATTAATGTGTGAATGGGGGTATGGTGATGCACCCCTCAGTGAGCTCCTGTATGGAGCTTGGATTGAGGTGCTGAGGTGGTCCCTCCCTGTGCTCCTGCACCATCAGATTCCAGGCAGTGGTTTTCCTCCTTTGTTTGCACAGGGCCATCTTTGTTTGCAGAAGATGTTGTAGTCTTGTATAGACCTTAAATATAGGACCTGGTGTGAACAGTGGTGAAGGGGCTATAACCTATTAAAACATGTTTATAAGCCATGTTGCCCTTCTAAAGAACAGTCTCAATACTAAAACTCTTGTTTGTGCAGGTTGTGTAGACCTCTCTGAGGACGTCCGGCCGCCTATGAGGGTGTATTCACATGTAGCAGAAATTTCTGACCCCATTTGTTAGGCCTCATTTATCAGAACTGCCTTTTGTTGCCCATAGCAACCAATCACAGCGCAGCTTTCATTCTAGCAGAGCAGTTTAAGAAATGAAAGCTGCTCTGTGATTGGTTGCTAGTGGCAAAAACACTGTTGATAAATGAGGCCTACAGGGGGTGATTTTTTCTTTATTAGCCTGTTTTTGAAGTGTTTCCCAAAAAAAAAAAAAAAGCGCGGAAAGTTACAAATGAGTATATGATCTGAAATATATGGATTATCATAACAGTCAACGCTGAGGAAAAAGTGTAAGCCTTCTAAACTTAAGGTGCAAATTCAATAATGAATAAAGTACAAAATAAAGATCCTTTTTTGAGTCATTGACACTTCAGAAAAAGGCCAAAAAGCAAAAAATCAGTGTCTATAAGGCTTCGTTCATCAGAAGTCTTTGTTGCCCCTGGTAACCAATCACAGCGCAGCTTTCATTTCTCAAATTGCTCTGGTGGAATAAAAGCTGCGCTGTGATTGGTTAGGATGGGCAACTAAGACAGGGTATCTATTCTATGCTATGGTCGTACAGGGGTTAAACGTGAACACACACTACATGGGCACAGAGGGTTGGATACAGCATGCCATACTCGGTATCTGCTGTTTAACCATTTAAATGCTTGTCAGTCAGTGATGGTGGTATTTTTATATGGCGTAATTGCCAGTACACGTGCACTGGCTCCCATGGTCGAGTCTCCCTGTGGTGTAATTGTGGGTTGTCGGTGAGATACCATGCAGCCGGTGGGTGGACTGCTGAGCGACCCCATGGCTACTATGTTAATCCTTCTATGAAACCTGACTTGTGTCCTGGCTTCATAAAAGAACCGCAATTTAACTATTTACCGCAAGACTGCAGTGACGCATTAAATGGTAAAAGCGATCCAATGATCGCAGGTTCAGGTCCCTTAAGGGGACTAAAATATATAAATAAAGAAAATATTTAAAAAAAAAAAAATCTTAAATTTTCCCAGTTAAAAATGAAAGGGGAAAAATAATCTTTCTTTTTATGGTATCACCACATCCAGTGTCATGGTAAATATGGGCCCCATATTGGTGTCCATGATCCCCATCCTGTACTCATCTTAGCATATATGTCCCTTATCCTGGGTCCCATCCTGATATATACAGTGCCTACAAGTAGTATTCAACCCCCTGCAGATATAGCTGGTTTGATAAGATGCAAATAAGTTAGAGCCTTCAAACTGCAAACGAGAGTAGGATTTATTAACAGAAGCATAAATCTTACAAAACAAAAAGTTATGTTGCTCAGTTGAATTTTAATAAATTTTAAACATAAAAGTGTGGGTCAATTATTATACAACCCCTATGTTTAATATTTTGTGGAATAACCCTTGTTTGCAATTACAGCTAATAATCGTCTTTTATAAGACCTGATCAGGCCGGCACAGGTCTGTGGAGTTATCTTGGCCCTCTCCTCCATGCAGATCTTCTCCAAGTTATCTAGGTTCTTTGGGTGTCTCATGTGGACTTTAATCTTGAGCTCCTTCCACAAGTTTTCAATTGGGTTAAGGTCAGGAGACTGACTAGGCCACTCCAACACCTTGACTTTTTCCCTCTTGAACCAGGCCTTGGTTTTCTTGACTGTGTGCTTTGGGTCGTTGTCTTGTTGGAAGATGAAATTACGACCCATCTTAAGATCCTTGATGGAGGAGCGGAGGTTCTTGGCCAAAATCTCCAGGTAGGCCGTGCTATCCATCCTCCCATGGATGCGGACCAGATGGCCAGGCCCCTTGGCTGAGAAACAGCCCCACAGCATGATGCTGCCACCACCATGCTTGACTGTAGGGATGGTATTCTTGGGGTCATATGCAGTGCCATCCAGTCTCCAAACATCACGTGTGTGGTTGGCACCAAAGATCTCGATCTTGGTCTCATCAGACCATAGAACCTTGAACCAGTCTGTCTCAGAGTCCTCCAAGTGATCATGATCAAACTGTAGACGAGCCTTGACATGACGCTTTGAAAGTAAAGGTACCTTACGGGCTCGTCTGGAACGGAGACCATTGCGGTGGAGTACGTTACTTATGGTATTGACTGAAACCAATGTCCCCACTGCCATGAGATCTTCCCGGAGCTCCTTCCTTGTTGTCCTTGGGTTAGCCTTGACTCTTCGGACAAGCCTGGCCTCGGCACGGGAGGAAACTTTCAAAGGCTGTCCAGGCCGTGGAAGGCTAACAGTAGTTCCATAAGCCTTCCACTTACGGATGATGCTCCCAACAGTGGAGACAGGTAGGGCCAACTCCTTGGAAAGGGTTTTGTACCCCTTGCCAGCCTTGTGACCCTCCACGATCTTGTCTCTGATGGCCTTGGAATGCTCCTTTGTCTTTCCCATGTTGACCATGTATGAGTGCTGTTCACAAGTTTGGGGAGGGTCTTAAATAGTCAGAAAAGGCTGGCAAAAGAGATCATTAATCCACACATGTGAAGCTCATTATTCTTGGTGCCTGAACTACTTCTTAATACTTTAGGGGACCAAACAGAATTCTTGTGGTTTGAGGGGTTGAATAATAAATGACACTCTGAATTAACTTTTAACATTTAAAAAAAAAAAAATTTTTGCTGCAGTGCATTTCCCACTTCCAGGCTGATCTACAGTACAAATGTCACAATGCCAAGTTAATTCCGCATGTGTCAACCAGCTAAATCTGCAGGGGGTTGAATACTACTTGTAGGCACTGTATTCCCCATGCTGGGTCCATCCTAGTATATATACCCTCCCTCCCTGATAATATATGTCCCTTATCCTGGGCCCCATCCTGGTAGATATATATGTATATGTGTATATACAGTGCCTTGCGAAAGTATTCGGCCCCTTGGAACTTTTCAACCTTTACCAACATATCATGCTTCAAACATAAAGATACCAAATGTTAATTTTTGTTGAAGAATCAACAACAAGTGGGACACAATTGTTAAGTAGAATGAAATTTCTTGTTTTTTTTAAATTTTTGTGGAAATACAAAAACTGAAAAGTGGGGCGTGCAATATTATTCGGCCCCTGTAACTTAATCCTTTGTTGCGGCACCTTTTGCTGAGATTACAGCTGCAGTCGCTTGGGGTATGTCTCTATCAGTTTTGTACATCGAGAGACTGAAATTCTTGCCCATTCTTCCTTGGCAAACAGCTCGAGCTCAGTGAGGTTGGATGGAGATCGTTTGTGAACAGCAGTTTTCAGCTCTTTCCACAGATTCTCGATTGGATTCAGGTCTGGACTTTGACTTGGCCATTCTAACACCTGGATACGTTTATTTGTGAACCATTCCATTGTAGATTTTGCTTTATGTTTTGGATCATTGTCTTGTTGGAAGACAAATCTCCGTCCCAGTCACAGGTCTTTTGCAGACTCCAACAGGTTTTCTTCAAAAATGGTCCTGTATTTGGCTTCATCCATCTTCCCATCAATTTTAAACATCTTCCCTGTCCCTGCTGAAGAAAAGCAGGCCCAAACCATGATGCTGCCACCACCATGTTTGACAGTGGGGATGGTGTGTTCAGGGTGATGAGCTGTGTTGCCTTTACGCCAAACATATCATTTGGCATTGTTGCCAAAAAGTTCGATTTTGGTTTCATCTGACCAGAGCACCTTCTTCCACATGTTTGGTGTGTCTCCCAGGTGGCTTGTTGCAAACTTTAAACAACACTTTTATGGATTTCTGAGAAATAGCTTTCTTCTTGCCACTGTTCCATAAAGGCCAGATTTGTGCAGTGTACGACTGATTGTTGTCCTATGGACAGACTGTCCCACCTCAGCTGTAGATCTCTGCCGTTCATCCAGAGTGATCATGGGCCTCTTGGCTGCATCTCTGATCAGTCTTCTCCTTGTTTGAGATGAAAGTTTAGAGGGACGGCCGGGTCTTGGTAGATTTGCAGTGGTATGATACTCCATCCATTTCAATATGATCTCTTGCACAGTGCTCCTTGGGATGTTTAAAGTTTAGGAAATCATTTTGTATCCAAACCCAGCTTTAAACTTCTCCACAACAGTATCACGGACCTGCCTGTTGTGTTCCTTGGTCTTCATGATGATCTCTGTGCTTCAAACAGAAAACTGAGACTATCACAGAGCAGGTGCATTTATACGGAGACTTGATTACACACAGGTGGATTATTTTTATCATCATTAGTCATTTAGGACAACATTGGATCATTCAGAGATCCACAATGAACTCCTGGAGTGATTTTGGTGCACTGAAAGTAAAGGGGCCAAATAATATTGCACGCCCCTGTCTCGACCCGCACCACAATTGTGGTTTACCAGAGCAATGGGGTACTCAGAGCCGAGCCCATGGAAGTCTATGGGGTTGTCACAGGTAGCGCTGGCTCGGTCTGTGGCCCTGGCGGTCAGGCGTATGTTGGGGGGAATATTTACAGGGGATAGGTATATATACAGTTCGTGACGCCACCTGTAGTTCTCTGATCACTAAGACCAGCGCTGCTGTAGATCTCTGAGGGGATGGTGAGGCAGCTAGATGTCGGGTCCCCTACAGGTGGGACTCTTCCCTCAGGTCGATAGTTATGGTGGGGTTGTGCAGGGATGCAATCAAATAACTCAGTCTCACACATAGAAGCTTCTTTCCATACCTTTTACTTCAAGTTGTTCAGGCAGGTCCCAGGGAGGCTGTTCGGGGTGGATGAATGCACGTAGCGGTAACAGTTGAGCAGGTTACAGGCCTCCTTCTCTTTCCAAATGATGAGTGAGTCCAAGCTTGCCTGTAGCTAAGTTAACTCTATAGTTTTCAGCTTTTCCCACTAGCTGTACTGCCCGGCCGGTTTTGTGATAGAGCCTTATAAGTGGCGAACTAAGTACTTTCTTTTGCCGCGCGCCGGACTCAGAAGTCTTGTTCTCCTGACTCGGTTACGTACTGGCACTCTAAGGGCGGCTTTCTGCAACCTAAGGTCCAGTAAGACTCTGGCTTTTCTATCACTATGCCTGGAGCTATAGTGACGCTTCGGTCCCCAGTGACCGGTGACAATGTGCAGGATAATCCGATCCTTAAGGCACTTCTGAATCCTTCCCACTATGCCCTTCGCCCTGCTTCTGCTTTCAATGTAGCACTGAAGCGTGAAGATAGAAAGTCAGTTTCCTTCCTTGGTCTCACTGAGTAACTCTCAGTTTCTTCAAAGTTCAGACTGAGTAAAAGGTAACTCTGACTAGACTCGGGATGATAACTAGTCATCCGTTACTAGACTCCACTTCGTTGAATTGGCAGGAACTAATCTTCTGTTCACCCAGAGCTCAGACAGGAATCCTCACTGTCTGAGAAGAACTAGCCCTGACTGCTCTGTACGATGACAGGAAGCTAGACTGACTGACTCACTCTGCTACACGTCACTCCCCTATACACCCCTGTGGGTGTGTCTGAAATGTAAGTGAGTGTCAAGCTTTAACTGTTACCTTACTGTGCATTCTCCAGCTCCTGTGTGCCTTACATACCAGGGCTACACACCCCACTTTTCAGTTTTTGTATTTCCACAAAAATCTAAAATAACCAATAAATTTCGTTCAACGTCACAATTGTGTCCCACTTGTTGTTGATTCTTCACCAAAAATTAACATTTGGTATCTTTATGTTTGAAGCATGATATGTGAGAAAAGGTTGAAAAGTTCCAGGGGGCCGAATACTTTCGCAAGGCATTGTATATCTCTATCCCCAATCTTTGGCCCATTCTGGCATATACTGTACATCCCCCATCCTTGTATATGTCCCTTATTTTGGGCCCATGCTTGTACATATCCTCCGTTCTGGCGCTGTTCTTCAATGCATAAAAAAAAAAAATTAAATGATTCAACACTTTCCCTCTCAGTGCTGCGTGGCGTCCTCTTCTGAAGGCGGTAGCTGACTTCAGCGTGCAAGTGATGGGAGGGCATGATGTCACTGCCATGCGCCAGTCATGTGCACGTTGACTGTAGCTACTTGGCTACTGTCCTCCGATTGGCCAGATGAGTGTATTGAAGCGCACGGACAACTAGGCCATAATAGACTTCCTGAGGACGCACATCCAGCTGTAGTATTCGCTGGCGTTGGCGGTCCCCCCTCCTGCATGGGCCAGTGATTGTTACACCCCACGGTTTCGCCTGTTTTTCACTTATTCCTTTTTTTAAGTATATTTTATGTGATCATCTATTTTTTTTATTTTATATTCACCATTGTTTGGGGTTTCCAGATGTTTTTGGAGTATTAATAATAATAATAATAATAATCTTTATTTATATAGCGCCAACATATTCCGCAGCGCTTTACAGTTTAACAGTTTCAAAACACAAGTCATAGGTAACAACGTTAACAATACAATAATTAAAGCAAAATAAGCCGACCCTTCTCGTGAGAGCTTACAATCTACAATGAGGTGGGGGAGATACAAAGTACAGGTGTGTATATACAATGGTGCATTTACAATGATGGTCCAGTCATCTTGAGGGAGTGAGGGATGGATGGAGATAGTGAATGGGCTACACATAGACTGTACCGCATCTTTATGGAACTAAAACCACTTCTGAAGAAACGCGCACAAATGGACAGCGATATTTTTTTCTTATCTAAATGCAAAAAGGAGAATTTAATTCTGTGCTGCTTTGTGTATAAATATGTGATTCTTCAGATTTTGTATTAGTCTACGCCTGATGAAGAGACCTGAGTAGTCTCGAAAGCTTGCAATTTGTTACCATCTTTTCAGTTAGCCATTAAAAGGTATCAACCACTGAGGACTCTCAACTCTAAATATTTTTCTGGGCTACACATACACACTTAAACATAGAACGACTTTGGTTAGTGAATGTGATAGGCCACTCTGAAGAAATGTGTTTTGAGGGAGCGCCTGAAACCATGCATATTGTGGATAGTCCTAATTTCTTGGGGTAGAGCATTCCAGAGGATTGGCGCAGCGTGAGAGAAGTCTTGGAGTCGGGAGTGGGAGGTACGGATTAGTGCAGAGGTTAGTCGAAAGTCGTTTGCAGAGCGCAGCAGTCGGTTAGGCCGATAGATAGAAATGAGGGAGGAGATGTAGGGGGGTGCTGCATTGTGGAGAGCTTTGTGGGTGAGAACCAGTACTTTGAATTGGATCCTATAATGAATGGGCAGCCAGTGTAAGGACTGGCGAAGAGCGGACGCGTCCGAGTACCGATTAGCCAGATGGATGACCCTGGCTGCTGCATTAAGGATGGACTGGAGAGGGGATAGTCGAGTAATGGGGAGGCCAAGTAATAGAGCGTTGCAGTAGTCCAGGCGGGAGTGGATCAATGCTACAGTGAGGGTTTTTGTTGTTTCCATGGTGAGAAAAGGGCGGATTCTAGAGATGTTCTTTAGGTGTAGACGACAAGAGCGGGCAAGAGATTGTATATGGGAGGTGAAGGAGAGATTGGTGTCAAACATAACACCCAGACAGCGAGCCTGCTGCCGGGGTGTTATTATGGTGCCGCCCACAGAGAGGGAAATGTCAGATTTAGGGAGGTTAGTAGACGGCGGGAGCAGAAGGAGTTCAGTCTTGGAGAGGTTAAGTTTCAGATAGAGAGCGGACATGATGTTGGAGACTGCGGACAGACAATCGGTGGCGTTCTGTAATACAGCGGGGGTAAGGTCGGGGGATGACGTGTATAGTTGTGTGTCATCGGCATAAAGATGGTACTGAAAGCCAAATCTGCTGATGGTCTGTCCAATTGGGGCCGTGCAGAGAGAGAAGAGAAGGGGGCCAAGGACTGAGCCCTGGGGTACACCGACAGTGAGAGGAAGAGGAGATGACGTGGAGCCAGAGAACGAAACACTGAAGGAGCGGTCAGAAAGATAGGAGGAGAACCAGGAGAGAACAGTGTCCTTAATACCTAGTGACTGGAGCCTAGACAGTAGGAGACAGTGGTCAACAGTGTCGAAAGCTGCAGAAAGGTCGAGTAGAATGAGCAGAGAGTGGTCGCCGTTACGTTTTGCTGTAAGAAGGTCATTGGTCACTTTGATGAGTGCAGTTTCAGTCGAATGTAGGGGGCGGAAGCCGGACTGTGAAGGGTCTAGGAGGGAGTAAGTGGAGAGGTAACGGGTGAGGCGGGAGTAGACTAGGCGCTCCAAAAGTTTAGAGATGAAGGGGAGATTGGAGACCGGTCTGTAGTTGTTTGTGCAGGAAGGGTCAAGAGCTGGTTTCTTTAGTAATGGAGTAATGATGGAGTGTTTGAAGGAGGATGGGAAAATGCCAGAGGAGAGTGAGAGATTAAAGATTGTAGTTAGGTGAGTTGTGACAACTGGAGAGAGAGACTGGAGGAGATGTGAGGGGATGGGGTCGGTAGTGCATGTAGTCGGACGAGAGGAAGAGAGGAGTCTGGAGACTTCTTCTTCTGTGATGGGATCAAATGTGGAAAGTGAGCCAGGGGAAATGCAGGGTGGGATGGGAGTCACAGCACTTGGTGGTTGAGAGCAGATTTCCTGACGGATAGTATCTATTTTTTCTATAAAGTGGGAGGCCAGGTCGTCAGCACAAATGTCTGTGATAGAGGCTTGTGCTTTTGGCCTGAGGAGGGAGTGAAAAGTGTCAAAAAGTTTCTTGGGGTTGTTGGCTAGTGAGGAGATCAGTGTGGTGAAGTAGGTCTGTTTGGCGAGGTGAAGGGCAGCATTATAAGTTCTTAACATGAATTTAAAGTGGATGAAGTCTTCTGGTGTGCGGGTTTTTCTCCAGAGGCGTTCAGCACTCCTAGAGCATCGCTGAAGAAGTCGAGTTTGCAATGTGAGCCAGGGCTGTTTTACTGTATGTTTGGAGGTTCTGAGGGTTAGCGGTGCTACTTGGTCAAGGGTGCTTTTAAGAATGTCATTGTAGTGATGAACAGCCAGATCAGGACAGGAAAAAGAGGAGATTGGGGACAGCGATGAGTGTAGGGAGTCTGAAAGTGTCTGAGGGTTAATGGCTTGTAGATTTCTGAATGTGTGGTAGGTAGGAGTGCGCTGGGGTGGTGGAGGATTTGTGAGCGTGAAGGAGAGAATGTTGTGGTCAGAGAGTGGAAGCGGTGAGTTATTTAGGTGGGAGATTGAACAGAGGCGGACAAAGACCAGGTCAAGGGTGTTGCCATCCTCGTGTGTCTCAGAGGTTGAAAGCTGTGAGAGGCCTAGAGAAGTGGTTAGTGATAGAAGCTGAGATGCAGATGTGGAAGTAGGGCTGTTAATGGGGATGTTGAAGTCTCCAAGGATAAGGGTTGGTAGTTCTGAGGACATGAAGTGCGGCAGCCAGGCTGAGAAGTGGTCAAGGAACTGGGTGGGTGAGCCTGGGGGCCGATATATGACCGCTACTCTGAGGGAGAGGGGATGGAAGAGCCTGATGGTGTGGACCTCAAAAGAAGGGAATGAGAGTGATGGAATTGGGGGGATGACCTGGAAAGTGCATTGTGGGGACAGGAGTATGCCAACTCCACCACCATGTCTGTTTGTGGGTCTCGGGGAATGGGAGAACTGTAAACCACCATAGGAAATGGCAGCAGGGGAGACAGTGTCAGAATCCTGAATCCAGGTTTCAGTGAGGGCCAACAGATTACGAGAGTGGTTCAGAAAGTAGTTGTGCAGGAAGGATAGCTTGTTGCATGCAGACCGTGGATTCCAGAGGGCACAATTGAAAGGAGATGAGGGAGTGCAAGTAATATTAATAAGATTATTATGGTTTTGGTATGAGGTAGGGTAGGGATTGAGGTTGGGGGATGGTGGACCAGGGTTGGGGGAGATGTCCCCTGAAATCAGTAGGAGTAGGAAGATAAAGAGCAGGTAGTTGTTGGAATTGTAAGTAGGTTTTTTCTGTGATGTGTTTGGGCAAGATGGGCTGAGGTTTTTCAGGAAGGTGAGGAGTGCATGGGAGCTGTACATGGAGAGGGAAGGATAGAGGGGCTGATGTGTATGAGTCGTGATGGAGGGGGGATGGGGCGGTGAATGTGGATGGCAAGGGAACACAGGAGGAAATAGATAAAGTACATAATGAAAAATAAGGCAAAGTGTGGGGTACCTGATTCCAGCCCTGATTAACTGCCATGAATAACTGCCGTTTTCAAGATGCTTTTCTTCTGTGAACTGCCATGAATAAATGCCATTTTCAAGATGCTTTTCTTCTGTGAACTGCCATGAATAACTGCCGTTTTCAAGATGCTTTTCTTCTGTGAACTGCCATGAATAACTGCCATTTTCAAGATGCTTTTCTTCTGTGAACTGCCATGAATAACTGCCGTTTTCAAGCTGCTTTTCTTCTGTGATGCTTAACTTCTGGGATGCATGCGCCCCCACAATGCATGCGCCCCTTAGACTACTCCTAAATATATAGTCCACACTACAGGGTCAGGAAAGTGGGATTGTGGGAGCTGCTTTGGGATAATTTGCCAGCTGGGGCCAGCACACCAGGGGGTGGTTAGATCATCAAAGGCACTAGACCTGGCAACATCTATATGTTATAGCACTTTCCACCTGATAGCATCTACAGAGGCTCCAGTCACAGGAATACACAGCAGTAAGTATTAAGCACAGTGCAAAAAATGAATTATACTAAAGTTTTACCAGGCACATTAAACTATGTTGCAAAATGGTACAGCAGTGGTTGGCAGCAATCAGAAGTATGGAGTGCATACTATTACTATATATTTCCACATGCAAGACAGAAGGGGCTTGTGTCATTCAGCTGCTTGCTGACAATGAATGGTGTGCATACATGCAGAGAGGATCAATTCAGAGGATGAATGATTTGGTTACCATTGCTATATATTTCCACATGCAAGACAGAAGGGGCTTGTGTCATTCAGCTGCTTGCTGACAATGAATGGAGTGCATACATGCAGAGAGTGTATTCATCAATTGCGACTTTATAAAAAGTTGCGTGTTTTTTGCACAAATGTATTCCAGTCACCCTCCCACCCCAGGGTGTTTTTATTTTTTATTTTTTTCTTGTACATCTGCAGCATTTGAGCAGAACTTTATGACTTTTTACAGACACATGCGACTTTTCAAACTAAAAATGAGCAAAACAGGTTCAAGATATAAAGAGCCATTTTTATTTTGCTCAAAAAAATCGCTCCATTTTGAAGAGGTGCAAAAAACAGCAATAAGCACCACGAGACAAAAACAGGAAAAATACTTAAAAAAAAAAAAAAAATGAAATAAAAAAAAAATAGCCAACTGTGTTTTATTATTTTCCTACCTTCCCTGTGTATTATTATTTGTGGCAATCAGGGCAATTATAATTGAGACAAGTCAAATCTTCCATCTGATGTGAGCGATTCTGCACAATAATAATGGGAGATTGTGTCATTTCTTATTCTATTGCTCCATGTTATCAGCCATTTCTCCAGCTGCAGTCCCCTATAATCAGTGTCAGATAGTGACATAAGCTCCCTGCCCTCCTGATCTCTGATGTATTTACTCCATCCATACATGTGACTGATATCAGCCCTCCTTATAACGCTGCTGCACTATTATACGCTCTAGCGTTCAGGATATCTGTCCCTTTAAGGATTTAAAGAGCCACGCTGCTTTGTTGTCTGTCACTGCCCCTAAGTGGCGCTGACATAGTTGAAAGGGAGGAGGCTGAGACTCCTCCTCAAGATGGTCCTTCCTCCCTTCAGTCCTTCCAGCTAGGGAATCCCCAGGTCTCCCAGCAGAGAGCAGACATGGCACCTCCACAGCTGTCAGGCTGGAGCTTCCTGCTGGGGTCTTGCCTTCTGGGCTTTGTAGTGCATTCTGCTCCCACCTATGAAACGTTCTACTTTGATCAGAAGGTAAGAAGCTCCATCTCTATGGGGGGGGGGATGTAGGGTCTATACAGAGGAGGCGAAGTGTGGTGGTAAGTCACCTGATTTACCCTTTAATATTGCATCTAGGGACCCCTTAGATTGTGCTGGCCCTATAAGGGTTAACGTGAGCGCTCATCACGAGTCTACGTCTTCCTGTGTTTCGTAATGGACTCAGCTGACATTCGATTCTAATTTCCTTCCCTCTGATTTTCAATAGTCAGCAAAAGCCTGAACTCAGCCCACCTAAATATATGGTCTGGGAGGGGTCTGGGGTCCGGCAGATGTAGCGGGGATGGAAAATCTAGAGGCGGCTGGCTCCAGTCCTATATGAAGCCCCAACTAAATCTGAGCTCTGCTACATCTGGTGTATAATGTTACCAGGAATGTCAGCAGTGACACATTGTAACCTCACAATCACTATATGTATCATATGGCTGAGGAGAAGGGAAGCTCCTGGGTCTGACGGCAAAATCTGTAAAAGGACCCCCAATTACTGTGTAAGGGGGCCCTGATGTCTAACATGTCCTATATCTGTTCTGCTAGAGCCCAATACACACTGCAGTTCTTGTATAGCCGGGGCCCCACATATCACCCACATACTGTACTGCAGCAGTGTCCAGGGAACCCCCTAGTGTGAAGACCTCTGATGTAAGACAAGCCACAGGGTACCAGGTAGATCCTAAAGTAGGAGGAACAATGGTGGAAAAAGCACAAAATCTGCTACCAGAATGATCCTGGTCCATACAGTGACCTAACTTGTGACTGAAATGTAATATTTCTCTTATGCCCCCTTACAGCACAGATTGCCAAATGTACTAACTCATGCCTCTCCAGGTCTCAGCTGGTACAATTTTCTTTGAAGATGCATCTTTTCTCTTTCACAGACTGTACGCAGCTCCTTTGCCTCTCAGATAATAGCACCTTATGCCCTCTCCCCTTCAGGTGGTACACCGTGCCTTCTTGCTCCTCTTCAGATGGCACTGCATGCCACAAGAATGTTACACTGCCTTCTCCTCCTCATTTTAGATGGCTCTCCATGTCCTCCTCTTCCTCCTTCCCCTCTTGTGTGGCACTCCATGCCCTCCTCTTTCCCCTCTCATAGGTCACTCCATGTCCTCTTCCTCCTCCTTCCCCTCTCATATGGCACGAAATGCTCTCCTCTTCCTCCTCCTTTCATACGGCACTCCATGTCCTCCTCTTCATCCTTCCCCTCTTGTGTGGCACTCCATGCCCTCCTCCTTCCCCTCTCATATGGCACTCCATGCCCTCCTCTTCCTCTTCCTTTCATCTGGCACTCCATGTCCTCTTCCTCCTCCTTTCATATGGCACGCCATGTCCTCCTCTTCATCCTTCCCCTCTTGTGTGGCACTCCATGCCCTCCTCCTTCCCCTCTCATATGGCACTCCATGCCCTCCTCTTCCTCTTCCTTTCATCTGGCACTCCATGTCCTCTTCCTCCTCCTTTCATACGGCACTCCATGTCCTCCTCTTCATCCTTCCCCTCTTGTGTGGCACTCCATGCCCTCCTCCTTCCCCTCTCATATGGCACTCCATGCCCTCCTCTTCCTCTTCCTTTCATCTGGCACTCCATGTCCTCTTCCTCCTCCTTTCATATGGCACGCCATGCCCTCTATCTCTGGTGAACCCTTATTGGACATAGTCCAGATGCTACTCCATTGTTCCTCCTCTTATTGGCTTATAAAATACACTATTACTCCACACTTTCAGAAGTTTTATAAATGTTAGTTAAGTTGTGCTATGAATATTTTCTCCCATGTACTCCTTCAGAGTTATTAATGTGTGAATGGGGGTATGGTGATGCACCCCTCAGTGAGCTCCTGTATGGAGCTTGGATTGAGGTGCTGAGGCGGTCCCTCCCTGTGCTCCTGCACCATCAGATTCCTGGCAGTGGTTTTCCTCCTTTGTTTGTACAGGGCCAGATCTCTGGATGCCTATAAAGACCTAAATTAGAAAACTCTCCCGGGGCGGCAGATGGGCATGTGATTATATGGGTGGTCCCTGTCCTGGTGTGATCCTCGCACTCCCAGAGAGGATAATATTGGGGGTCACCCTTCTTCCATTCCTCTGGTCACAATAGCAAAAAAACAAAAATCTACCACCCAGGGGTGCAAACACTTACACATGGCCCTACAATATATTGTCTTAATCCCCCTATTATATGCATTTACCTGCACTGATACATTGTAACAAACTATTGGTACAGACTGTGTTTAGAGTCCTGTATAGAGTGGATACAATTGTAGTAAATAGACAGCGGAGAGAAGTGTTGGGTCCAGGGGTGAACATTACATTGGTGCAAACTGTGCAGCGGCACAGGGGTTCAGTTGATAATGGGGGTCAAGCGGCTTTCTACCATATAGGTAAATGCCTGAGATAAGGAATTATACGGCAAACATTATTGGATTGTAAGAGCGATGAGGGTCCACTGTAAGATGAGATACTGAGTAACAGGGGGCCCATACACTGTCTTGTATAGAGGCCCACAGTTGTCTCGAGTGGGTTTCGGCTTCTGAATGTAAAATGTGAATGTATTCACAGATGGCATGGATAGATCTTGTAAATGGTGAGGGAATTTGATTTTTGCACGACATCTGAATTTTTTTTTTTCTTTTGCAACTTTATAGATTAAAAAAATCATATGATCGATCTGCTAAAATGTCATTTTAAGGTTTGTGCAAAAAAGATCAGACGTGCATAAAAACATTCTGTGGAGGGGGAGACTGAAGAACATTTGCACACAAAAAAAATCAACTTTTTTTTTTTTTTTTTTTTAAAATGTCCCAATTAAGGAATCGGCCAAAAACATCTAGAAACCCAAACCACTACCCACAATGGTGACCAGAATAAAGCACAAAAACTTGGGGGAAAAAATGCACAAATGCAATAATGAATTGGGTCTAAAGTGCATTAGAAAAATGGTGGGAAAGGGGGGACTGAGCAGAACGGCGATGGCTGCACGGCTTTTTCTGTGATGACTTGCACAACTTGAATAGCCTCTTGTGCCAGGCTGCACGTGGCACGTCGGGGGTCCAGCTGTGGCATCGCCTGCTGCGAGTTCATTGACCATTGTATTGTGGTGGCAGCGACAGAACATGGACCCTGCTGCATCTTCTGTTACCTTCATGTTCTGTATGTATGAAGACCATCATGCAGATCCCTGTTGATTATTGGGGGTTTCAGGACTCAGATCCTCTTCCTTCCACCACCAATCGCTTGAACCAAAGGGCGGTTGGCTCTGCTAATGTGTAAACCTGTGCATAGTGGTATACGAGCGCCCAAGGACGTCCATCAGTGTATACTTCTGTGTGCATGATCCGTACAAAGTGATCTCATGGTTTGGGCAATCCGCAGGGGTCTCTGACTCAGCCGGACCCTGACCGATCAACAGGAACTATATATATATATATATATATATATATATATATATATATATATATATATATATATAATTTTTTTTAATTTTTTTTTCTCCTCCTAAGAGTGTTTGAATTTACTTTTTTCTAATTATTTTTCAGTCCGTAGAGCCCATAGTAAGGCTTATTTTTGCAGAAAAAGTTGTAGTTTTGAATGGCACCTTTTGTTTGTATAGACCTGGTGTGAGTAGTGGTGAAAGGGCTATAATAACCTATTAAAACATGTTTATAAGCCATGTTGCCCTTCTAAAGAACAGTCTCAATAATAAAACTCTTGTCTGTGCAGGTTGTGTAGACCTCTTTGAGGACATCCGGCCGCCTATGAGGGTGTATTCACATGTAGCAGAAATTTCTGACCCCATTTGTTAGGCCTCATTTATGAGAACTGCCTTTTGGTGCCCATAGCAACCAATCACAGCGCAGCTTTCATTCTAGCAGAGCAGTTTAAGAAATGAAAGCTGCTCTGTGATTGGTTGCTAGTGGCAACAAAACTGTTGATAAATGAGGCCTACAGGGGGTTGATTCTTTGCTTTTCGGCCTATTTTTTTTTAAGTATCGATGTTTGTAAGTATTTACAAAAAAATAAACCCACGGAAGGTTACAAATGATGATACGGTCTGAAATATCTGGATTATCAAAACAGACAACACTGAGGAAAAAGTGAAACGCTTGTAAAAACTTAAAAGGAGCAAATTCAATAATAAGGTACAAAATAAAGACCCTTTTGGAATCATTGATATCAGAAAGAGGCCAAAAAGCAAAAAAATCAGCGTCTATAGGCTTCGTTCATCAGAAAAGGCTATGTTGCCCCTGGCAACCAATCGCAGTGCAGCTTTCATTTCTTAAACTGTTCTGCTAGAATGAAAGCTGCGCTGTGATTGGCTACAATGAGCAGCAGGCAATAGATCTATGCTATGGTCATCTAAAGGGGTTAAAGTGAACACACACAACATGGACGCCGAGGGTGTATACAGCACACCATACCCGGTATCTGCTGTTTAACCACTTAAATGCTTGTCAATCAGTGATGGTGGTATTGAAATGGTGTAATTGTCTGCACACGTGCACTGGCTCCCATGGTCGAGTCTGCCTGTGACGTAATTGTGGGTTACCCTGTAGCCGGTGGGTGGCCTGCCGAAGGCCCCCATGGCTACTGTGTTCATCCTTCTATGAAACCTGGCTTCATAGAAGAACCGCAATTTAACTATTTACCGCAAGACTGCAGTGACTCATTAGTAAATGGGATCCGATGATCGTAGGTTCAGGTCCCTTTGGGGACTAAAATACATAAATAAAGGAAAAAAAAAAAAAAATATATATATATTTTATATAATATATATAAAAATCTTAAATTTTCCCAGTTAAAAATGAAAGGGGAAAAATCTATCTTTTATGGTATCGCCACATCCAGTGTGGTAGTAGAAAGCCAAGGGCCTATCGGGAACGCTGACTCTTTAGGGCCCCCCGTTCAGCTGCATGCAAATATTCGATTACTCACTAATTTATAGAATACTAAATTTGTTAAATTATTGATGTGATGTCAACTTTTCACATAGTCAATCGAGAGTGGCGTGCCCAGCACTGCTCATGTAGGAGGGTGGCGGCCCACCAAGGGATTCACCGGTTCCCCCTAACGGCCAGTCTGAGCCGTCTGTAAGTCGTATCTGTTCATCCTGAGCCACCTACTTCATGAGTAGTATGGTGACCATTACGTTTGAAGCAGTGGTAGATCGCTACTTAAAGGCTAATATATGTCAGAGATCGGCCCTCAATGCGATGTATTTTTATGAAGCTGTCGTGCTCATGTCGGTGGAGCCGCATCCAGTCCATGCATAAGGCCGGCGTCACACACAATTACAAAAAAATCGGTCCGTTTTAGTCGGTCGATTGTCGGATCAAAATGCAAACATCACACATCCTTCTGTCATCCGATTTTCCTTCAAAGATGCGATTTAGTCGCATGTGTGTGTACCTTGTAACATCCGATTTTCTTCCGACTTGCGAGAATTTCTCGCAGGCTTGCAAAACTGACATATAATGGATCCAAAAGAATAGTATTCAATCACAAAAGAAAGAATATATATATATACACATAGAACACATATATATATATATATATATATATATATATACATGTCATTGTGACATGTGTGTATAATATATATATATATATATATATATATATTATAGTTCCTAGACTTCTACATACTGTAATAGCCGCTAGTTCAATTGCCGGCTTTTGTGAAATCACAGAAGCCGACATGAAATGATACATTGTTTCCACACAGTTAACCATGTCATTTCCTGTATTTTGATATTTGTTTAGAACTTACAATTACATGAGTGTATTTGTGCAAAATTTCAGACATGTAGGGGTTAATTAAAGGTGTAAATTCGTTGAAAAAAAAATGCGTGGGCTCCCGCTGTATTTTCTCCACCAGACAGACAAAGCAAGCGAGTGGGGGCAGATAATAACAGCCTAGGGAGGGTACATTTTTTTTGTGCCCCCCTGGCTACTAACATCTGCCCCCAGACACCCCAGAAAGGGCAAATCTATAATTAGATTCGCCTTTTCTGGCACTTTGCCTGTCTATTCCCATTGCCCTGTAGCGGTGGCGAATGAGTTAATAATGTCACCTTAATGTCACCTTAGTATTGAAAGGTGACCTTAAGGCAGGTTAATAATTGAGAGCTGTCAATTAGACAACTATCAATTATTAATCCTATTGTATGATAGAAAAATCAAACACACACAGTTTAATAAAAAAGAAGTTTAATGAAATAATCACACAGTTTTTGACAATATTTTATTTTCCTGCTAAAACCATTTCCTAAAATAAAAAAGCAAAATGATTCTTACCAATCCGATGTACAGTCAGGTCCCACGCTGTAATCCATCAGAAAGGGTTAACAGGTTACAGGTCGCAGAGAGCTAATAATGCTGTCTCAGACCTGTATTCCCCTGAATGAATCAGTTACTCTCCCAGCGAAAGGAGAGGAATAGATTCATGAATGGAGCTTAATTGATTTATTGCCACTTTCACTTCAGTGACCTGACCTAACGTGAAAGTGGATACAATCAATTAAGCTTCATTCATTAATCACATCCTCTCCTGTCGGCAGGAGATAAGCTCATTCATTCAGGAGCTATCAGATGAGCACGCAGGATTACTTGCGCTGCTTATCTGATTGCTAGTTAACCCTTTGTGAAGGATTACATCGTGGGACGGGACAGATTGCCAGATAGGTAAGAATAATGTTGTTTTATTATTTTATATTTATTTTAGAAGAACAAGGGCTTCGAACGGATTAAGGGTGAAATAAAAGATGGTCAAAAATATGTGTTTTTATTTCATTAAAATTATTTATTCTTAAAGTGTGTGTGTTTTTTTATTTACTTCAATAGGATTAATAATTGATAGTTGTCTAATTGACAGCTCTCAATTATTAACCTGCCTTAAGGTCACCTTTCAATACTAAGGTGACATTAAGGTGACATTATTAACCCATTCGCCACCGCTACAGGGCAATGGGAATAGACGGGCAAAGTGCCAGAAAGGGCGAATCTAATTATAGATTTGCCCTTTCTGGGGTGTCTGGGGGCAGATGTTAGTAGCCAGGGGGGGCACAAAAAAAATGTACCCTCCCTAGGCTGTTATTATCTGCCCCCACTCGCTTGCTTTGTCTGTCTGATGGAGAAAATACAGCGGGAGCCCATGCATTTTTTTTCAACGAATTTACACCTTTAATTAACCCCTACATGTCTGAAATTTTGCACAAATACACTCATGTAATTGTAAGTTCTAAACAAATATCAAAATACAGGAAATGACATGGTTAACTGTGTGGAAACAATGTATCATTTCATGTCGGCCTCTGTGATTTCACAAAAGCCGGCAATTGAATTAGCGGCTATTACAGTATGTAGAAGTCTAGGAACTATAAATATATATATATATATACATGTCACAATTACACCATATAATATATATATATATATATATATGTATTCTATGTGTGTATATCTATTCTTTATTAAAGCTGTCAGTGTGATTTTACAGTATAGCCGGGGATGAATTGCCGGCTTTTCTAAAGGACACCGATGCGATTTCATCGCAAGTCACACATGCGGTCCGTTTGTAATCAGATTTTTCATCGCTCCCATAGACTTGCATTGGCGATAGTCGACCCACAATCGGTGACAATTGCAGCATGCTGCGATTGCACACGGACGTTTAAAACGGACCACAAAAAATCTGATACTAGGAGCTGCTCCATAGATTAACATAGGGCAGACTGCAATGCGATATTTCATTGTATTGTAGTCGTCCGATTCTGTCGCCAGTGTGACGCCGGCCTAACAGTCCAACCTCGAACAGATGTGCACGGATGTTTGCGTGAGCTGTAACTCTTCTTGAGACCCACTTTCAGCTGATTTATGACCATAGGCCACAAGATCAATGTGCTGGGAAACAAAGGGCCTCTAAAAGCCAAATGGTGAAAGTTGTTGTTTTTAAGGAAACCCAATTGCAAAAATTATTTGCTTCCAAAAATTTTTTTCTTAAATGCATGCATCCCTAAAGGTGGACATCCCTTTGTTAGTACTGGTTGTCTTAAATGTGTAATGGGTACTGTTGGGGCCTCCGAGGGTCCTGGTGCAACTGCAACCATTGCACCCGCTATAGTTGCATCCTTAAGTGCTATGGAGAACATGGCCACGGCCCCTGTGGACACTATAATGGCCATCAGTGGTTGTGTCTCCCTTGCGTCACCCGTCTTGATTGTGCCATGCTGCCAGTGGTATAATGAGGTATTGTTCTGCTCATCAGTGGAGATAATGTACTTGGCTCGCTTTGAATGAGGATTATTATAGCGCCATCCACACAATGGGCCACGGGAGGACACAATGGACTTTGTTTGTCAATTGGGTAAAATAAGGAAGTACTTGTAGGACGCGGCCGGTGAAATGAGATATTTTTATGCACTGCTAATCAAAGGGTCACCCTGCAGAAGGCACTTTCTTACCCGGTCAGGAAGCTGTAGTCATTTCCTCCTCTGGCTTCCTACAATCTGCTCATATACCTGGAAGCGCACAATCGCAACGCTCGTTACGGGTTCGTTATAAGGCGCCAGTCGATTATATCTGCAGATGTTCATATTCATTGTAGTGTTTCGGCGGCTCCTACTAACATGGCAATAAAAAGCATGAGGAAAGGTAAAACAAAATGAGACTAAACTCTTTGTTTCTATGAACGGTGCCTATCTGCTATATGGTTTGCTACTTTTCCCATTCAGGTGAATGCTGCAATATTGAACACGGCACATGCAGAGTGTGGTGTTTCTCTGGAAAGCTAATGCCTTTTTTTTTTTTTCTTATCTCGTCTGAGATCTTCTTTTTAGCGGGATAAGTTGTACTTTTGAACGACACCATTGTTTTTACCATAGTGTACTCAAAAATGGGGGGAAAAAAATTCCAAGTGTGGTGAAATTGCAAAAAAAGTGCAATTTCACAACGGTTTTTTGGATTATTTTTTTTTTTTACCATGTTAACCAAATGCTAAAACTGACCTGCCATTATAATTCTCCAGGTCATTACGAGTTCATAGACACCAAACATGTCTAGGTTATTTTTTTTTGTAAAAAACATCTCCTGTATGTAGCAGAATACCTTAGTTTGCTATGAGCGTCGACCGCCGGGTGGTGCTCATAGTAATCTGGCACTGACAACCATAGAGGTCTCCAGAAGACCTCCGGTTGTCATGCTAACACTCCAGTGACCCTCAATCTGGTCATCTGGTGTGCGTATTTCCGGCCCAGTGGCCAGAAGCGTGTGTTAAATGCTGCTGTCAGTTTGACAGTGGCATTTAACTATTCCACCCATTGCTATTGCAGGCACATGTCAGCTGTTCAAAACAGCTGACATGCCCAAGGAAAGATGTGGACCGGAGCCCACATCAAAGGGAGGGAAGCGACTTCCGCAGTACTAGTATGGTGGAGGTCATAAATGGGTTAATATGTAGTATGCGATGAGCTCCCTCTAGTGGCGGCTGCAGTAATGTCAGAATGTTATCATTTCCACTCTGCAGAAGATTTGGGACTTTCTGGTCTTGGTTTGCTGTAGTAGACAGTCTGGTTAGACCGGAATCAGGTTTTCCAATGCAATGACCTAATTACATTTGATAACGCAAGATCTTGACTTTGACACTAATCATCTCAGCCTCCTGTAAACTGTAATTAGTGCGGCGATATTTCCAATTGATTAAAAATATTCCTAGGACTGTCAGTATGTCTCCAGTATGTCTTCGTTTAAAGGGCCATTTCCATAAAAATTAAGATATTACCCTAGTTATAAGATGCAGCTAACAGCATGGGGGTCTGCATCTTAGACTCCCTGGTGATCTGGAGAATGGGATATTGTAATCCTGAGAACTGAGCAATCTGAATGGAGGAGTGGGGTTCACACTCACATCTGAGCTTCATTCAGGACACTGCTGCGGTGCCCTGGTTTTGGGATTGCTGGAGCTTCCAGCAGTCGGATCCCCCCAGCAATCAGCAAGTTATCTGCGATGGAGAGCAAGCCTTAGGAGCTTCTGAGTGTGAGAAAGGGTCCCAAAAGCACTGACAGTGATTTATTCCATTCGTGGCCCCATCCTGAAGAAGGAAGGACCAGGCCATCAGGGAATGGCCCCTAGACTAGTGGGAAAGCTTCAGGCCCTGCTAGTAAGCCGAAGGCGGTGATCACTTTATGGGTCATTGCTACCACCACCAGCA